>JAZKJV010007200.1:0-600000 GCA_037367405.1 Ottelia alismoides
TGTCAGAGCGCGGTACTGAGGCCGCGAGTCTTCCAGTTGATCAAGCCGATGGTGGTACTGAGGACACCCCTGATGCCGAGCCAGAGTGCGGTACTGAGGCCGCGAGACTTCCAGTTGATCCAGCCGATGG
Organism: Ottelia alismoides; assembly: GCA_037367405.1. Lineage (NCBI taxonomy): Eukaryota > Viridiplantae > Streptophyta > Magnoliopsida > Alismatales > Hydrocharitaceae > Ottelia > Ottelia alismoides. The sequence continues at coordinate 131 of JAZKJV010007200.1, forward strand.
TGGTGCTGAGGCCACCCATACTTTTGTTGAGAGATCTGTTGTTTTTCCTACTTCTTTCTATGTATCTCGGAACCCTGTTGTGAATAAAGGAAAGGTATGGTTTTTCTGGTCCCACTGTGGTGCGTGATGTATGTGCGGATCCGGCCGCCGAGCCGTCTAGACCTTTTCCCTAGTCCTTCATCTGAGAAGGACCCAGTGATCCCCTTCCCTAGAGACCTTCAGATGGGGAAGGGGAAGAAAATAGAAAATCCCAAAAAAGAGAGACCAAGAAGAGTTCAACCAGTAGATGATAGATCGATTCCACATACATCTGACTCTTCAGGAGGCTTTGCAGCACATCCCCCTTCTACAACGTTCGTTGAGAGACAGGACCACAGTCAGGAGGAAGAGGAGGAACCACCATTCAGAGATTCATGTGCTGACGAAAGCCACGTGTTTCGCGATCCAGAACCGTCTGCCGGCCAAGAGGCTCGATTCAGGAGCTCCGTATGTCAGATGTCACATTAGAGAGCAGAGGTTCGACCGTACTCTATTAGATAGCGGATCGTCGATCAACCTCCTTCCAGCAGCCCTTCTCGACCGTTTCGATTTGGGCACTCTTAGATAGAGCAGGACAGTCCTTCAGTTTGCCGATCGATCTGTCAAGAGGCCGAAGGGGTTGTTACGAGACGTTGTCGTCACTATTCAGGGCCTGCAATTCACCGTGGACCTTCGTAGTGTTGGACATGGAGATCCCTGATTTAGTGACCGATACCCCCATCATTCTCGGTCGTCCGTTCTTGGCCACAGCCAAGACGGTGACTGACCATGATAGCAGGAAGGTATACTTTCGCGTCGAGGTTGAAAGTGTACAAATAGAGACGGTTGAGGACATCCGAGCCAGAGAGAGATAATGCTCAGAGACCACTTCAGACATAGAGCAGCTGACAGATGCCGAGCTAGATATCCATCAGGACTGTGACTTTGTGATCACAAACGATGAGGCAGTTTGGGCAGACCCAGCAGCACAGGCCATCCTCTCATTTTCAGATCCCGCTGATGCAGAGATGACAGCAGAGGAGAGCTTGGAGAGCATATTCCTAGTCCAGGATACTTATGAGGCAGCAGAGCAGATTCTCGACCGCGACACAGATTTTTGTGTGTGATACTGATGCCACTGCAGATGATGCAAATCCCACGGATTCAGAGTCTGATTGGGAAGATTGCGAGGATTACATGCCAGACCTGAGTTCCACTGAGCCTACAGCTGAGGAGGAGGTAGATGCTGAGCAGAGCAGAGACAGTCCATCAGGGCAGCCTTCTCCAGTTTTTGAGATTGAGAGAGAGTTTCAGTTCTCCCATGCAGATTTGGCAGTGTTCACAGAGATATTTCAGAGGCCAGATCCACCAGCACCCAGCTGTCCAGAGCTGAAGCCGCTCCCTACTTCGCTGAAGTATCGATTCCTTGCGAGTGAGCCTGAGATGTACCCAGTCATCATCTCCGTCGATCTGACTGGAGAGCAAGAATCCCGTTTGATGGGGGTTCTTGAAAAGAACCACAAGGCAATCGGATGGAGCGTAGCAGATCTCCTGGGGATTAGTCCGGCCCTGTGCTCCCACCATATCTATCTCGAGGATGAGGCGAAGCCGTCGCGTGAGTTCCAGCGGCGGCTGAACCCGAATCTGAGAGAGGTTGTCATGAAGGAAATTTCAAAATGGTGGAGCGCCGATTTTATCTACCCCATCTCCGACTCCAAGTGGGTCAGCCCTTTGCATGTGGTGCCCAAGAAGACGGGCATCACTACAGTGATTAGCGAGTCTAGAGAGAGATTGCTACACGAGTACCCACTTCTTGGTGGGTATGCGTTTACTTCAGGAGACTCAACCAGGCCACCAAGAAGGATCATTTCCCCTTGCCCTTTATTGATCAGATCATTGAGAGACTGGCAGGGAAGAGCCACTATTGTTTTCTGGATGGGTACTCGGGCTACAACCAGGTGGCCATCGCTCATAAGGACCAGGGAGAAGACCACCTTCACCTGTCCCTTCGGCACATACACCTTCCGACGCATGCCATTTGGGCTATGCAATGCCCCTGCGACCTTTCAGAGATGCATGTTGTCGATCTTTTCGGACATGGTAGGGGAGTGTTTGGAGGTCTTCATGGATGATTTCTCGATTTACGGTGACGGATTCGACTCCTGTCTTGACTGCCTAGACCGAGTACTCCAGCGATGTATAGAGGTTCACTTGGTGATATCATGGGAGAAGAGTCACTTCATGGTGACTTAAGGGACGGTGCTTGGCCATATCATCTCCAACAGGGGCATGGAGGTTGATCCGGCCAAGGTAGATGTCATTAGAAAACTCGCACCGCCGTCCAATTTGAGGCAGTTACGATCATTCCTGGGGCACGTCGGTTTCTACCGACGATTCATTTATGATTTCAGCAGGATTGCCCGGCCGTTGACTGACCTACTGACGAAAGACACCGAGTTCCTTATCGATGACAAGTGTCTTTCGTCCTTCGAGACTCTCAAGCGGTGTGTTATTGGGGCTCCTATTCTCCAGCCGCTTGATTGGTCTCTCCCATTCGAGATCATGACGGATGCCTCCAATTTTGCCGTGGGGGCCGTGCTGGGACAGAGGAGGGATGGAGTCCCCTTTGCTATCCACTACGCTAGCCGCACATTGGATTCCACGCAGCGGAATTATACATTCACAGAGAAGGAAATGCTAGCCGTAGTATTCGCCCTAGATAAGTTCAGATCTTACATCATTGGATCTAGAAAGACCTTGTATATTGATCACACCGCCATCCGATACCTCATGGCAAAGAAGGATGCCAAGGCCAGACTGACTAGATGGATCCTTCTACTCCAGGAGTTTGACATTGAGATCAAGGATAAGCCTGGAGTCAAGAATGTGGTGGCGGATCATCTCTCCCGTTTAGAGCAGCCTGAGGAGTCTGAGCATATTGATCCATTTGTGAGACCTTCCCAGATGAGGCGATCCTTGCGATTGCCTCTCTCCCATCGTATGCCGACATTGTGAACTTTCTTGTCGCTAAGAAAGTCCCACAAGGTTGGCCCAGGCAGAGGCTTGAGACCTTCCTCGTGAAGGCCAAGTCCTACCACTGGGAGGATCCCATCCTTTACCACGAAGGAGGGGATAGAGTCTGGCGTAGGTGCATTCCTCAGAAGAGCACCATAGCGTCCTCACTTACTGCCACAAGCTTGAGGCAGGAGGACATCATTCTGGGAGGAGAATGGCACAGAAAGTGCTCCAATCCGGCTTGTGGTGGCCTACCCTCTTCAAGGACTCTGATGAGTTCGTGAAGAGGTGTATTGACTGTCAGAGGATGGGCACTTGTGGACAGCGTGACATGATGCCGATGTAGCCCATTCACTTCTGTGAGGTTTTTGACGCATGGGGCATCGATTTCATGGGTCCATTCCCTAAGAGTCAGGGATTTGAGAACATTCTATTGGCCGTAGACTATGTTAGTCGTTGGGTTGAGGCTATCCCCGCCCGAGCCGCTGATGCGAGGACAGTTTGCAGATTTTTGAGGAAGCACATCATCACGTGGTTCGGGGTACCTCGAGTATTGATTTCAGACGGGGGGTCTCATTTCATCAACGACCAGGTGAAGGCCCTTGCTAGCGAGTTCGGCATAGACCATCGAGTTGCCACTCCATACCATCCACAGACGAATGGTCTAGCCGAGGTGTCGAACAGGGAGATCAAGACTACATTGCAGAAAGTCATCTGCCCTGACCGAAAGGATTGGTCACAAGCTTTTGGACTCGGTCTTGTGGGCATATAGGACGTCTTTCAAGACACCTTTGGGCACATCTCCCTTTCGCCTCGTATATGGCAAGCCGTGCCATTTACCTGTTGAGCTGAGACACAGGTCACTTTGGGCAGTCACTGAGATACTTATGGATCCAGATGGTGTGGGAGACCAGAGGAGGGCAGAGTTAGCAGCCTTGGAGGAGCTTAGAGATACCGCCTTTCTCAAATAGCCTACATTTACAAGGAGAGAGTAAAGGAGTGGCATGATTCTCACATCAGCCACAAGCATTTTGAGCCTGGACAGAGAGTATGGTTGTTTGATACGAGGCTTCTCCTATTTCCAGGGAAGTAAGCTACAGAGCAAATGGAAGGGACCCTACTTGGGTGAAAAGGTACACGACAACGGTAGCATTGATATATCCGAGTTGTCTTCTGAGAGTACCTTTCGAATGAACGGCCATCGGCTCAAGCCATTTCTAGATCGTGAGCTGTGGGTCGTTGATGTTGCCCCTATTCATTTTGCGTGAGATGTGGTCTTTTGACTCACATCTATTGGATCGCACGCCTGATTTTCACTGTTTCTTCCGACCTGTATAGATCAGATGTCTATATCATCACATTATTTAGTCCCACATCCCTTTCTTCATCTTTTGATTATGCTATACTTAGAGTGCACTTTACCCTAAGTATAGGGGGGATGTAGGACCTTTGGATATTTCTTTTGACTCTTTCTATCCCTGTTTTGCTGCTTATAATTAGGGATATTTTACCCTAAGTATAGGGGGGTAGACCCTGTACATTCTTCACTCGGTTTTCCCTTCGTGGACAACCTGCTATACTTAGGATTACTTGATCCTAAGTATAGGGGGAAAAGCCGAGATCTTCTTGAATTTCTATTCATTCATTCGTCTTTGTATATAGCCTTCCTTTTTCACTTCCCTATACATAGCACGAGTTATGTCTTCTTCATCGCTCTTGACTCCTGAGACATCGTTCGAGCTAAGTATGGGGGGGTGTGTATATATTTCATATATACTTTAGCCATAACTCGTACTTTGTGTGAGTGTGTTAATAAATAAAATGGCTAAAAAACCTAAATAAACTCATAAAAAATTAAAAAATTTTCCTGTAAATAATCATTCTTTTATTGCACATACATAGCTAGTGTACAGATTATTTTTGTAAAAATGATTTCAAAATCTTTTGTGTAAAGTTTGTGTAAATATTTTTTTTATCAAAATATGTATATAGTACAAAATTTTTCCAAAATATTTTGAAAATCAAAAGTTTGCAAAAATCTTGTGTAAACATGTGTAAATACTTTTGCAAAACTTGCACTTCATGCATCCATATATACATGATTTCAAAACATTTTTCAAAAATTTTGCATATTTGTAAAATTTGTGTAAATAGCATCTTTGTATATATGTATATAGTTTTTATGGATTATAGTTGACATTTAAACTAGCCTAGAATTAAATTGGGAAATGGAGCTTGATTAAGGTCTTAATCCACCTAATTTATAAGAGGAACCTTATAGGGCTTAGGGTTAAGGCTTTTAAGGTCCATGGTGACTTAATTCTTTGAGTCCACTAGGCTATGATCACATGTCATCTCAATGAGCCTAAGTAGAGCACTTAACAGCAACACATGACATATAGGGACAATGGCTTTACTTGGACACCCGCACTTTGCACCGAGCTCTCTACGGATGAGGTGGTGAGGAGGCAGTCTTCCTTGACTTGGGGTAGCATATGAGGGTAGTACTTCTAGGCGGAACCTCTCTTCTTCTTTAGTGAAGGAAGTGCGTCTCAACTTGGTCTGGTTGCCATGAGGTCTAACGACAGGAGTTGTGGGTTGCAATAAAGCTTCAAAAGAGGGATAGTCTACTGGCTCAAGAGGAAAAACTCCTTGTATATATGCTGCACAAGTATATGTTGTATAGATGCACTTGAAAAAAAATGCAAAAAGAAAATAACTCCAAAAAAGTGGTGGGTCTGAGAGAAAATGATAATCCCACCGGAGTATGTATATAGTGCAATAAGCAAAGCTTGAGATTCATGTCCCACCTTATGTAGCTTGCAGCAGGGAGACTTGGCTACATTGGTCAAGCTCCCAAGGATACGTGGCTACATTGGCCATGGTCCATTCTCTTATTCCCCCTCTTCTTGTTTGAACTTTAACTTAGAAGGGAATACCCCGCTCCTCGAGGAAAGAGTGGCCAGATTGAGGTCATAGAGTTACCTTGTTGGGGAGGGTTGTCAAGTTTCCATTTCTGAGGTGGAGAGATTATACTTCACATTCACAGGACAAGGAAAGATTCATGGTCTTCAGGGTTTGTGTTTGATGACTTGTTCTGATCTGGATTATTGAGGAGTCTTGATTAGAGATTAGTGGAACATAGAGGCTGTTGAGCTTTAGGCTTAAGTCCAAATAAGGTTCCGACACATTAATAATCCAAAGATCTAATTGAGCTCCATAATTCAATTTAATGAAGGCAAGTTTAATATTCAACCTTGATCCATGTGCATTCTCCTCTTTTCTTTTTCTTTCTTTTTCACTTCTTTTTCAAATAAGTGTTTGCTAAGGGAATAGCAAAGTTAAGTATAGGGGGGTGATGAATACTCATTCATCACTCTTTATTCTTATATTTTAGCTACAAAAACCTTTGCAAATGCATGTATATGTTTGTAAATACAAATAATTACCAAAAGCATGCATGGTGTAAAAAGTAATAATCAGCATGTTTTTGTGCAAAAATAAAAGAATAAAGATTAAAAAGAAAAAGAGGGAAATATTTAGAATAAATATTGAGCAACCTAATCCCAAGGGAGGGCTCAGCATGGGCCTGACCGCATAAAAGCCAAAGTAGAGAGAGATAGGGAGCTCATGTGTGCAAATATATCTGTAAATATCACAAAAATATTTTCCTCCAAAAATAGAATAAAATGTGCTTGTATATATTTGTATATATTTATATATACAAAATCAAAACAAAAATTGAAAAATTAAAAAGAAAACAAAAACCCCTTCACTTGTGCATATTCATCATGCATATATTCCCCTATCTATATTTATTTCACCCTATAAATAAATAAATTTAATTTCCTAAAAATTTGTATATACTCTATCTTTTATGTTGTAAATAAATAAAATAAAAACCATTAAAGCAAAAACAAAATAAAAGGAACAAAATTAAAAATAAAAAAGAACCTGGTAAATATACCATGTATATATATGTATATATCTATTTATTTCACCCTTGTATATAAATAATAAAAATAAAATAAAAATACCCTTTTATTCCTAATTTTATGCTATAAATAAATAAAATATAAAATAGGGATAAAAATGTATAAAAATAATTAATTAAAAATCAAAACCATATATTGTATATATACCTATATATAGCTCTATTATGTAAATACCCTATTTTTATTTCGAAAAATGAATTAAAAATCACCAAAAAATAGAAAAAAATAAAATAAACATTTTTTGTATTTTGAGTTTTTAATAAATCGGCCATTTTCTATTTTATTTCTAATTTTCAAATATTTAATACATGGCCCCTTCTCATTGGTCCACGGGGGATGTTGACCCCCTGGTCAACTCCCCCCTGTGGACCACTTCCCACAGATCCTCTTCGCGGACCCATCTTCTCCCAATTATCTCTGCCTGACCCGATCACCATTTCGCCAAATCTCGGGTCCTAATTACGCCCCAATCATCCGGGAACCTCGCCCGACATCTTGCCTCGGGGTCCGTGCTCCATCAAGTCGGACCCGACCCTTTCTTCCCGGAACTTCCACCATATAAAATCTGAGCTCCGCCTCCCTGTTCCTCATCTTTGGATCATTTGCTTTCCACCCAGTGACCTCCATCGTCTTAGCGAGAGTGACAGCTCGCCCCAGAGGGTGTTGCACCGAGGAGGGAGCAAGGAGCCATCGATCCGGCGAGCTTGCACCGCCGTGCGCCGCCTAGAGGTAGCGCCAGAGCCTCGTACACCGATGGTCCTTGAGGCAAGGACTAGGAGCAAGCCCAGCTCCTCCGCAGTCGACTCATCTGCCCAGGTAGTCCCCGTTCTTTCTCCTTTTCCCGAATTTCTAGTTTCGCCCAATTTCCTCCGTCGCCGTTCCGCTTCGATTCCGACCACCGTACCCATCGTCCCGATCATCGGACCACCCCATCACGTCCGCCTTCTCCCCGCGCACGTTCTCCGCCCATCCACTCAACCCAGCTCGCACAGGAGCTGGGGTTTCGAGTTCCATTGCCGACACCTCGCCGGAGCTCGACCGCCCCGCTGCATCGACCATCTTCACCCCCGCTTACAGGTCGAGGAACTTTTCCCTCGACTCGCGAGTCTGCTGGTGTGTTTTGCAGGGACATCTGAGCCCATCTGAGGGCTTGGACCATTTGAAGCAGCCGCTCGACCTCCGCCGGCCTCGCCTGAGCTCCCCGGAGCTCCGCCGAGCCATCGGAGGATACCCTTAGACGCGGAAGGCCTCCACGCTTCTTCTCCGATCGTCCGTGGCCTTCGAGGAGGAGTCCAGCGCCTGCACGAGCCCGGCGAAGTTCGCTGGAGCCCAGTTCGTCCTCCATCCTCCGTAGCCGTCCGATTCAGCCCCAGCTCCAGGTCTTCATCGAGTCGTTCGTTCATGGAGCAGCAGTGACCATCCGATCCTTGGAGGGTTGATCGGGACCGTTCGATCAGCGAGGGCGTCCCACATCGCTTCCCAGCCGACCAATCCTCCACGTGGCGAGACCCCAGCCGCTCGATCAGACCGAAGACCCCAGCGTTGGGCGCCGCCCTTCCCCGACTGTCTGATTGCACACGTGGCGCCCATCTGACGGTCTACTTAATAAAGGGTAAATATCCCCTTAGGCCCTTAGTTTCTGAGTAGTTTAGTTTTAGTCCTGTAAATACTTTAGATATTTTATTTCCGTTAGGTAAATTACACTTTGGACCCTATCATTTCTTGCATTTACATGTATGCCCCTGTGTGTAGTGGATCACGTGCGTCGACACGTGTTTTGTTGGGATATTTGCATGTTTAGCCTTGTATTTCTAGGGTGTTAATGAGTGAATGAAACTTTTTAGTTAATTGCAGATATACCCCTGTGCGTGTTGAATTTGTGCATGTGCGTTATATTTTGGGTATTTTACACTAAGGTCCCTGGACTTTTAATACTTGTTATTAATTAGTCCAGAAACCTTGGTTTCTTTGCAATTAGGTCCCTGGGTTCCCAAGTCACGTGCCTCGCGCGTGTTTTCTTGGAAATTTTGCACCGGACCCCTTCGAACTTCTACTAATTGCGTACAGGTCCGTGTGCACTGTACCTAGGTTTTGAATTTCAATAAAATATCAAACGAACTCCAAATGTGATGAAAATTGGATACATGGCTCCTGCCATAGTGTAAAATTTTCTCCTATTTTTGGGGACATTTTTTATTTTATTTACTATTTTTAAAAAATCAAAAATAAGCTTTTTCTTTACTGTCCAGCTTAAAAAATCACAAAAAAATATTAAAACACCTCTAAAATTTATAAAAAAATAGTTAGTATGTATTTTGCCTTGTTTGTTTTTTTGACCAATTTTGGTCATTTTTCATTATATAAAACTCGTAAAAATTGAAAAACACCTAAAAACCTATAAAAATTCTAATAATTAATTGAAAAATTCAAAAATAATAATTCTGATGCCTAAATTTTCCTTGTTTTTTCTTCTTTACAGGAAAATTACCTCCAGGTTTTTTAGGGACTTTTAGATATTTTATCTAAGTCCCCCAAGCGTGGCTGCACAGTACCCTTGTTTTCTTACCTTGTTTGATTTTTAGAAAATTCAATAAAAAATTAGAAAAATACCAAAAATTAACCAAAAAAAGTAAAAAATATAAAAAACATAAAAACATTTTTATTTGAATTTTGAGTGATTTTTGATGCATTAAATAATTGTTTGTATTAGCTTGTTTCTTTGCTTTCTTTATTTTCCTTATTAATTAAAAATCCAAAAAAAATTATAAAAATTTAAAATCCACCAAAAACACTTTGATTTTACTTTATTCCTTTTTTAGACTACTTCGTAGGCCGCAAAGCCATTACGTGCTCCCTGAGTCCGACCCTGGTCGCTATACCAGGCTAATCTAATAGTCAGGACCACTATCGTATTTCCTTGATTTTTGTCTGATTTTGGTGGTCTGAACCTTGATTTTCTTGATCGACCGAGTGATCTCTTGAGCGACTGAGGTCGCAACGACCTTTGTTATCTTTTCATCCTTAGTTGCTCGGGTTTTTCGGTCATCAGGAGACTACTTAGAGTGCTCAGCTGCTTTGGCAGAGCAGCTCCAGGCAACTCATTATCGCCACGCTCTTCTGACCAATGTCATCCTCATCAGAGCCCACCAATGGATGTGCCACATGTCCACGATCATGTTGGGCCTCCCTTACTCCACATCGGGTCGTCGGATCCTCTCCTACGCTCGATTGAAGTCCCCTGGGGAAGTGTTCTTCCAGACCTTCTCGCGACCATTGGATTACCCCACCTCTACCAGATCTGATCCGAGCTACCAGACATTAGCAACCTTTTGGCCATTGAATCAGAACTCCTGACGAATCTGCCCTGCACGTCCGCAACATTCTCGACAGGCCGTTAGATCCTCTTGGTGTCGATTATCACCATACGATAGCGACAACGTCCACATGCACCACGTGTCCTTGCCAAGGGTATATTCCCCTTTTGTCCTCATGTATTTCGATATTTAACTTTAGTCCATTAAATAAAAGTTGTAGTAAAGAACATTTACAGTTTGACCTCGAGTTTTCAGATATTTACACTTTAGTCCCTCTCAGTCTATAGCATGTGTATGTTCACGTGAGTTTTGGGATATTTGCACATTCTGCCCTGTACTTCTCTACTGTTACTGAATGAATGGCATGTTTTTAGAATTTGCATTTATACCCCTATGCGTTGTATATTAAGCATGTATGTGATTTGATTGGGCTTTCTACACATTAGACCCTAAGCTTTTAAAGGGTGCCATTGATTTTGTCCATAGAATTAAAATATTTACAAAGAGGTCCCTATGAACTATGATTAATTGCATGCTTTTGATTGGACTTAATAACTATTAAATTAATTTGAAAAATTACATAAAAATTATCATCGGCTCTTGTTAGTGTGTAATATTTACTGTAATTTTGTGGAATTAATTAAGTTGCATCTTCTATTTTTAAAAATTCAAAAATCCCCAAAAATATCCTTGTTTTCCTTATAAAAATTATAAAAAATCGATAAAAACAATAAAATTTGTATAAATTTTTTGTGTGTACCTTTTTGTTTGCTTTACCTCCAATTTTAATTTTGTTCGAAAATTCTATCTAAAATCCCTAAAAATTACAAAACAACTAAAAAATTATAAAAAACATATAAAACTAAAGAAAAATCACAAAATTGCAATTTCAGTTTTTGTTTGTAGGTTTTCATTATATTTTATCATAAAATTGCAATCCATGACTTTAGAACATTTTAAATATTTTTAGTTTGCAATTTAGTATTGACTGTGCACTTTTTGATTTTTTAAACACTTTTTGATTTTTATAAATTTATAAAAACATTTGAAAACCCAAGAAAATTACCAAAAATACTTTAAAATTCAGAAAACCCAAAAATAATTTTACTTTAATTTTTAGACTATTTTTGGCTACTTAGAAAAATCTAAAAAGATTGTTGTATTCCCCTTCTTTTATTTTTGTGTTTGTGTGCCTTATTAAAAAAATAAAAATCTAAAATTTAAAAACCACTAAAAAATATTTTATTTTATTTGAGAAACTTGACTACTTTGTATTCTTTCCGTGCTCCTTGTGTTTGACCTTGGTGGCTATACCAGGTAAATAAAATAGCGAACCGCTTACATTCCTTGATTGTTCGATTTTTCATTGAGTGGTTTTATTTTTCTCATTGATCATGTCCGGTGATTCCAGTCACAACGACCCTTGTTTATTTGCTTAATTAACCCAAGTGGACGGGCACAGAATGGCACCGTTGTTAGGGAGCACGACTTAGTAGTCTTATTTCATTTTGCTTATTTTTCTTATCTATTTGTTGTAACTGTTTCTGACATCTTTTCTGTTTTGCTTTTTGTGTGAGGAATCGCCCAAGGAATGTCTCGGCCTTCTGGTGGAGGAACCCATGCTTGAGGAGGATCAGAAGAGTCAGATGATTTAGTTATAGCATATAGATATTTATTTCTGCAAAATATTTTATTATTTTACAGGGTCTATTTTTGCCGAGTACCGGTGTACTCGGGTGACCTCACCGTGGATTTTCGTGTTTTTTATCGCATTTTATTTCTTTTTTGATTCTAGAGGATTTAGCCCCTAGATTTAGGATTTTTTTATTGTGATGGTTATTAGAAAAGGTCCCACACCTAATTGCTTATCGGTTCCTATAGATCATAATTGGACCTAGCAAAAATAAACTTAAAAAGTTAACATTGTGGGATTAGAGACTGACGTACCGAGAGAGGCCATATACAACGTTGGCAGGACCCATTGTGGTGGGCACCGATCAACATTGAAGATCAGACTCCGATCTCTCTTCCCAATAGTTAGCTATTTGTGCTTCACGATTAATAGAAATTGCTCGTCTAAGGCCGATTTCCTCGTGCATCATATAGGTAGTTTACTTTCTGCCTTTACTTTTATGCACGGATCATCCTGCATGTAGAGTGCTGGAGTCATGCACGTATTTCTATCTCTGCATGCATCATCGTGTTTGATCGCGCATCGACTTTTTCCTCTTCCTCCCCCTATTTTATTGGACTCAAAATGACCAAGGAAATCGAAAAATTCATTAGGCGTTGTCTTATTTCAGAAAATTACCTAAGAAGAGATAACCAAATAAATTTGGGACTGCTAATGCAAACTTGACCCTAAAATACACTTCACCTAAAAATTCTTGTTTTGGGGAGCGTTACCCCTTCATTGATTTATTTATCTGTAGCGAGAGAGTGACCCACACACCAGGCTAGAGCCATACCCAAACTCCTTTAAGACTACTGGTCTTGTAGCTAGTTGTTCTCAGTGAGGATTTCACTTGGGAGCCGATAATCAATCTGGGACTTGAATAGCAGATTGGGTAGATCGGGTAGCCGATAAATGGTCCGCTCCCATACTGATTGGGAAAAACTAGTTGTGAGTTTCGGACCAGTCTCCTGGGAGCATTAGGTTCCCAACAGCTCCCTTAATCGCTTAATAGATTTATTTATCACCTTAAATAAAATTGGACAAGATTAATGACCAATCTGTCACGGTCATCATCTCGAGTGTTGAGTAGGTGGAAAAGGAGTTTGAATTCATATCTTGTTTGCGTTCCAGATCTAATCTTCATAAATCCCCACATCACGATGATGGGAAGGAGGTCCCTTAGGTTTCCTTTGCCAACATCGCTTTCGAGCACTCCTCTCCATTCATACAGGGTAGCTTCATAGAGCCAGACTAGCTCTCTGAACCTGAGTTTGCTACCATCTTGTTCCCCCTTGATCACCCTTCTACCAGTCCTGATGTGCCAAAGCAGAGGTCAATACAGTTATATGTTCACTTGATGGCACCTGAGCTAGGGTCTTTTGCCTTTTCAGATACCCAAGTAATGGCCAGCAATGAGGGACGCATTGATGAGCAACCATAGGGATCAACGTTCGTACATGACCATGCCTCCATCAACAACACACTATTAGCCTCCTTGAAGACCATACAACAACAGATCAAAGACCAGGGAGCGTTGATGGTCAAGGTGTGACTATAGCTAACACAAATGCGACCTGGCAGAGTAGAGCCACAAAGACCAGCCGGTGGAGAGGTACCAGCGGCTAGAGGAGAAGACATACGCACATATGACTAGCCGGAGCTAGTTAGGCCAGTACGAACGATGAAGCAGTTGCATAACCCTGGTTCAACCCTCACCCATCATTGGATTCAACTTCCGGAGATCGTGGGCAACTTCGAGCTTTGCCCCCAGACCATCTAGTTATTACCCAAGTTCCATGGGTTAGCCACCAAGGAGCCGCACATCCATTTGCAGGAATTCAGGATGATCTGCAACATGATCCATGACAGATTCATGGATGAGGACACGATCAAGATGATCGTCTTCCCATTCTCCTTAGTTGATAGAGCAGCCTACTGACTGAAGCATTTGGGGCGGTATGTCACTACCTGGGAGTAGCTCCAGATCGAGTACTTGAACAAGTATTATCCACTTGACTGGACCAATGCAACACGAGCTATGATCAACAACTTCACAATGATCCTAAACAAGTAGTTTTACGAGGCTTGGGATCCATTCTGAGATCTCATCGAGCGGTGTCCACATCATGAGATATCTAAGACCAACCTTGTTCAGAGCTTCTTTTATAGGATGACACCGGAGTTGCAGGGTCTAGTAAATGTCTCATGTGGAGGATCCTATTTTGCCAAAGAAGAGGACCAAGTCTGGGCCATCTACAAGGAGATGGCAGATAGCTACACGGTGATGTCCTAGACTAGGGTCTACACTCAGGAAAAGCCCCTCCCACAAGCCGTGTATTATCAAAGGATTGCACGGGTCGACGTCGGTCCTTCTACTTCGTCAGCAGCAGCGCAGGACAAGTCCTCATCTGCTAACATGGGCATCATCAACGAGAAGCTGGACCGCATTAAGATCATTGAGAAGAAGTAGTGCCAGGGCCTTACCTAGATCAATCAATTGGCACAGACACTGAGTGACCTGAAGACTTAGATCTCGTGTCTCCAGGAGGTACAAACAGCTCCACATCCCCATCTCAGGTCACGGGCTGATCCCAACATTAGCAGCTCCACCCAGCCATCTGCCACGTACCGACAGGTCCACCACATTCAGGTAGCGCCAGTCCAGTAGCTGCAGCGCTACTCCCAACCACCACCATCTCAGGACACTCAGATGGTGGTCTACCAGCAAGATCAGCCCCTGGCAGTTCTTCCCCTGCCACACTTCGAGCAGCTAGAGCTGTTGATAGAAGTCAACGAGATTTTGTACGATTGGTACCACCACTAGCCCATGATCCGTCATGATCACCTAGGTTTCCGATGGTTTAATGAAGTCACTTCATCCCAGCAGCAGCCTCCAGCTCAGGCAGGGCAGAGCAGCCAACAACAACAACCCCATCACTCCCAGCAGTACCAGCAACAACACCAACAGTGTCCTCGTCCCTCATACAGGGACAAGAGTGGAGTCAGCAATAGCAGCAACAACCTCATCTTCAGTATTCCCAGCTGATGAATCCACATTTCATCATCTTTATTCTATCATTTTGGCACCAAAACCCTAGCAAATGCCTGTAAATAGCATTAAATACATCATCTTAGCATTCATGCATGTGCATCATATTAGTGTATAAAATACTGTAATTGAAGCCAAAATTATAGAATAAATAAAGAAAAGAAAAAGAATAAAATATTGTAAATATTTTATGACCCAAAACCCCGGAGACCTATGCATCTTGATGAATAGGTCGACAAAGAGTAAAGTAGGGGGAGATAAGGTCAGAAATACAGAGAAAATACCTATACATTCTATTCATTCTTTATTCATTTTGGGACCTATTTTTGGTTCCACTTTTTATACATCAAATAAAGAAACTTTGTTCATGAAAGTTGTAGATAATTTTATACAGAGAAATACAAAATTGATTTCACAGAAAAATAATATACAGATAAAAAGTTATGGTCTGAATAAGAATCCAGAATCCCAACTTCCCAGACCCGTATCTCACAAACGACAACTCCAAATGCAGCATACTCCCTTTAATTGTATATAGAAGAAAATAAGCTAATTATTGGTGGTGGTTTCGCATTTGGCGGAGCTACGGTTTGAAAGTTGAGTTTTGGACCCTCATTGTACATTGCACAAGAATAAAATATTCAGTTTATTCTTTGTTCATTATTTATTCATTTTTATATTTTTATAATGTTGTAAATATTACTTATAATATATATGTGCATTAAAATTAGAATAAAAATGCAAAGAAAATACAAAATAAAAATACTTGTAAAAAGAACACATAGGTATACTGCCTATACTTAGGCCTGTACAAAATACTCTTAGATTTTATATAATATACAAAACGTATCAGAAAAATTAAATAAAAATATATTTGTGTATATAAAAGTATATCATAATTTTAGAAAATAAGAAATGAAAATAATAAAAATAAAATACACAAAATAAAAATAAATTATTAAACTATATAGATAATATACCTATATAAGGCTAAAAAGTAAACTTGTAAAAATATAACTCATAAAAATAATTAAAAATCGGAATAAAATACTAGATAAAATTCTAAAGATTTTTTATTTTATCACCTAATTGAAATAACACCATTTGTTATTTTAAAATGAATTATTAATAAGTTTTTCCAGGGTTTTTCCTGGTTGGTCCACGTGGACCAACCAGGAGGGTCTGAGAGTTGACCTCGGTCAACTCTCTGACCCAGCCCCTGTAGCTTGTCAGAGTGTGTTGACCCCCCTTCTTCCACCTTTTTTCGAGGCCAACCCTTTCACCAAAACATCTTCCACCCTTCATGACTTTTGAAGCTCGAGCATCAAGGATCCTCGCCCAAGCATTACCTTGGGCTAAAGACCACTGCATCATGCCAGATGCCTCGTTCTTTCCACCATGTTCGTCGACCCCTTAAAAACCCAAGTCTAATTCCATTTGAATTTTGAACCGCAAACTTCACCAATTCTCCCCCCTCGATCGTCCTGGAGGTGTCTGGAGGTGACAGCTCCGACCCCTGAGCGTCAAGGCAGATGCACAGTGACTGGTTGACGCGCGTTCCACACCTCCGGCCAAGCCGTCGAGGTACCCCCCTCCCTCGCCCGACCTGGGCTCGAGGCTGTTTTAATCCTCTTGTTTTCTTTTTCATTTTGTTCCTGGCATCTCGCTCTTCATTTCCCCCCATCTATTCGTCTCTTTCGTGCATCGATTCGCCCAATCGATCCTCGCCGGAGCTATCTCTGGCCGCCGCTATTCCCCGCGCCAACCATCTCCGCATATCATCACTTCTCGCGCCACGTGATCGGGGCATTTTGCCCCCGATTACATCACCTATTTTTTTGTGCAGGTACCTGGGCATCCCAACGCATCTGGGGCGTTTTTGGGACCTCGCCGGAGCTCCTGGAGCTGCGCATCTTCCTCCTCGCCGTGGAAGAGCTCCGCCGCTCTCCGTGCCATTCCGTTGCTTCCAGACGTTAAAGGGGACCTGCAGCCATCACCTGGACCATTCTTGAAGCCCGTTGACCGTCGGAGCAAGGAGCCTTCGCCGGAGGAAGGTCGCCACGGCGGCCCTTCTTCCGTGTTCGTCCAGCGTACCTCCGCGCCATACGATCAATGCAAGTTCCTCCAAGCGTCCACCGACTGTCCGATCAAAGCCCTCAGCTGCCGTAGATCTCCTCGCGGAGATCTAATCTGAGGCGTTGGATCTGAAGGGGTATCGCGGGCCCCCGTGTCGACACGTGGATAAGTGGAGTTCGCTCCACCATCCGATCCCCCGCCTGCTTGGGTATTTTGTGATTTCTCCCTTGCAAAATTTTGTAATATTTTATTAGAACCTAAACTTTCATTTGCCGTTTAAAATTTTTGTAAATTTTGCTGAAAACCCCCTGTAGTTTCATTATTTACATTTCAACCCTTGCCAGCCCAGCGCACGTGCGTGGCATGTGCGTATGGACAATTTTGCGGGAAAGGCCCTTGTAGTTTTGGGTTTTAGCCTTTAGTCCAGTAAATGTTTTGTCACGTTGTATATTTTTAGGGTAATTTGCATTAAGCCCCCCGAACTTTGTGATATCGCAATAGGTCCTTGCCAAGTCACGTGCACAGTGCGCGTGGCCTTGGCAATTTTGCAGGTCTACCCTTGCGAGTTTAGCATTTGTCATTCACCCCAGGAACTATTTTATTGCGTTGAAAACTTTGTGGAAATTTTGCAATTAGCCCCTGGGATTTTGTCTAATTGCATGTATGCCGTTGCCAGACCTTTAAATCTTTGCTTGCTTGATGTAATTAATTAAGGCATCATTTTAACTCCAAAAATTCCACAAAATTAGGGTTAAGCTCCTGGACACTTGTTCTTCCACGCTACAATTTTAGTTTTTGATTATATTTTATTTTTATATTTATTAAAAATCAAAAACTTGCTTTTTATTCACTGTCTAGTTTAGAAAATACCGAAAAATATTAAATCGTCTCTAAAAATTCCAAAAAAATTCCCTAGAGTCTATTTTAACCTATTCTAGTGTCAATCCAAAATTCACTAAAAATCTCAAAAGAAAAACACTAAAAATTTAAAAACACTCAAAAACTTCAAAAAAATATATAAAATTAAAGAAAACTCCAAAAAATACAAACTCAGTTCCTGTTTGTTCTTTATTCTATTCTCTTTATTTTAAAATTAGTTTGACAAATTTTGTGGCTATTATCTATTTTTAATTCCAGTTTTATCCCCAGCCAGCAACTTTGTCACTGTTTTGCCTTATTTCAGTAATTAAAAATACCAAAAACACCTTGAAAAATCCCCAAAAATCACAAAAACAGTAAAAAATCCTAAAAATATCAAAAACATTTTATTTCTGAATTTTTGAGTATTTTTGCATATTTTTATACATATTTTATTTTGTCTTTTATTACATTGTCTTTATTTCCAATATCCAAAAAGAAATTAAAACAAAAAATATAAAGTATAAAATTATAAAAATTAGAAAATCAAAAATCAAAGTACAAAATTAAAAATTAAATTATAAAATTAAAAAAAACCCACAAAAAGTTCCTTTGGTTTGCTTGCTTAGTGTAGACACTTCACTCACATTCTCTTGTGCATAATTTTCTTGAATTACCCTGTTTGCTCCATGTGTTCGAACTCTCTACATACTTGTTACTATACATCATTTGTGCAGTGTTAAAAATAAATTTTAACTCCACATTATTTCTAATTTATTGATCTTTAGTGTGGGTTAAATGTTGATTAATTTCAGATTTTGTGTGGTCAAACACCGACTGTTGACTCGCCTTGTGAGTCGATACAACCACATCGATTTCCGAGATTATCAAATGGCGCCGTTGTCGGGGAGCAACAACGAGTAGCTCATTTTTGTTTAATTGTGTTTAGTGTTTACCATATCTTCCTTTCATCTCTCTTACATTTTTGATATATATTGCTTGAGCTATCTGACCACCCTTTCTTGTCTTCTTGCGAGGGACCGCGGAGCGAGGCGGATCGCTTAGGTGACCCGGAGCATCCTTGGGAAGCGGAGCCGGCCTTTCTTTAGCCAGGCCGACAGGAGAGCAAGAGGATTGAGAGAGAGTGATTAGTTTAGTTGCTTTTTATTTTTGTGAGAGAGTGATTTATTAATTTGTAATAATAACAGGTACATTGGACTCTTGGACACTACCGGGCCTAATTTCCGGGTGTTTGTTCACCCGGGGGCTCACCGCGGTTTTTATCGCATTTTTATCGCTTATCATTTTCCGATTTTGTTTCCTTTTTCTTTTCTTTTGTGGATGAGCCCTTAGCTATAGGTCCTGCTTGATTCGATTAGAATAGGTCCAAACACACTAATTACCTTTGCATGTTCTTATAGATCGTTGTTGGACTTAGACTAATTAAATAGTTAGCTAGTAGCTTTTGATCCACGCGCCGCGAGCTCATTTCCGAACAAGCGCTTTCTCCTAACTCAAATGTGTTGAGCAGAGGAGGGGTGAGCCTAGACCGGACACTCGGATTGAGAGTTAGTGGCTAGCTTGTGGTTCTTCACGCTAGCAGTTGCCTATTCTAGGACGATTTCTGCTTTGCACATCGCCATGTAGTTTAGGTTTATAAATTTTGCTTTGCATCCCGCATCGAGAGAGCTGGGATTCGCTGTAAGTCTTCTTACTTTGCATGCATCATTTAGGCACAAAGGTGAGATTTCCACCTTGGTGTCGACTTGCACGGCTTTTCCGTCTCTTTTCTCCCTCTGTTTTTGGAACAAAGTAGGACAAAGAAAATACAAAAATCGTTAGACGCTTGTTTGAATTCATTCAAAAGAAGCGATAACACCAAAAAAAATTAAGAAAGGGACTGCTAAGAAAACTTGACCAAAAATAAAATCGGTAATGGGATTCATTGCTTGGGGAGAGTAACACCCTCACTTGTATTCAGGTTGCATGGAAAGGTCTCCTTCCAAGTGAGGTGAGCGCTTCGTAAGGATTAGAGCCAAAAACCCAACTTGTGGCTGCCTTGTGTATCGCCTGGATTTCCGAAGTATTGGCGCTACTATCGTATGTAGTCGAGTAGGGCTTGGTCGCCATTGGTGACTCACTATTGTGTGAGCGCCGACCTTATCTGAAGTACCGAGCTTAGGCCACGCCTTCACGGGTGTGTCTGTCTCACCGGCTGCGTCCGAGTAGGATCTTGCACGCTCACGGGTGATTCCTTTGCGAGCGAGGTCCGAAGTATCGGTTTCGCCTATCGGCTTCCTCCTCTATTTCTTTGGCTGAGGAGGGATCCAGGAAGGGTTACAGGACCTCAAAAAGCACAAGTTACAGGTTACACAAGAGGAGGACAAGTACGGGGATGCTTTCCCGGCAGTACTCTCTCTCCTTTAGGCGTAGCGTTCTAAGGACTCGTGAAAAGATAACTTCCTGAAACAAGCTAAAATTGACACGATAAAAGCCGAACCTTCACGGCTTCACGTGTTGAGTTGGTGAACTTACACTTGCTTTGTGTTTGATTGCTAGATTTGTTTAGGTCAAGATCAAAAACACAGCACAATTGTGCGATTTTGTTGCATCTCATTTCATTCCTCTTCTTCTCTTGCATTTTCCCTGCTCTTCCCAAATAATCAAGATGATGGGACGGAGATCTCTTAGGCCGACTTTGTCGGCACCGCTATCCAGCACTCCTCCTCATTCATCTAGGAATACCTCAGAGAGTCCGCTCTCCGAGCCTGAGTTCACATCCACCCTGTTCCCCCTCGACCACCCTTCCCATTCTCCTTCTCTCAGTCCAATTGTTTCAGAATTCAGTGCATCACAGAGTTCGGCTCATTCGACAGCACCTGAGATGGCCTCTTTTGCTTTTTCAGAAAATCCAGTGATGGGAGACAGAGGCGAGCACCCAGATGACCATGATCACCCTCCATTTATAATTGATTAGGTGCCATCAACAACTCCTTGTTAGCGTCCCTGGAGACCATGCAGAGACAGATCCGTGACCAGGGAACATTCATGGGTGACCTGATGAGAGAGATAGCACAAATGAGAGAGAACCGACCTGGGGGCGGTGGCGGTGGAGGAGGAGGAGGACCAGATGCAGGAGGAGGCGATCCAGACGCTGAGCGACCGCCACAGACCATCATGAGGGAGTTGCACAACCAGCTGCATCCCTTACTCACCGTTGGATCAGACTCCCGGCAATTCACGGAGATTTCGAGCTTCGGCCCCACACTATCCAGCTTCTACCCAAGTTTCATGGGCTGCCGACCGAAGAGCCGCCACCTCCACCTCCAGGAATTCGAGATGATTTGCAGCACTATCCATGATCGGTTGATGACCGAGGACACCATCAAGATGATTGCCTTTCCATTCTCTTTGGTTGATAGATCCGCATATTGGCTCAAACACCTTGGGCGATTCGTCGACACATGGGCAGATCTCCGAACCGCGTACCTGAAAAAGTACTACCCTCTCTCGGCTGGACCAATGCAGCTCGAGCCATGATCAGTAACTTCATCATGATCCCAAATGAACAGTTCCATGAAGCCTAGGATCGATTCAGAGAGCTCATCGACCGGTGTCCACATCATGACATCTCCAAGCCCAATCTCGTGCAGAGTTTCTTCTGCGGACTGACACCGGAGCTGCAGGGGCTAGTGAACGCCTCTTGCGGTGGGTCTTATTTCTCCAAGGGAGAAGACGACGTCTGGGCCATCTACGAAGGCATGGCAGAAAACTCCACAGTGATGGCCCAAGCCCGAGTCTATACACAACAGAAGCCCCCGCAAGGAGCGGGATCATTTTAGAGGATCGCCCGCATCGATGCCGGTCCCCAACACAGTGTCAGCTGCTGCAGCCCAAGCTGAATCAGCCGCAGCCGACATGGGCATCATCAGTGAGAAGCTGGACCGCCTCGAGATCCTCGAGAAGAAACAGATGCAAGGCATGGCCCAGATGGACCAGATTGCCAAGACCATGAGTGATCTGAAGACGCAGATCTTGTGCATCCAGGAGGCACAAACTCAGTCACAACAGCCTCCAGATCACATGCTGATCTGAGCAGTAGCAATGCCAACCAACCCTCTACCTCATACCGTCAGGTGAACCATATCCAGGCAGAGCCGGTTCCATAGTTACCGTACTATCCATCGCAGCCGCCATCTACGGATACGCAGATGGTGGTGTATCAGCCGGAGCAGCCACTGGCAGTTCTTCCTCCACCCTCCTTTGAGCAGGAACCATTGATGGAAGTCAACGGGATTTGGTACGACCGGTACCCTCAGCCCGGGATTCGTCGTGATCACCCATGATTCCGTTGGGGCAACAGTGGCTCCTCATCCCAGCAGCAGAACCCTGCCCAAGGACAGCAGAACAGCCAGCCACAGCAGCAACACCAGCAGCCCTAGTATGCCCATCAACAGCAATATCAGAGTGGTCCTCGTCCCTCCTATCAGGGACAGCAGTGGAGGCAGCGACAGCAGCCTCAGCACTCCTATCACCATCCTTCCCCCAGTATCAGCCACAACAGCAGCAGCAGCCCCATTTCCAGCAGGGACAGCCATCTGGTTCTCAGGGTCCTGCCTTTGAGAACCCAGCTCTCGATGATCTTGCCCGCTTGCTATCTGAACAGCGAGCATCTTTTAGGCAAGAAATGGATGAATTCCAGTAGGAAATGAGAGACATCTAAAAGGCAAGGCTGCCATACCCGCTCAGATTGAACCTAACACGAACAATCTGAAAATGAAGTCTGAGCAGGTAGAGTTTACAGAGGATACTTCTCCTATTGATGATTTGAATGATATGTCTTATTCTTTGAATGATGTTGATTTTGTGACTACTAGGAGCGGTAGGATGCCAGCCGGTGGCGCCTCTTCTGAGCGACAACCAGAGGCAGGATCAGGAGCGCCAGAGGAGAAGAATAGCGGTGCTGATGCCGCTAAAGACGATGTTGAAGACGATGGTACTGATGCCACCCATGATGGAGTCCAGGACGACGGTGCTGATGCCGTCGTGATACCAGTTGCAGACGGTGGTGCTGATGCCACCATTTTGGATGATGACCCAGAGCGCGGTGCTGATGCCGCAAAGACCGGTGCTAGTGGTAGTGCTGAGGCCACCACATCTAGTTTTGTTGAGCCACCATCTGTGATGTTGCCACATTTTGTACCCGAGGACTGTGGGAACAAAAAGAAAAACAAAAATATGAATAAAGGAAAGGTTTCTGTTCAAATTGCGGATCCATATGTGGTGAATGATGATTATTGTATGGATTCTCCTTCTTCACAGGCACAGGGACCGATTCCTAGTCCTCCATCTGAGGAGGCCCCCACCATCCCCTTCCCTGAGGCACTCCGCCGAGCAAAGGGGAATAAAAAAGAAAACCAAAAAAAGAACCAGCTGGTAGAGTTCGGCAACCAAATGATTGATAGATTTCACATTCAGCTGACTCTACGAGAAGCATTTGAGCATATCCCCTTCTTCAAAAAGAACTTGAAAGAGACAACTACTGTCCGAAGGAAGAAGAGGCACAGAGATCAAATCCATATGCTCACTCATGACACTTGCTGCGCCATTCAGAACACATTGCCAGCCAAGCGACCCGATACAGGAGCTTCCTATGTCAGATGCGAGATCCAGGAGCAGCGGTTCGATCGTACTCTATTAGACAGCGGGTCTTCAATCAACCTCCTTCCGGCAGCCTTACTCAAGCAATTTGAGTTTGGCCCTCTTCTTCGAAGCAGAACGGTCCTTCAGTTTGCTGATAGGTCGATTAAGAGGCCGAAGGGGTTGTTGAAGGACGTGGTCGTTACCATTCAGGGCCTGAAATTCCCCGTGGACTTTGTTGTATTGGACATGGAGATCCCTGAGTCGGTAACCGATGCCCCCATCATACTTGGACGCCCGTTCTTGGCCACTGCCAAGGCGGTATCCGACCATGACAGTGAGACGGTATGTTTTCGCGTAGAGGGCAAAAGCATACAAATAGATACGATCGACCAGACCAGATCCAGAGAGTTGGCGTTCTCAGAACAATCCAGTGAAGCCGAGCAGATGACAGAGGAAGAGTTAGACATCCACCAGGTTGTGATTTTGAGATGACTGATGATGAATCCAACTGGAAAGACCCTGTAGCACCGACTCTCGCCTTGCCTACAGATTCACTATATCTCAAGCTCATGGCAGTCGAGAGCCGGGAGAGCACATCCCTGGATGAGGATATATCTGAAGCTGACAATGTTGTGATGAGTGGTGCTGAGAAATTTCAATCATGTTCATCTTCTTCTGATCCCTCAGATTCAGACATTGACTGGGATGACTTTGATGATTATTTGCCTTGTCTGATTCCTTCTGAGCCAACAGCCATGACAGAGTGCGAGCCAGTGCAGTTTATTGATGATTCAGCAGGCCACCCTTCGTCAGAAATTCATGCAGAGCGAGAGTTCTCCCATGCAGACCTGGTAGCATTTACACAGACATATCAGAAGCCAGATTTGCCACCTCCCAGTTGTACAGAACGGAAACCTCTGCCGCAGTCAATGACATACAGATTCCTTGCGGGTGAGCCAGAAATGTATCCGGTCATTATCTCAGCAGATTTGACTGGAGAGCAAGAATCTCGTCTGATGGAGGTTCTTGAAAGAAACCGCAAGGCAATCGGTTGGAGTATAGCTGATCTCCAGGGGCTAAGCCCAAATCTTTGCTCTCACCACATCTATCTTGAGGATAACGCTAAGCCGTCGTGTGAGTTCCAACGACGGCTGAACCCGAATCTTCGAGACGTAGTCATGAACGAAATTTCAAGGTGGTGGAGCGCCGATTTCATCTATCCCATCTCCGACTCCAAATGGGTAAGTCCGCTACATGTGGTACCCAAGAAGACATGTATCACTACAGTTGTCAACGAGTCTGGAGAGGAGATCGCTACCAGGATACCAACTTCTTGGAGGGTCTGTGTGGACTACAGACGATTGAATGAGGCCACCAAGAAGGATCACTTCCCGCTACCCTTCATTGATCAGATTATCGAGCGACTAGCTGGGAAGAGTCATTATTGTTTCCTTGACGGGTACTCTGGATACAATCAAGTGGCCATTGCGCCCGAAGACCAGGAGAAAACGACATTCACCTGTCTGTTTGGGACTTATGCTTTCAGACGGATGCCCTTTGTTCTATGTAACGCTCCGGCGACATTCCAAAGGTGCATGTTGTCCATCTTCTCGGACATGGTGGGTGACTGTTTAGAGGTCTTCATGGACGGCTTCTCGGTCTATGACAATGGGTTCGACGCTTGTCTTGACTGCCTAGACCGTGTGCTCAAGCGCTGCATTGAGGTCAATCTTGTCTTATCCTGGGAGAAGAGTTATTTCATGATGACTCAGGGGACGGTCCTTGGTCATATCGTCTCCAACAGGGGCATGGAGGTCGATCCGGCTAAGGTGGATATCATCAGAAAACTCAATCCACCGTCCAACTTGCGTCAGTTACGGTCTTTTCTGGGGCATGTCGGTTTCTACCGACGGTTCATTCAGGACTTCAGTCGAATTGCCCGACCGCTCACTGACTTGCTGACAAAAGACACCGAGTTTATTGTCAATGATAAGTGTCTTGAATCTTTTGAAACTCTCAAAAATATGGTTGTTTCAGCTCCTATCCTTCAGCCACCCGATTGGTCTCTCCCATTCGAGATCATGACGGATGCTTCAGATTTTGCCGTTGGGGCTGTGCTTGGACAGAGGAGGGATGGTTTACCTTTTGCCATTCACTACGCCAGCCTGACCTTGGATGCTGCTCAGCGGAATTACAGTGTGACTGAGAAAGAGATGCTGGCCGTAGTTTTTTGCTCTTGATAAGTATCGATCTTACATTCTTGGATCTAGAGTAACCATCTACACTGATCATACCGCCATCCGGTACTTAATGGCTAAGAAGGACGCCAAAGCACGTCTCACCAGATGGATCCTTCTACTCCAAGAATTTGATATTGAGATTAAGGACAAGCCTGGAGTCAAGAATGTGGTGGCGGATCATCTCTCCAGATTGGAGAATCTTGAGGAATATGAGCCCATCGCAACTATCACAGAGACATTTCCAGATGAGGCGATCTTGGCTATCACCTCGCTCCCGTGGTACGCTGACATTGTGAACTATCTTGTTGCCAAGACGGTTCCACAAGGTTGGCCCAGGCAGAAACTTGAGACCTTCCTGGCGAAGGCCAAGTTTTATCATTGGGAGGATCCCGTCCTTTATCATGAAGGAGGGGACAGTATCTGGAGGAGGTGCATTCCTCAAGAAGAGCATCATAGCGTCCTCACATACTGCCACAAGCTTGAGGCAGGAGGACATCATTCTGGAAAAAGAACAGCACAGAAGGTGCTTCAATCCGGCCTATGGTGGCCTACTCTCTTCAAGGATTATGATGAGTTCCTGAAGAGATGTACTGACTGTCAGAAAATGGGAACCTGCGGACAGAGAGACATGATGCCCATGCAACCCATTCACTTTTGTGAGGTTTTTGATGCATGGGGGATTGATTTCATGGGCCCATTTCCTAAGAGTCAGGGATTCGAGCATATCCTGCTCGCTGTTGATTATGTCAGCCAATTGGTTGAGGCCATCCCCGCCCGAGCCGCAGATGCTAAAACCGTTTGCAAATTTTTGAGGAAAAATATCATTTCACGGTTCGGGGTACCTAGAGTCTTGATTTTAGACGGGGGGTCTCACTTCATCAATGACAAGGTTAGGGCCCTTGCAGACGAGTTCAGTATTGACCATCGGGTTGCCACACCATATCACCCTCAGACTAATGGTCTTGCCAAAGTATTTAATTGGGAGATAAAGACTATCTTGCAGAAAGTTGTCCGCCCAGATCGAAAGGATTGGTCACAGCTTTTGGACTCGGTCTTGTGGGCTTATCGGACTTCTTTCAAAAATCCATTGGGGACATCTCCCTTTCGTCTCGTCTATGGCAAGCCGTGCCATTTGCCAGTGGAGATCAAGCACAAATCTTTTTGGGCAGTCACTAAGTTGCTTTTGGATCCCGAGAGTATAGGAGACCAGAGAAGAGCTGAATTGGCAGCCCTGGAAGAACTTAGAGACACAGCCTTTTCGAACAGCCTACAGTACAAAGAGAAAGTGAAAACATGGCACGATTCGCATATCAGCCATAAACGATTTGAGCCAGATCAGAGAGTATGGTTGTTTGATTCCAGGCTGAAATTATTCCCAGGGAAGTTGCAGAGCAAGTGGAAAGGTCCGTATGTGGTCAGGAAGGTACATGACAATGGCAGCATCGACATATCCGAACCGTCATCTTCTTCTACCTTCCGCGTCAATGGTCAACGCCTGAAACTATATCTTGATCATGATCCGCCGACCATTGACGTTGCCCCCATTCTTCTGGTATGAGATGTACTCTTTGACTCACATCATCTGCATCTCATACATGGTGATCAATTCCATCTTCCGCCGTACAGATCCATCTGTTCATATCACTTTCATCTGTTGATTTATTTTCTTCTTTTCTTCTTTTCTTCTTTTCCATTTCTATCTTCTGTATCTATCAAAAAGGTGCCGCCCTTGTAGACAGTTTTCCACACTTAGGACGCACTTTGTCCTAAGTATAGGGGGGTCGCACCCGAGTTCTGTCATTTTCATTTTGATCCTCTCCATTGTCTCCTCTTCTTGTCTATACTTAGGGATATCTTACCCTAAGTATAGGGGGAGACAACCCGAGTACGATCTGTTCATTCCCACCCTTGACCCTCCCGGCTTTGTGTACAGTCTGCTATACTTAGGATTATTTGATCCTAAGTATAGGGGGGACGGTCAACTTCTCATTCGTTTGTTCATCCATTCCTTTATTTATTTATTTATTCTTTAGAGTTGTCTATACTTAGTCCGAGTTATGTCTTCTCTTTTCTCTCCGATCTATGAGGACATAGCTCAAGCTAAGTATAGGGGGGTCGTATATACCACGTATATACTTTAGCCATAACTCGTACTTTCGTATTTTCTTAATAAGTATGGCTAACAATTCTTTAAAATTCACTAAAACCCTTAATAAAAAGATGTGGTTATTCCTCAATTTTTTTTGTATATACTGATTAATAAATCAGGTGAAAATGTTTTTTGCAAAATGTTTGAAAAATAGTTTGAAAATCTTTGTGAACATCTATTGAAAACTATTTTGAAAATGTTTTGTTACAAGTTTTCAACCTTTGTAAAAATGTGTGGTTTGTAAAATTTCTTTTCTTTGTGTTAAATAAAATGTTTGAAAAATGATTTGCAAATGGTTTGAAAAATGGTTGCAAAAATATTGTGAAAAATCTATATATACTGTTTGAAAAACCTTTGCAAAATGATTTTCAAATGTGTGTACATGTTTGTAAAATGTTTGTAAAAACTATTTTGGACTATAGTTTTCAAAAATTGTGTGAAAAGCTTGTGTCAAATAAGTTTGAGGAATACATACATCACACCAAA
Organism: Ottelia alismoides; assembly: GCA_037367405.1. Lineage (NCBI taxonomy): Eukaryota > Viridiplantae > Streptophyta > Magnoliopsida > Alismatales > Hydrocharitaceae > Ottelia > Ottelia alismoides. The sequence continues at coordinate 28,649 of JAZKJV010007200.1, forward strand.
ATCCACTATATGTATATACGTATAAAATTGATCACTTACCTTGTAAATTCTTAAGATCCACTTCTTGTATATATAAGAAGCACTCCCGTGTAAATATTTTTAACCTAGTTTTCAGCCAAAATTTTTCTTTTCAAAAATCCCAAAAACATTTACAAAAAATTAAAATCCAAAAACATTTGATAAATCTTTTTGAAAAAGAGAAAAAAAATGCATAGGCATCATCATCATCATCATCTTTTCAAAAATCTATAAAAAGTTCAAAATCTTTGAAAATTGCATTACAAAAATATTTTTCTGCATTGCATTACATAGCATTCGCATTTTTCAGATTGAGTTTGATAGTTGAACGAGTCTAAGTAAAATCCGGAGATTGGAGCTTGATTGGACCTAAAAATCTACCTAATAACAGGAACCTTATAGGAACTGGGTTTGAGGTACTTCAGGTCTAGTTGACTTAATTCTTTGAGGATCACGGTACTTGGTTTAATGTATTCTTGGCTGCCTAAGTAGAGTATTTCAGAGCACACGCACGACTCTTGTTGATAATGACCTAACTTGGACACCTGCATCTTTCACATGGCTCGACTCAGTTGGAGTGGTGAGGGGATTGGATTTGCCGGTATGAGACGCACACAAGTGGAAACATTTGTCCTCCTCTAGGGAGGGAAGTGCACCCCAACCCGTCCAGTGATTAGGAAGTCTAAAGACAGGAGGCTGTGGGTTGCGATAAAGCTTCAAAAGAGGGATAGTCTACTGGCTCAAGAGGAAAAACTCCTTATGTAAATGCTGCTGTATATAGTATTCAAAAAAAAAAGTTCAGGCATGTGCAAAAATAAAAAGCCTGCAAGCATGTACAAAGTCAATAAGCAAGCTTGAGCATCAAAGTCAAATATGTGAGCCTGCAGTAGGATGACTTGACTACACTGGTCTTGCATCCCAAGATAGGTAGCTACACTGGCTACCGTCCATTCTTCTCTTCACCCCCTCCTCTTGAGCTGGTTGCCACTTGAACTTAGAAGGGAATACCCCGCTCCTCGAGGATGGAGTCATTGGATTGGGGAATCATTGGGTTGTCATGCTGGAGAAGTCAGTCTCTTTGTCATTCTAGTTGGGGAGAGCCACCATCACTTACACTGTACGAGTCAGATTCATAGTCGTAAGAGTTTGCGTATGAGTTGAAGTATTTCTGACCTGGCTATTGAGGAGACTTGGACAGAGTTTGGGGATTCTCAAGGACTGTTGAATTTCAAACACGGTTCTCACTAAGGTTCCGCCCGCACTAAAATTCCAAAGGTCCGACTTAAGCTCCCAACTTTGATTTGGTGAAGACAAGTTTGAGAATCAGATAAAATCCAAGTTCTTCTTTTTCTTTTCTTTCTTCTTCTTTTTGCACTTATTGCATAAGTGTTTGCTAGGGACTAGCAAAGGTAAAGTATAGGGGGATGATGAATCCACATTTCATCATCTTTATTCTATCATTTTGGCACCAAAAACCCTAGCAAATGCCTGTAAATAACATTAAATACATCATCTTAGCATTCATGCATATGCATCATATTAGTGTATAAAATACTGTAATTGAAGCCAAAATTATAGAATAAATAAAGAAAAGAAAAAGAATAAAATATTATAAATATTTTATGACCCAAAACCCCCGAGACCTAGGCATCTTGATGAATAGGTCGACAAGGAATAAAGTAGGGGGAGATAAGGTCAGAAATACAGAGAAAATACCTATACATTCTATTCATTCTTTATTCATTTTGGGACCTATTTTTGGTTCCACTTTTTATACATCAAATAAAGAAACTTTGTTCATGAAAGTTGTAGATAATTTTATAAAGAGAAATACAAAATTGATTTCACAGAAAAATAACAGATAAAAAGTTATGGTCTGAATAAGAATCCAGAATCCCAACTTCCCAGACCCGTATCTCACAAACGACAACTCCAAATGCAGCATCGTCACCTTTAATTATATATAGAAGAAAATAGGCTAATTATTGGTGGTGGTTTCGCATTTGGCGGAGCTACGGTTTGAAAGTTGAGTTTTGGACCCTCATTGTACATTGCATAAGAATAAAATATTCAGTTTATTCTTTGTTCATCATTTATTCATTTTTATATTTTTATAATGTTGTAAATATTACTTATAATATATATGTGAATTAAAATTAGGATAAAAATGGAAAGAAAATACAAAATAAAAATACTTGTAAAAAGAACACATAGGTATACTGCCTATACTTAGGCCTGTACAAAATACTCTTAGATTTTATATAATATACAAAACGTATCAGAAAAATTAAATAAAAATATATTTGTGTAGATAAAAGTATTTCATAATTTTAGAAAATAAGAAATGAAAATAATAAAAATAAAATACACAAAATAAAAATAAATTATTAAACTATATAGATAATATACCTATATAAGGCTAAAAAGTAAACTTGTAAAAATATAACTCATAAAAATAATTAAAAATCAGAATAAAATACTAGATAAAATTCTAAAGATTTCTTATTTTATCACCTAATTGAAATAACACCATTTTCTATTTTAAAATGAATTATTAATAAGTTTTTCCAGGGTTTTTCCTGGTTGGTTCACGTGGACCAACCAGGAGGGTCTGATAGTTGACCTCGGTCAACTCTCTGACCCAGCCCCTGTAGCTTGTCAGAGTGTGTTGACCCCCCTTCTTCCACCTTTTTTCGAGGCCAGCCCTTTCACCAAAACATCTTCCACCCTTCATGACTTTCGAAGCTTGAGCATCAAGGATCCTCGCCCAAGCATTACCTTGGGCTGAAGACCACTGCATCATGCCAGATGCCTCGTTCTTTCCACCATGTTCGCCGACCCCTTAAAAACCCAAGTCTGATTCCATTTGAATTTTGAACCGCAAACTTCACCAATTCTCCCCCCCTCGATCGTCCTGGAGGTGTCTGGAGGTGACAGCTCCGACCCCTGAGCGTCAAGGCGGCTGGACAGTGACTGGTTGACGCGCGTTCCACACCTCCGGCCAAGCCGTCGAGGTACCCCCTCCCTCGCCCGACCTGGGCTCGAGGCTGTTTTAATCCTCTTGTTTTCTTTTTCATTTTGTTCCTGGCATCTCGCTCTTCATTTCCCCCCATCTATTCGTCTCTTTCGTGCATCGATTCGCCCAATCGATCCTCGCCGGAGCTATCTCCGGCCACCACTATTCCCCGCACCAACCATCTCCGCATATCATCACTTCTCGCGCCACGTGATCGAGGCATTTTGCCCCCGATTACATCACCTATATTTTTGTGCAGGTACCTGGGCATCCCAACGCATCTGGGGCGTTTTTGGGACCTCGCCGGAGTTCCTGGAGCTGCGTATCTTCCTCCTCGCCGTGGAAGAGCTCCGCCGCTCTCCGTGCCATTCCGTTGCTTCCAGACGTTAAAGGGGACCTGCAGCCATCGCCTGGACCATTATTGAAGCCCGTTGACTGCCGGAGCAAGGAGCCTTCGCCGGAGGAAGGTCGCCACGGCAGCCCTTCTTCCGTGTTCGTCCAGCGTACCTCCGCGCCGTCCGATCAACGCAAGTTCCTCCAGGCGTCCACCGACTATCCGATCAAAGCCCTCAGCTGCCGTAGATCTCCTCGCGGAGATCTAATCTGTGGCGTCGGATCTGAAGGGGTATCGCGGGCCCCCGTGTCGACACGTGGATAAGTGGAGTTCGCTCCACCGTCCGATCCCCCGCCTGCTTGGGTATTTTGTGATTTCTCCCTTGCAAATTTTTTTAATATTTTATTAGAACCTAAACTTTCATTTGCCGTTTAAAATTTTTGTAAATTTTGCTGAAAACCCCCTGCAGTTTCATTATTTACATTTCAACCCTTGCCAGCCAAGCGCACGTGCGTGGCATGTGCGCGTGGACAAGCTGGAAAGGCCCTTGTAGTTTTGGGTTTTAGCCTTTAGTCCAGTAAATGTTTTGTCACGTTGTATATTTTTAGGGTAATTTGCATTAAGCCCCTCGGACTTTGTGATATCGCAAATAGGTCCTTGCCAGGTCACGTGCACAGTGCGCATGACCTTGGCAATTTTGCAGGTCTACCCTTGCGGGTTTAGCATTTGTCATTCACCCCAGGAACTATTTTATTGCGTTGAAAACTTTGTGTAAATTTTGCAACTAGCCCCTGGGATTTTGTCTAATTGCATGTATGCCCGTGCAAGACCTTTAAATCTTTGCTTGCTTGATGTAATTAATTAAGGCATCACTTTAACTCCAATAATTCCACAAAATTAGGGTTAAGCTCCTGGACGCTTGTTCTTCCACGCTACAATTTTAGTTTTTGATTTTATTTTATTTTTATATTTATTAAAAATCAAAAACTTGCTTTTTATTCACTGTCTAGTTTAGAAAATATCGAAAAATATTAAATCACCTCTAAAAATTCCAAAAAAATTTCCCTAGAGTCTATTTTAACCTATTCTAGTGTCAGTCCAAAAATCACTAAAAATCTCAAAAGGAAAACACTAAAAATTTAAAAACACTCAAAAACTTCAAAAAAATATATAAAATTAAAAAAAACTCCAAAAAATACAAACTCAGTTCCTGTTTGTTCTTTATTTTATTCTCTTTATTTTGAAATTAGTTTGACAAATTTTGTGGCTATTCTCTATTTTTAATTCCAGTTTTATCCCCAGCCAGCAACTTTGTCACTGTTTTGCCTTATTTCAGTAATTAAAAATACCAAAAACACCTTGAAAAATCCCCAAAAATCACAAAAACAGTAAAATATCCTAAAAATATCAAAAATATTTTATTTCTAAATTTTTGAATATTTTTGCATATTTTTATACATATTTTGTTTTGTCTTTTATTACATTGTCTTTATTTCCAATATCCAAAAAGAAATTAAAACAAAAAATATAAAATATAAAATTATAAAAATTAGAAAATTAAAAATCAAAGTACAAAATTAAAAATTAAATTAAAATTTAAAAAAAATAAAATTAAAAAAAACCCACAAAAATTTCCTTTGGTTTGCTTGCTTAGTGTAGACACTTCACTCACATTCACTTGTGCACAATTTTCTTGAATTACCCTGTTTGCTCCCTGTGTTCGAACTCTCTGCATACTTGTCACTATACATCATTTGTGCAGAGTTAAAAATAAATTTTAACTCCACATTATTTCTAATTTATTGATCTTTAGTGTGGGTTAATTGTTGATAAATTTCAGATTTTGTGTGGTCAAACACCGACTGTTGACTCGCCTTGTGAGTCGATACAACCACATCGATTTCCAAGATTATCATCAGCCTCCCCCTCACTACCAGCAACAGTCTCAGCCTCATTCCAGCAAGGCAACCCGTCCGGTTTGCATGGACTTGTCTATGAGAACTCAACCCTTGACGACCTCACCCACTTACTATCTGATCAGCATGCATCCTTCTAACGAGAGATGGATAAGTTCTAATAGGAGATGAGGGAGATTATCAAGGGAAAGATCGCCATACCCGCTCAGATCGAACCCACCCTAAACAATTTGAAGAGGAAATCTGAGTAGGTACAGTTTATAAGGACTACCACTCCTAGTGATACTTTGAGTAATATTTATTTATACGTATTTGCTGCTGATTTTTTGACACTTAGGAGCAGTAGGATGCCAGCCGTCGTCACCTCGACTGAGTGATGGTCCCATGGAGATTCCGGAGTGCCATATGAGGATGGTAGCGGTGCTGGTGCTGCTCATGATGATGATGACATATGCACTGAAGCCACCAGAGATGTTGATCCAGCCGACGATACCGAGGCCTTCGCAATTCTAGATGCAAACGGTGGTGTTGATGCCATTAGCTTTCCAGATGCTTGGCCAGAGAACGGTGGTGATGCCACGAGATCAAATGCTGTAGGTGGTACTAACGCCATCAATTTTTGTTCAGTTGTGTTACCTCCTTCTATATCTTCGGACAGTTTTAGAAAAGTATAAAAGAAATGGAAAAAAAGAAAAGAACAAAAATATGAATAAAGAAAAGGTTTCTATATCCCCTACGAGTCCATATGTGTTGCATGGTGATCTTGGTATGGCGTATATTTCTCTACATGCATAGGAGCCTATTCGTGACCCTTATCTTTCTAGAGAGGGTCCAACCATCCCCTTCCCTCAAGCACTCTGCTTAGCGAAGGGGAATAAACCAGAAAATCCAAAAAAAACACCAGCTAGAGTTCATCCAGTAGGTGATTGATCGATTTCAGATACAACTAACCCTACAGGAGGCACTAGAGCACATTCCTATCTTCCAGAAGAATTTGAGAGAGAAGACCACCGTCCGCAGGAAGAGAAGGAACCACAATGCAGAGATCCATGTGTTTACTCGTGCCACTTGCTTCGCCATTCAGAACCAATTGCCAGCCAAGAGACTTGACGCAGGGGCTCCATATGTCAGATGCCATATACATGAGCAGCGGTTTGATCGTACTCTATTAGACAACAACTCTTGTATTAACCTTCTTTTGACAGCCTTACTCGACTGATTTGAGTTCGACCCTCTTCGACAGAAAAAGACAGTCCTTCAGTTTGCTGATAGATCTGTCAATAGGCCAAAGGGGTTATTGATAGACGTGGTCATCACAATTCAGGGTTTGAAATTCCCCATGGACTTTGTCATATTGGACATGGAGATCCCTGCGTCTGTGATAGATACCCCCATCACACTAGGACACCCATTCTTGGCCACAACCAAGGCGGTGTCCGACCATGATAGTGGGAAGATATACTTTTGCATCGAGGGTAAAGTGCACAAATAGAGACGATCGAGAGATTGAGGCTGCTCTGAACAGTCGAGTGATCCAGAGCAGATGATAGATGCAGAGCGAGACATCCACCAGGAGTGTGATTTTGTGATCACAGATGATGATGAAGTTTGGTCAGATCCATTATCACAAGCTCTTGTCACACCATCAGACATTGCATATTTGCAGATTTTGACAGATAGGAGTTCGGAGAGCACACTCTTTGCATCGAACACATTTAAGGCATATGATCACGGTCTAGATAGTGAAGCAGAGTATGATTCATGTTCTTCTGATTCAGATCCCTCAGATTCAGGCATCGATTGGAATGACTTTGATGATTATTTACCTCGTATGATTCCCACAGAGCTGACAGCTAGTATGGTGAGTGAGCCAGTACAAATGATAGAGACACCAGCATGACCACCTTCGTTAGATTTTCACATGCAGCGAGAGTTCTCCCATGCATATCTGGTAGCCTTCACTCAGACCTTTCAGAAGACATATTTTCCAGCTCCCAGTTGTCCAGAACTGAAGACCTTACTGCAATCAATGAAGTACAGATTCCTTGCAGGTGAGCCCGAAATGTTCCCAGTCATTATCTCAGCAGATTTGACTGGAGATCAAGAATCTCGTTTGATTGAGGTTCCTGAAAGAAACCTCAAGGAGATTGTATGGAGCGTAGCTGAGGGGATAAGTCCGACCCAGTTCTCGTACCATATCTATCTCGAAGAGGACGCCAAGCCATCGCGTGACTTCCAGCTACGGATGAACCTGAATCTTCGAGATGTGGTCATAAAGGAAATATCGAAGTGGTGGAGCGCCGATTTTATCTACCCCATCTCCGACTCCAAGTGGGTTAGTCCATTACCTGTGGTACCCAAGAAGACGTGTATCATTGTAGTTGTGAGCGAGTCTGGAGAGGAGATAACTACTCGAGTACCCACTTCTTGGAGGGTCTGTGTGGACTACAGACGATTGAATCAGGACACCAAGAAGGATCATTTCCCGTTGACATTTATTGATCATATTATAGAGAGGCTAGCTAGGAACAGTCACTACTTTTTCCTTGAAGGGTACTCCAGATACAACCAGGTGGCCATAGTCCCCGAAGACCAGGAGAAAACGACATTCACCTGTTCGTTTACGACGTATGCTTTTAGACAGATGCCCTTGCATTTATGTAATGCCAGACTACATTCCAAAGGTGCATGCTTTCCATCATTTCGGACAAGATGGGTGACTGTTTTAAGGTCTTCATGGATGATTTTTCGGTATATGGCGATGGTTTCGATGCTTGTCTTGACTACCTAAACTGCGTACCTCAACGTTGTATAGAGGTCCATCTTGTATTATTTTGGGAGAAGAGTCACTTCATGGTGACTAAAGGGATGGTGCTTGGCCATATCATATCCAATAGGGCATGGAGGTCGATCCGGCCAAGGTGGATATCATCAAGAAACACAATCCACCATCCAATTTGCAGAAGTTGCGGCCTTTTCTGGGGCATTTTCATTTCTAGAAACAATTCATTTAGGATTTCAGTCGTATTGCCCGACCGCTTACTGATCTGTTGACGAAAGACACTGAGTTCATTGTAGATAATAAGTGTCTAGCATCATTTGAGACTCTCAAGCGATTAGTTATCGAGGCTCTTGTACTTCAACCACCTTATTGGTCTCTCCCATCCGAGATCATGATGGATGCTTTTGATTTTGTCGTAGGGGCTGTGCCAGGACAGAGGAGGAATGGATTATCATATGCCGTACACTACGCTAGCAAGACTTTGGATGCCGCTTAGCAGAATTATACTATGACTGAGAAGGAGATGCTAGATGTAGTCTTTGCTTTGGACAAGTTTAGATCTTATATTCTTGAATATTGAGTGACTATATTTACAGATCACACCGCCATCAGATACCTCATGGCAAAGAAGGATGCCAAAGCCAGATTGACCAGATGGATCCTTCTACTCTAAGAGTTTGACATAGAGATTAAGTATAAGCTTGGAGTCAAGAATGTGCTGGCGATCACCTCTCCCGTTTAGAGAACCTTGAGGATTTCGATCATATTGCACCTATTACAGAGACCTTCTTAGACGAGGCAATCCTTGCTATGGCCTCGCTTCCATGGTACACTTACATTGTGAACTATCTTGTCACCGAGAAAGTTCCACAAGGTTGGCCTAGTCAGCGACTTGAGACTTTCCTTTCGAAGGCCAAGTCATACCATTGGGAGGATCCCATGCTTTATCATGAAGGAGGGGATAGTGTTTGGCATCGGTGCATTCCTTAGGAGGAGCACTACAACATCCTCACATACTTCCACAAGCTTGACGCATGAGGGCATCATTCTAGGAGGAGGACAACACAGAAAGTGCTCCAATTCGGTCTATGGTGGCTTACCCTATTTAAGGATTCTGATGAATTCGTGAAGAGGTTTATTGACTGTTAGAGGATGGGCACCTATGGACAGCGTGGTATGATGCCGATGCAACCCATTCACTTATGCAAGGTTTTTGATGTATGGAGCATCAATTTCATTGGTCCATTCCCTAAGAGTCAGGGATTAAGTACATTCTTCTTGCTGTAGATTATGTGAGTCGTTGGTTTGAGGTCATTCCCGCCTAAACCACAGATGCTAAGACCGTTTGCAGATTCTTGAGGAAGAATATCATTTCAGGGTTCAGGGTACCTAGAGTTTTGATATCTGATGGGGGACCCACTTTATCTACGATAAGGTAGGGGCCCTTGCTAACGAGTTCAGCATTAATCATCGTGTTGCCACGCCATATCATCCTCAGATCAATGGCCTTGCTGAAGTATCGAACATGGATATCAAGATTATATTGCAGAAGGTTGTCCTTCTAGACCAAAAGGATTGGTCATAGCTTTTGGACTCGGTCTTGTGGGTTTATCGGACCTCCTTGAAGACACATTTGGGCACATCTCCCTTTCTTCTCATTTATGGAAAGCCATGTCATTTACCTGTGGAGATCAAACACAAGCCACTATGGGCAGCCATTGAGTTATTATTGGATCCCAAGAGTATAGGAGATAAGCGGAAAGTAGAGTTGGCAGCCCTGGAGGAGTTGAGAGATAAAACCTTTTCGAGTAGCCTATAGTATAAGGAGAGAGTGAAGATATGGCATGATTCTCATATCAGCCATAAATAGTTTGAGCCGAACCAGAGAGTATGGTTATTCGATTCTAGGTTGAGATTATTTCTAGGAAAGTTACAAAGCAAATGGAAGGGACCTTACTTGGTCCGAAAGGTGCAAGACAATGGAAGCATTGATATATCCGAGTTGTCATCTGAATCCACCATTCAGACTAACGGTCAGTGCCTGAAGCCATATCTTGATCATGATATGACGATCGTTGACGTTGCCCTTATTCATTTTGCATGAGATGTGGTCTTTGACTCACATCATTTGCATCTCATGTCTGATTTTCACTTCTTTTTCGCAATTGTATAGATCCAGTTGTTTATATCATTCATTCTTTTTGTCTAATACATCAATTTCATCTTATGAGTATGTTATACTTTGGGTGTTCTTTGCCCTAAGTATAGGGGAGTATCAGACGTGTGATTATTCATTTTATTCTTTTTACCTCTATTTTGCTGCCTATACTTGGGGATATTTTACCCTAAGTATAGGGGAGGTAAACCCCGTACATCATAACCCTCAGTTTTCCCCTTGTGTACAGACTTCTATACTTAGGATTACTTGATCCTAAGTATAGGGGGATCACCGACCTCTATTTCATTCTTTCATTTATCGTTGCAATATAGCCTTCTTTTTACTTCCCAATACTCAACACAAGTTATGTCTTCCTTTCATCACTCTTTGATCACTTTGAGGACATCGTTCGAGCTAAGTATAGGAGGGTGTTTTATATATTTTATATATACTTAGCCATAGCTCTTACTTTGTGTGAGTGTATTAATAAAATAAAATGGCTAAAAATCATAAAACTAAAATCATAAAATTTTAAAATTTTTCTTGTACACGAATGTTTGTAAATAGTTTTTTTTGTAAAAACTACTTTCGTACAAATGTTTGTAAAAAGGTTTTGATTGTAAAATATTTATAAATATTTTTGTATCAAAATTATGTACATAGTACAAAATTTTTAATAAAATGCTTGGAAAATAAAAGTTTACAAAAATTTATGTGTAAATATTTGCGAATATTTTACAAAACACTCCCTTCTTCCTTGCATTCAAAAATTTTCATAAAAATTTGCATATTTTGAAAAACTGCATAAAAAGAGTTTTGTACATATCTGTTTGTATATTCTCCTGAAATCATAGTTTACATTTAAACTAGTCTGGAATTAAATTGGAAAATGGAGCTTGGTTAAGACCTTAATCCACATAACTTTAGAGGAACCTTATAGGCTTTAGGGTTAAGACTTTTCAGGTCCAATAGAGACTCTGAGTCCACTAGGCTATGTTCACATGTCATCTTGATGTGCCTAATTAGAACATTTAACAATGCACACATGACTCTCAGAGACAATGGCTTGAATTGGACACACACCTTACACGTAGCTCAACGAGGATGAGGTGGTGAGGAGGAAGAATTATTTGGCTTGGGATAGCATACGAGGTAGTACTTCTAGGTGGAACCTCTCATCTTCTGCTAGGGAGGGATGTGCACCTCAACCTGGTCAGGTAGCATTGAGGTCTAAAGACAGGAGTCTATGGGTTGCAATAATGATTCAAAGGAGGGATAGTCTACTGGCTCAAGAAGAAAAACTCCTTATGTACATGATGCACCATGTAAATATGTTGTATATATGCACATCGAAAAAAAATGTGCAAAAATATGAAAAACTCCAAAGAAAGGGGACAAGCCTGATTGAAAATAAAATGCCTAGTGGAGTGTATATAGTGAATAAGAAAAGCTTATGTATTCCACCTTCTCATCTCATGGAAGCTTGCAGCTGGAGACTTAGCTACACTGACTTTGCTCCAAGGGATACGTGGCTACACTGGTCACGATCCATTCTCTTCTTTCCCCTCTTCTAGAGCTGGTTGAACTTGAACTTAGAAGAGAATACCCCGCTCCTCGAGGAAAGAGCTGCTAGACTGGGGAATTAGAGTTACCTTGTTGAAGGAGTTTGTTTCTTTGTCATTTCTGAGGTGGGGAGCTACATATCACTTACACAGTACAAGGAAATATGCATAGTCATTAGAGTTTGTATTTGTAGACTTGTTTTGACCTGGTTTGTTGAGGAGTCTTAACCATAGATTCGTGAAACTTAGAGGTTGTTGAGTCTTAAACCTATTTCCCAATATGGTTCTAACAAACTAATAATCCAAAGGTCTGACTGAGCTCCATACTTCAATTTAATGAATATAAGTTTAATAATCAACCTTGATTCTTTTTCTTATCTTTTCTTTTTTTTTCACTTCTTTTTCAAATAAGTGATTGCTAAGGGACTAGAAAAGGTAAAGTATATGGAGGTGATGAATCCATGATTCTCACTCTTTATTCTTTTATTTTAGCTCTTTGTTTTGGCAAAACACCCTATAAATACATGTAAATATAATAACTTAGCTTTCTACATGGCATTGTTAATACTGCATAATTAGACGATAGTTTTGCATAAATAAAAGAATAATGGAAAAAGAAAAAGAATGATGTATTTAGAATAAATACAGAGTGACCTAAACCCCAAGGTCAAGCCTTGATCTGATCGCAAAATAAAATAAGTAGAGAGAGATGGGGTCCACTATGTATTGTATGTATCACCTATACTTGTATATATTATTTATTTATAAAACCAAAATTATTTTTATTCTTTTTATACCCTTGTATATATTTTTAATAATATTATAAAAATAAAATAAAAATCAGATGAATAAAAGAAAAATAAAAATAAAATCATCAAACCTTTTTATGAAAGATACATGTACATATCACATCCACTATTTATTTTATACCCTGTAACAATCTATAAAAATAAAATAAAAATTATTTTATACTCTTAAAATTATGATGTAAATAAATAAAATATAAGATAAACGTATTTATGTAAAAATAATAAAATAAAAATATTTGTAAACAATACATACGTATAATATACATGTATATGATGTTATATACTATATATACATTATTTTATATTTCATAAAATAATTATAAATCATAAAAAATGATGTAGAAGATCATAAGCATTTTTCATTTTATACACTTTTTAATTTAAATTCATTTGCTATTTTTATTGAATTTCTTTTTATTTTGTAAATCATGATTTTCTCAATGGTCCACGCCAGACTGTTGACCTCAGTTAACAGTCTCTTCCAGCTAGGTCGGGTCGCCTTTCTTCTAGCTAGAGCCACTTCTCCGAATTCTTACTCCCGACTCCGACCTCCTTTCCCCTCGATTCTTCGCCTGATTCTTCTCCTAGGATCTGTGACCTTCATGGATCCTTAGGAAGGGTCGAATCTTCTTAGGGTTGCGTACCTCCTTCCGATCTTTCTGGACCCTGGAAAACCCTATAAAATCACTCCTCTGCCTCCACTGCTCTCTAGGTCATCCCTCGCACCACCATTCTCCCCCAGCTCCCTTCAGTGAAGTGACATCCATCGTTGAGTATCTCAGAATACGCCGGAGGTGCCTGGAGGCTCGTAGCTCGCTTTAGCCGAAGATCCGCCGCGAGGCTAGCCGCAGCTTGGTCGAGGCCAAGACTCATCCCCCAACCTTTGCCTGAAGCTCAGGAACCCATCTGAATGTTCAGGTATTTATCTTTCCTTCTGCATTTCCCTGTCTGATCGCATCTTCCTAGTTCATCATTGTCGTCATTCCTCTTCTCCGACCACTAAGTATGGAGCCTCGTCTCACCCACTTATCCGCACCGATCAACTCGCTTAACCATTGCCCATTTTCTCCCACAATCTTATCATTCTTAGAGAGGCTCATCGTAGATGGGTTAGGGCAGGATATCATTCCCCCATTTCCGCCGGAGATCGACCACCATTCCCCGTCGATTCTTTCCTCTCCAGCTGCAATAACCAGGATCAGAGCATAGCCCCAAGTTCCTTATACTCTTTGCATGACATTATGCACACAAGGAGATCACTTAGAGTCCTCAGCTACTCAGACGAAGCATCTCCAGGCGGGCCATCGTCTCCACGCTCATCCGATTAACGTCATCCTCATCAGAGCCCACCAACATGCGTGCCACATTTCCACGATCATGTTGGGACTCCCCTACCCTTCATTGGGCCGTCAGATCCTCTCTTGCACTCGATTAAAGTCCCCTGGGGAAGTGTTCTTCCAGATCTTCTCACGGTCGTTGGAATACCCTGCCTCTTCCAGATCTGATCCGAGCTGCCAGACAATGGCAGCCTTTTGGCTGTTGAATCCGAACTCTTGATGAATCTGCCCCGCACGTCCACAACATCCTCTGTAGTCCGTCAGATCCTCCTGGAATCGATTAGCACCATACGTCAACGACAGCCTCCACGAACGCCTTGTGTCCTCGCTAAGAGTATATTTCCCTTTTGTCTTCGCATATTTCAATATTTCACTTTAGTCCATTAAATAAAAGTTGTAATAAAGAACATTTATAGTTTGGACCTCGAGTTTTTAGATATTTGCACTTTAGTCCCTCTCAATTTGTAGCATGTGCATATTCCCATGAGTTTTGGGATATTTGCACTTTATGCCATGCACTTCTCTACTATTACTGAATGAATGACATGTTTTTAGGATTTGCATTTATACTCCTGTGTGTCGTATATTAAGCAGCCTAAACCATTTGCAGATTAGACCCTAAGATTTTTAAGGGGTGTTATTGATTTGGTCCATAGACTTAAAATATTTACAAAGAGGTCCTTGTGAACGGTGATTAATTGCATGCTTTTGATTAAACTTATTAATACCAAATTGATTCGGAAAATTATATAAAAAATACCATTAGCTCCTGTTTGGTGTAATATTTATTGTAATTTTGTGGGATTAATTTAATTGCATCATCTATTTTTAAAAATTCAAAAACTCTTAAAGAAATATCCCTGTTTTATTTATAAAAATTATAAAAATAGGAAAAAAGTTCAAAAAATTCCATAAAAATTTCTGTGTGTGCCTTTTTGCTTGCTTTACCTCTACTTTTAATTTTGTTTGAAAATTCACTCTAAAAATTCTAAAAATTACAAAACAACTAAAAACTTATAAAAATCATATAAAATCAAAGAAAAATCCAAAAAATTACAATTTAAGTTTCTGTTTGTAGGTTTTCATTTATATTTTATCATAAAATTGCTATATTCATTTTAAATATTTTTTATTTACAATTCAGTCCTAACTGTGCACTGTTTTATTTTTTGAGGACTTTTTGATTTTTATAAAATTATAAAAACATTTGAAAAACCAAAGAAAAAGGCAAAAATATATTAAAAAAAAAGAAACCCAAAAAATATTTTTATTTTAATTTTCTAACTATTTTTGGCTATTTGGAAATATCTAAAAAGATTGTTGTGTTTCCCTTCTTTTATTTTTGTGTTTGTGTGCTTTATTAAAAAATCTAAAATCTAAAATTTAAAAACAACTAAAAATATTTTATTTTATTTTGAAAATTTGTCTACTTCGTATTCTTTTCGTGCTTCTTGTGTTCGACCTTGGTGGATGTACCAGGTAAATAAAATAGCGAACCACTTACATTCCTTGCTTGTTCGATTTTTCGTTGAGTGGTTTTATTTTTCACGTTGATCACGCTTGGTGATTCGAGTCTCAACGGCCCTTGTTTATTTGCTTACTTAACCTGAGTGGTCGGGAACGACATCAACTGGTAAAGCAACATTTCATTGCATCATCGGGCGTTGTGTGTGGCATATGATATAGTTAGAGCCCTTCCTCACGATTTTGCTTTTAGCTACCTAATTATACTGACATGCAGATTTTATTTGTGCAGAATGACTTGGTTCATGGATGGGGTTTCGACTTCGCTCTTAGGAGATGTGTGAAGGTAATTAATCTTTACAGTTGCAGTGTTAATTCGTGACTAAGCCAAGATAACTTTTGTTTTTCGTGTGTTGTATAGCCCACACATGAAAAGATAGGAGTTGTGGATTCTCAGTTTATCTCCCAACAGGCAATGCCTTTACTTGGAGATCAGGTTTTTCCTGGATATATTTATCATCATTTTTATTCTGTGGGTGATTTTGTAAGCAATGTAAATATTTAAATGCTGATTTCTATAACTGGAACTGCATGAAACTTTAAACAGTGGAATAGCAGCCTGGGAGGGGGTAAGTGACAATCATTTTGTTTGTACAATGAATCTAAAAACTTCTTCATAAGGTCCGCATAGCTTTCAAGATCCAGTCTTCTTGATTGATGAAAATCTGAATATTGTAACATAGCCAGGATACTCAAGGATTTCTATTTATGCATGTTAGTTAAATGCATCACTTATAGTTGAATTGAGCTTGCATCAGATTTGAACACATTAAACAATCGTCTGCCTTTATGTATACATGCATGCCTATCATATAATATGAGAGTATTGTATTTGTAAACTTAATTGATTGCATGTGGCAACTGAAATTAAAAAAAAATTAAATTTTCGATTGATATCCATTTACTGGTAATGTAAACTTCACGGATTGAGAAAATTGTATTTGTGGCTTCTGCACAGGAAAATACCAATATCCATTTACGTTAACTTTTTTATAACTAGCTTAACCTTTCACTAATCAATTATTTAATTCAACAACAGGTTTTGACAACATAGTGAATGTTGTGAATTTACCAAAGGGATTCATGGTTGCCGTCTTTGGCTTGGGAGTTGTTGGCCTTCCGGTGATTCTCTTTGTAATTTCATATTCAGGTTGTAACTATCTTAGTAACATGGATAATGAATTTCTTTTAATTTGGTAGTAGTTAATTAAAATTATGGATGTTGCATCTGATGTGTATTTAATCTTATTTGAAAATCGGTCATGTTGGCTCGCGAATGTGCAAAATTTGTGGGTGCATCGAGGATCATTGAAGTTGATATGAACCATGACAAGTTCGAGACAGGTAAAAACATGGTTAAATATATAGTTCGAACAATAAACATACTATGGATCCAGTTAATATTTCATTAGTTTTTGTTGATGTACAACCAAGAAGTTTGGATGCATCGAATGCCTGAACCCAAGGGACCATGACAAGCATGTCCGGTAGGTAGATCTGCCTAATCAAATGTGTGCAATTAATCACATGTATAGTCTGATGGATCTCCATATTGACCATGACAATCACTTTTTTCTTGTAGTGTAGGTCTAACCAGTTTTTTTGTAGTGAAGGTTGTCGTTAAATCAAAACAGACCTATCCAACAACCTTCGATATGCGTGAACTTGGAGGTGATGAAGCATAATACAATTTGAGTGATAAATATATCTTTGATTTAGTTGAAGTGTTCATATCGTCGTGACAAATATTTTCGAAAAATAATTAGGCTTGAATGTTAATGCAATTGACGTTATTTAACATGCAAATGTTATTTACACTTGAAAAATAACTATGGAGGACATTAAATTAGTTCTGACTCAAATTGTTACGTCCGAGGATCAAATTGATATTTGGAGAAAAAAATAGAGATCGTAATATCGTTAGCACGACCACGTAATATGTATTTTTAATTTTAATCATGTCAAAAAAATTATAAATAAATTGACATTGTTTTCTAGATTTGACATGAACTCTTACCCGTTATCTTTTTATTTTTTATCTTATAAATTATTTCCATAACGTGAAAATAAAATGAGGTCACCTTAAAATTTTAATTGGTGTGGATTTTTTTAATTAAATTTGTAAGTAAAGGAGCCGTATATGCATTTCTCCATGTACATACATGGCTATTCAAATTTTGCGAATATCGTAATACTGTCATTTGATTCCGCTGATACCAAGAAAAATATTCCGTGATAACAAATAATTTGAATATTTATAGTCATATCATGTTAAATATAAAAAAACGAATATTACTTAATGCAAAACTGTACGTTTTTATGGAAAAGACACAAATAATCCTCGTTCTATGAAACTTCAGCAACGGATATAGCATTCCTTGTGAATTACAAG
This sequence comes from Ottelia alismoides, assembly GCA_037367405.1. NCBI lineage: Eukaryota > Viridiplantae > Streptophyta > Magnoliopsida > Alismatales > Hydrocharitaceae > Ottelia > Ottelia alismoides. The sequence continues at coordinate 46,497 of JAZKJV010007200.1, forward strand.
GAAAAAAGATAATTCTACTATGAACATTGTTTATTGTTATATATTTAACATGAGGAGAGATAACAACGAATATCCAAATTATCTGTTACCATAGGATATTTTTTGTTGTAGTGATGAAGAAGACATCCTAGGTGAAGGTCGTATCCCGATGTTTGAAGATCCAGATAAGTAGCATATCTCGATTTTTCAATGTCGACAACGGTAGCAAAATTTAGGAGAATAATTTTTGTTCGGCCTATATAATGACAACATTCATAAAGAAGGGAGTATGCATCTAAGATGTATAGAACTTCCTTTATCATCACCTCTCGGCCACTTATTTGTCTCGAAGTTTAACACATGCTTTAAGGCACAACCACTTACAATCGCTCATCTTGAGACTGAGTTAAGGGTGGGATAGAGATGATGAAAACACAATTCATATAAATCAGCTCAGCAACATGCATCTTCCATTTTTTTCATATTCATATGTACAAACATACACGTCGAGTTTAGTCGAATCAATCTCGATGCGTACATCAAAAAACATTGACATGGCATCATATTTTTTAGGTACACCACTGCAACCAATTATTATAGTAGCGACGAATAGTAGCAATGAAAAGTTTTAGCTATGGATTTTATTTGCAACAAACTGTTGGTTGCTACAAAGTAAGACACACTTTTATCAAAAAATTATTAGATATTACTTGTCATAACTTTTCAATCATTAGAGTAGCGGCATCAACAAATTGTTGCTAAAATTCCTTGGTTACCATACTTTTGATAGTGAACGGCTGTATGATGGTTAAATCATCACAATTCAAAGTTTTTGTTCGGTTTCACAATTATATCATCTAATGTTACAGATCATATATTATCGTGGATGAGAGCATTATACTTTGTATTTTTAGTTTATTCAATATATATGGAACTTTACAAAGAAAGGTTTTTGTTGTCACAATATTTGGACAAGCCACAAGAAGTTTATATTATGGTGCAAACTACTATATGTTTGTAAAGTAGTCTTTACCGTCACATAATTTAAATACATTGATCTAAAGGTGACCATACGATGAAACTTGCATGTAGTAGATTCTTCTCCCAACAATTTTATTTTATTTATTTTTATAAAAGTTACAATACCATAGTCATGCTTCACTTTATATTAGTACAACATGATCTTATATTACATCATTTTTTTGCATCAAAAGCTTGCATGCATGCATGTATCATTTTCAAGGATGACATCCACCATAACCTGAGCCATGTCCATATCCAGATCCAGAGCCGGACCTACCACCTTGACCTCCACCACCACCGCCTCCACCTCCATTCCCATTCCCTCCTCCGAGGTAGCCCCCAATAGTGTAGGCATTGCTATATCCGTACCTTGATCCGCTCTTCCCACCCTTACCTCCTCCCGAGCCACCGCTACCACCTCCACCACTTCCATACATTACTTTGTTTGAGTAAAAGAATCATGATGACATACATTAAAAGGTAATTATCGGGTTAAATTAGATAAGAGATCACTGAAGCATCCATGAAATGGATTGTCCTTAGAGAAGATATCGCTTCCATAATACATGTGTGAAGGATACCGGTGATCCGCTTCCAGGATACGAAGGCACACAATCAACACCCCCGCACACCGATGAGATTGTCCTCGAGAGTACCTTAGAGAACTTACACTCGAGAGATGGATGAAGAACACTTTTGCGGTAGAGAAACAGAGAGCAGTGACGGCTGGTATGTTTTCTTGCGAGTGAAGTAAATGGCATTCAAGAGGAGTGTATAAAAAGACCTAGGGTGCAGCTTTTCATCTTTTGAAAACACCCGAACAGATGCCTCTTCAGATTCTGAAGTATCGGTCACTAGATCATAACCGTTGGAGTCGAGTCAAATTCTTTTATTATGTTTGAATCACAATTAAACTTTACAATTAATTTATTCGGCCCACTACTGAAACCTACAGTAAAAGTATCAAGATCTGAGATTCGACTTGACTCTTCCGAGCCAGATACAGTCGGAGACGGAGCGAAACATGCACGTGCATATGTGTGGTCCTCCATTCCTCGTCTCTACTATATCTACAAGAACATGGATTGTGAACTCATATTTTAGCCCACCAAAAGTTAGAAATACTAGATGTTGTACTAAATTCCACCCAAACCTCACCTTTTTCAAATTTGAGAATTTCCAACTTTCCCTTCAATATCATTTAGTTTCACAATTCAAACCAAATAAAAAATTCAATATAATCACATAGGTTTATCAAATTAAAACCTAATTACATGAATTTTAAATACAACAATCCCCAACGAATTCATCAATTTGAAAAAGAGATTCAAAGAGAGTCAAAAGACATCTCTCGGTTATCATACTTTACTTTCAGTAAAGGTACCTTCCAGTTTGAACCTTTACCTGAGTTTTCTACTTTCACTTTAACAAGAACGAAGTGAACTGCTTCTTGAACTTCAGACCTTAATGTTAAAGTATACGGTAGAAATGACAAAGTGTTATTTTTGGTACAATCTTTAGGGTTGGTGCTCTTAAAGGCCATGCGTTCTTATCATATTTTATGAGTGTGTTTTAGAAAGACCATCTTCCTTTAACTGTGATCCATAGTAACGCTCACATAGGTGGTATTTTCTAAGGATGTACGGCTAACATCCTACCCAAAGGCTTGAACCCATTCAAAGCATGCGCTCATCCTAAACTTGCAGCTTAAATGACAATCATGCTTCTATGAATAAGACACTCATGCATAAGCATTAAAGTAAGAGTGCAAACCAGTTCTCCAAACAACTTGTTATTACCATATTGAACCTAATTTGTTGTATCTCCACTCAGATAGGTTACGTTGCTACTATAGAGGAACTCCAAATGGGTCTCAGTCCCATCTCAAGCCTAGACGTTAGGACTAAAGATCTATAAAGTCCCATAGTCAACATATATGTCATGTTATCTTTGGATCCAACAAAATCAACAACCAATACTCCATGAGATACTAAATCCCTTACGTCTTAAGTCAGATTTATACATGTATCCATATTTTCTGATTGAGCTCTGAACTCTTGATTTTCGCCATTATAGTCATGTTATCACAATGTACTGAGATCGTAGGAATTGGATGACCTACCATGAGAATTTTATAAAGAAGTTCCCTTAGTCATTCATCATCAATTCCAATAGTGTCCAAAGCATATAGCTCAGCCTCAAAGGGAAACCAAAGCTAGAATGGTCAGCTTAACAGACCTCTAGGGTATTGCACTATTTCCAAATGTAAAGATATATCTAGTAATACCATTACTCCAAAACTCCTATATTTTCCCTATCTAGCTTACATCATTATATTCTTCTAATATAGATGGATGTCTATCATAATGCAAACTAAGGAAAATAGTTCCATTTAAGTACTGCAGTACGCGATCTAGAGCCCCCCATTGAGTACGGTCAGAACAATAAGTGTATCTACTCAGCTTTGCAACCGAGAATGAAATATCAGGTCTCATACAATTTGCAAGATACATTACGCTTCCAATCACTTGTAAATACCTTAGCTGAGCTACATGTACTACACTTTTGTTCTTCAACAATGTTTTAATGAATCAAAAGGAGTGTTTACAGCTTTGCAACCTTGACATCCAAATTTCTTAGTACCTTCTCAACGTAGTGAGGTTGAGAAACTACAATCCCATCAATTGACATTGTTAGTTTGAGATCCAAGATCACATTAGCAACACCCATGTCCATCACCTTAAACTTGATACTTAAGAATGCTTTGGTCTCATTAATTGTAACACCCCAACCTCCAAACATAGACCCACATCTAAAACTCACAAAGTGTGAGAGTGGGTTATAACTGGTGGGGACTACTACTTGATAACATGGGTTTAAGTATTTTAGATGGCTATCAATGGGTCTAATTGGGTCCGAACCCAACAAGTTGTCATGGTCGGTTTTCTTCGATAACGGATCGGGGACCTAAACTCAGGATGTTACGAATGGTATCAGATCTAATATTCCTCTGATAGTGGAAAGGGCTACGCGAAAGGTGGAGCCACCCCTCATAAAAGATGAGAGGAAATAGCTACCTAGAGCATGCAGCCGCCACTATCACTAAGAATAAGTGATGGGTCATGTCGCAATGAGGATGTTGCAAATATATGTGGGGGAGGTTGTAACACGCATACCCTCAAATATAGTCCCACATCTAAAACTCACAAAGTATGAGAGTGGGTTATAAGTGCTAATGATTACTACTAGACAACTTGGGCTTGAACATTTTGTGTAGTTGTAAACGGATCCAATTAGGTCCGAATCCAACAAGTTGTTAGGTTCAGTTTTACTCGATAACGGATCGGGGACCTAAGCTCTGGACATTACAAATGGTATCAGAGCCAATTTTCCTCTAATAGTGGAAAGGGTTACCCGAGAGTTGGAGCCACAACTACAAAGAGATAGGAGGAAATGGCTACCCGAAGCGTGCAGTCGTGTGAGAGTGGGTTATAAGTGGTGGGGATTACTACTTGACAACTTAGGCTTAAGCATTTTTGGTGGTTGTCAATGGATCCATTTGGGTCAAATCCACAAGTCGTTTGAACCAGTTTTCCTCGATAACGGAATAATGATCTAAGCCAGAGATGTTACAAATGATATCAAAGCGGGTTCTCACTGATAGTGGAAAAGGTCTACCCTAAGGGACCTAAGCTGAAAGCGTGCAACCGCCACTATCACTGGGAATAAGTGATGGGCCATGTCGCAACAAGGACGTTACGAATATAAGTGGGGGAGGTTGTAACATCCAAACTCCCATACGTAGTCCCACATCTAAAACTCACAAAGAGTGGGAGTGAGTTATAAGTGGTGGGGATTACTACTTGATAACTTGGGCTTAAGCATTTTGGATGGTGGTCAATGGGTCTAATTGAGCCCGAAATCATCAAGTTGTCAGGGTCAGTTTTCCTCAATAACAGATCGGGGACCTGAAACAATGCCCGGAACCCTCCGAGGGTCTAACAGAAGTTAAATGTGTTGCTGGGACGACGACTCACGAAATCCTGGATCGTCTCAACAATCAACCCAAAATTGGACATCAAACAATAAAAGCTGTATAGATTAAAATTTATTATAAATCCTACTATAAAATGTGAATAGTGACAAGTGGAGCAGTATGTTGAACACGGGAAATACACGATGGAGCATTATATATTATTTATAAATAAATAATATAAGTATATGTATATATACCTGTGTGATGAATACCCATTCATCACTCTTTATTCTTATATTTTAGCTACAAAAACCTTTGCAAATGCATGTAGATATATGTAAATACAAATAATTACCAAAAGCATGCATTGTGTAAAAACCTATAATTAGCATGTTTTTGTGCAAAAATAAAAGAATAAAGATCAAAAAGAAAAAGAGGGAAATATTTAGAATAAATATTGAGCAACCTAACCCAAGGGAGGGCTCAGCATGGGCCTGACCACATAAAAGCCAAAGTAGAGGGAGATAGGGGCTCTTGTGTAAATATTTATGTAAATATTATAAAAGTATTTTCCTCAACAAAAAGAGCTTAAATTATGCTTGTAAATACTTGTATATATTTATAAATATAAAAACAAAAGAAAAAGATAAAAATCAAAAAGAACAAAAATACTCCTTTCACCATGTACATAAACCACTCCAATATATTTATTTAACCTTATAAATAAATAAATTTAATTTCCAAAATTTTTGTGAATAGTCTCTACTATATATTGTAAATAAATAAAATAAAAACAATTAAAACAAAAACAAAATAAAAATAGAAAAATTAAAAATACAAAAATACATTGTACATATACCATGTATATATATGTATATATATATATATTTATTTTACCTATGTATATAAATAATAAAAATAAAATAAAAATACCTTTTTATTCCTTGTTTTATTCTATAAATAAATAAAATATAAAATAGGAATAAAATTGTATAAAAATAATAATTAAAAATCAAAAAAATCAAAAACCCTAATATTGTATATATACCTGTATATAGTACATACTATGTATATAGCTTATTTTTATTTCGAAAAAATTATTAAAAATCACTAAAAAATAGAAAAAAATAAAATAAAAATATTTCATGTTTTAACTTTTTGTAAATTCAGCCATTTGCTACCTTAATTTTGAGCTTCAAAGTCCAGACACGTGGCCCATTCCCATTGGGTCCCGGGGATGTTGACCGCCCGGTCAACTACCCCCCCCCCCCCCAGGACCACCTCCCGCGGGTCTGAGCTCCGGACCCGACTTCCCAAATTTCTACCCGCTCGACCCGGTCCCCATTTCACTAAACCCCGACTCCGTTTTGATCCTCCCACATCCGACATCTTCGCCGGGCATACACCTTGGGATCCGCGCGCCTCCTCGACCTACCCGAGCCATTCTTAGCCGGACCCCTCCAGTGTACATAAGCGAGCTCCGCCACTCGATTTCACCATCTTTGGCCATTTGCTTCGTTCTCCAGTGAGCTCCAGAGAGTGCGTGAGGTGTCAGCTCGCGTCTGAGCCTGTCGAAGCGAGGAGAGGGAGCTTCGCCATCGATCCGGCGAGCCCAGCTGCCGTAGCTCCACCACCAGCGTGAGCTTCGAGCCTCGGAGCGAGACGATCCTCGAGGCGACGACCAGGAGCATCAGCAGCTCCTCCCCAGTCTCTCCGACCACCCAGGTATCCCCTTAGGCTTCCCGTTTCCATCGATTTCCATTTTCGCCCAATTCGTGCCGCCGCCGTATTTCTCCGATTCATCCCAGTTCCGACCACTATCCGATCATCGGAATCGACCATCACGTTCACCTCTCCCCGACGCACCTTCTCCACCCATTCGCCCAACCCAGCTCGCACAGGAGCTGGGTACCGAGCTCCTCCGTCCACCACCTTCGTCGGAGCTCGCCGCTTCGACCCATCGTTCACCCCCACTTCGCCTAACCGGGTCGAGGCACTTTGCCCTCGACCCGCGAGTCTTCTGGGTTGCTTTGCAGGTCAAACCAAGGCCATCTGAGGCCTTTCGACGTTCAGACCAGAAGCCTCACCTCCGCCACCCTCGCCGGAGCTCTCCCGAGCTCGGCTGGGCCATCGGAGGGCATCAGTAGCTGCGCACCACCACGCCGGAGCTTCTCCGATCCTCAGGCGCAGCAGAGGAGTCCGAGAGCGCCTTCATTTGGCCGGCGAAGTTCGCCGGCCGCCTGTTCATCCAGGACCTCCAGTTGCCGTCGATCGTCCCCCCTCGCTCCAGTTTCGATCCGATCCGTCCATCTCCGGAGCAGTCTGCATCGTCCGATCTGAGGAGGCGTCATCTGGAGCGCCCACCATCAGCACCGTCCGATCTCCACGTGGCGCGCATTCAGCCCATCCGCTTAATAAAGGGTAATTTACCCTTAGGCCCTGTCTTTATTTTTATTTCGTTTTAGTCCTGTAAATATTAAAGTCAGTTGTTTAGTTTTAGGGTAATTTACGTATTGGACCCTGTGCTTTCTGTTATTTGCATTTATACCCCTGCCAGTTGTGGACACGTGCATCGACACGTGATATTTTGGTTTATTTGCAGTAGAGACCCCTGTAGTTCTGGATGTTAATGAATGAATGAAATCTTTTACTTATTTGCATTTATACCCCTGTGTGTGATTTATTTCCACATGTACGATATATTTTGGGTAATTTGCAGGTAAGCCCCCTGGACTTTTGGTACCTGCTACCAATAAGTCCTCGGGACTTATTTTTCTTACATTTAGGTCCCTGAGTGCCCCAGGCACGGGTGTGGCGCGTGTTTTGCTGGGTATTTTGCACCAGACCCCCCAGAACTTTGGGTATTTGCACTTTGGTCCCTGTGCACAGTGCCCATCCTTTATTTTTGAATAAAATATCAAAACACCTCCAAATCCAACGAAAATTTGACACATGGCTCCTGCCATGGTGTAGGATTTTGTGGATTTTGAGGACATTTTTGATTTCGTTTGATATTTTTAAAAAATCAAAAACCTCTATTTTTGTCACTGTCTAGCTTGAAAAATGACAAAAAAATATTAAAACTCATTTAAAAATTCTATAAAAATTAGCTACTGTCTATTTTGCTTAGTTTGATTTTCTAGCCAATTTTGGCTATTTTTCACTACTAAAAATCACTAAAAACTTAAAAACACTCGAAAAACTATAAAAATCCTAATAAATAATTTAAAAATCCAAAAATAATAAATTTGGTACCTAAATTTTCCTTGTTTTATCTTATTTACAGGAAAATTACCTCCAGGCCATTTTGAGGCTCTTAGATATTTTATCTAGGGCTTTTGGCTCGGCTGGACAGTACCCTTTATTTTAGGCATTGTTTGATTTTTAGAAAATAAAATAAACATCAGAAAATTCTCAAAAATTCACCAAAAACACTAAAAAAGATAAAATACATATAAATATTTTTGTTTGAATTTTTGGTTGAATTTTAGTGCATTTAATAATTGTTGAAGTGTGTGTTTTCTTTACTTTTCTTGATTTCTTAATTACTTAAAAATCCAAAAAAATATAAAAATATTCAAAAAAGCACTAAAAATATTTTGTTCTTTTATTTTCTTTATTTTTACTACTTCGTAGGCCTCTCGGCCAACCCGTGCTCCTCGAGTTCGACCCTGGGTGCTATACCAGGTTAATCCCATAGCAGGATCGTTATTCGTGTTTCGATTAATTTTATCTCTATTTAGTGGTTCATTTTTCTTGATTGAGCCGACTTGATCGCGTGGGTCGCAACGACCACTTTAGCACCTATACCCTAGCCTTCAGGTCGCCCCATCAGAATGGCACCGTTGCTGGGGAGCACGGCTTAGTAGTTTTTGTTTCTGCTTTGTTTTTGTTTTCGCGGCTTTTCGCGGCTCTTTCAGAGCTCGTAGCTTTTTCGCGGCTTTTGTTTATATTTTCATTTTTGTTTTATTTTGTTTTATTTTCTTTTTTTTTATTTTTGTTTTTGTTTATTTTGAGTGTTTATTTTATTTTGCATTTTTGCAAATATACCCTCCATTTTTATTTCCATTTACTTTCCTTTATCATTATTTATTGGTCTGACCATTCTTCTCTTTCTTGCGAGGGCCCGAGGACCGAGGCGGCTGATCTCGAGAAGCCGACGCAACCGCGGGATTCGGAGGCGGCTCTTTTCTTTGCGGAGCCGCAGGAGAGAGTGAGAGAGAGTTGAGTGGGAGAGGATTTTCATTTTTATTTCATTATTATTGTAATAATACAGGACACTCTCAGAGACTTGGACATTGCTTGTGACTTAGCGGGTCTGTTTCGCCGAGCACCGGTGTGCTCGGGGGACCCTTAGGATTTTCACGGTTTTTCACGGTTTTGGTTTTCTTTTATTTTCTTACTGCCTTTTCCGGTGTTTACGCGGTTTTTGCTCGAGCCCCTAGACTTAGGAATTTCTATTGCTTGTGCCGTAATTAGTAGGATCCCCACACCTAATTGATTGACTGTTCCTATAGAACGTTAATTGGACCTACTAAAAATCATTAATAAAAATAATCGAATCATCTCCTTCGTAGCCTACGTGTCGCAGCCCGTCCTGAAAAGCGCTTTCTCCTACCCCGATTTGTCGGACAGAGGAGGGACGGGCCAAGACCGGACCCTTTGGCTTGGAGGTCGGTGACCGGTTATACGGTTCTTGCGATAGAAATTGCTCGTCTAGGACTCGACTTTCCCGTTGCATCATATAGGTAGTTTATTTTCAGTCTTTCAATTCTGCGCGGATCACTTGCATGTAGAGTGCTGGAGACAAGGTACGCATTTCTTACTCAGCATGCATCATTGATTTCCTCACGCATCGGCTTTTTCGTCTTCTCCCCCCTGTTTTGGATTAAATAACCAGGAGAACCGAAAAAAATCGTTAGGCCTTTTGTTTTGATTTGAAAAAGATTAAAAAGAGAAACCATAAAATTGGGACTGGTTAACACTATTGATCTTAAAAGACGCTCACCCTAAAAATTTTGTCTTGGGGAGAGCAACCCCCTCATTGTATGGTTTGGATGCACGAGAGAGTGACCCGCACCCTAGGTAGAGCCCTCCGGTGCTAGTCCCGACTGATTACCGACTCTTCCGTGCGGGCCAGTCGGTTGGGATAGCATCGGGTATCCTAACAGGTCACGTAAGCGCTCTGATATTTTGTGAGTTCACCTAATAAAATTGACAAGATAATTTGACCGAACTTTCACGGTCTTCAGCTCGCGTCGTGTTGGTGAACCGGGGGTTTGTTTTGTGATCATAGTTTCACCAGATCTCATCCGCCCTACTCGCCAGATCAAGATGATGGGTCGACGCTCTCTTAGGCAGCCTCTGGCCGCACCGCTTTCGGGCACGTCCACCCAGTCATCTAGGTTGGCCCGCGAGAGCCAAGACCAGCTCTCCGAGCCCGAGTACGACTCCGCCCTGTTCCCCCTCGACCCCCTTTCTTTCGGACCTGGGAGACATGAGCCCGAGGAGAGATTGATAGATTTGACAGCACCTGAGTTGGGCTCATTTGATTTTGCAGACGTCATGGCCGGCAGTTCTGAGGATCGTTCCCGTACAGAGCACGTCGTGATGGATCAGGGAGCGATTAACTCCACCTTGATCGCCTCATTAGAGACAGTTCAACAACAGTTACGCGATCAGGGAGCGTTCATGATTGAGATGAGGAGAGAGTTGGAGCTCCTCCGAGCAGAGCGAGATCAGCAGAGCGAGCCTGAGGACATACCAGATGCAGAGGCACGAGCCGCAGCAGCAGCAGCAGCAGCCGCCGCCGCAGCGGTAGCCGCCGCGGCAGGAGGACCACCGAGACCGATGCGGGAGTTGCATAACCCCGGATCTACACTGATGCACCATTGGGTGGTGGTACCTGCTATCGTGGGGGACTTCAAGTTCCCCCCGAACACCCTGCAGATGCTTCCCCGTTTTCACGGGCTTGCCACCGAGGAGCCCCATCTCCACCTCCAGGAGTTCCTGATGATTTGCAGTACTGTCCACGACCGCCATGTGGACCAGGATACGATTCGGATGATTGCCTTCCCCTTCTCACTAGCAGACAGAGCAGCCACCTGGCTGAAGCATCTGGGGAAGTCCGTCTACACCTGGGAGCAGCTCCGCACCGAGTACTTGAACAAGTACTATCCACTCGGGCGGACGAATGCAGCGAGGGCCCTGATCAACAACTTCTCCATGCTCCCCAATGAGCAGTTTCACGAGGCATGAGAGAGGTTTAGAGAGCTCACGGACAGATGCCCACACCACGACATCACGAAGCCGAACCTTGTGCAGAGCTTCTTCAGCGGGTTGACACCAGAGCTTCAGGGTCTGGTGAATGCTTCTTGTGGCGGGTCCTATTTCGCCAAGGACCACGACCAGGTCTGGGCCATCTTCGAGGAGATGGCTGAGAATTATATGGTGATGTCCCAGACCCGATTGTACACTCAGGGGAGACCCCAGCAGCAGCCAGGACCCGTGCAGTACCAGCGGATAGCACGGGTCGATGCAGGTCCATCTAGTTCGTCCGCAGTCGCAGCAGCACAGGCAGAGTCATCTGCTGCGGACATGGGCATTATCAGCGAGAAGTTGGACCGCATGGAGCTGATAGAGAAGAAGCAGTGCCAGGGCATCATTCAGATGGAGCAGATGGCATAGACTCTGAGCGACATGAAGACCCAGCTCATGTGTCTCCAGGAGGCACAGACGGCTTCACAGCCCCGTCTTCAGTCGCGAGGCGACTCCGGTAGCAGCAGCAGCTCGTCCCAGTGCTCCAGCTCCCTACAGCAGCCTAGACAGGTTCATCTTGTACAGGCGGAGCCCTACCAGCAGCCGCAACCCACCTACCAGTCCCCACCATCTCCAGAGATGCAGATGGTGGTCTACCAGCCGGATCAGCCTCTGGCAGTACTCCCGCCAGCCCCTTACGATGCAGAGCCATTGATGGATGTCAACGGGATTTGGTATGACCGCCCCCAGCCTGGGATCCGACGAGACTATCCCGGATTCAGGTGGGGGAGTGGAGGTACCCAGCCCCAGCAGCAGCCAGCCGGTCAGGGAGGGCAGTACTCCCAGCAGAGAGATCACCAGCCGCAGCAGCAGCCCCCAGCTTATCAGTCACACCAGCCATCATCCTTCGTCCCTCGTCCTTATTAGCAGCAGGGACAGTCGTGGAGACGTGAGCAGCAGGCTCACCTAGCATACCAGCAGTATCCCTCTTCCTACCCCTCTCAGCAGCACCACCAGCAGTTCCAGCAGCCTCAGCACCAGAGAGGCTACCCGTCGGGCTCCCATGAGAGCCCCGCCTTGGATGACGTCGCCCGTCTCCTCACGGATCAGCAGGCCACATTTAGATGGGAGATGGACGAGTTCCGCCAGGAGATGCGGGACCTGGTGAGAGGGAAGGCCGCCATTCCTGCACAGATCGAGCCGAACCCGAACAACCTCAAGAGGAAGTCTGAGCAGGTAGTTTCTACTGAGCATGCCACTCCTAGTGACCCATTTGATGATACATCTTCGGATCTATTTGATGCTGATTTTGTTACACTTAGGAGCGGTAGGACACCAGCAGGCGGCGACGCCTCATCTGAGCCACACCACGAGGATACTTCCAGGGCGCCACATGAGGAGGAGGAGAGCGGTACTGAGGCCGCTCCAGATGACGATGGTGGTACTGATGCCACCAAGGATGCTGATTCCACCGGCGGTACTGAGGCCGCCGCTTCACCAGTTCGAGGAGGTGGTACTGACGCCACCAGCATAGCCGAGCCAGCCCGCGGTACTGAGGCCGCGAGACGTCCAGCAGCAGAGCCAACCAGAGGTGGTACTGAGGCCACCAGTGTTCATTTTGATAGAGATGTTGTCTTTCCTCATGTTACTGTATCTCAGAACTCTATTTTGAATAAAGGAAAAAGGTTTAGTTTCTTCTGGTCCCACTGTAGTGAGTGATGTATGTGTGGATCCGGCCGTCGAGCCGTCTAGGCCTTTTCCTAGTCCTTCATCTGCGAAGGACCCTATGATCCCCTTCCCTAGAGCCCTTCAGATGGGGAAGAGGAAGAAAAAATAAAATGATCCAAAAAAGAGAGAGCAGGAGGAATTCAGCCAGAGTATGATTGACAGATTTCAAATCCAGCTGACCCTCTAGGAGGCTTTGCAGCACATCCTTCTTCTTCAGCGATCTTTTAGAGATAGGACCACAGTCAGGAGGAGGAGGAGGAACCACACTTCAGAGATTCATGTGTTGACGAAAGCCACGTGTTTTGCGATCCAGAACCGTCTGCCAGCCAAGAGGCCAGATTCAGGGGCCTCGTATGTCAGATGCCAGATTAGTGAGCAGAGGTTCGACCGGACTCTATTAGATAGCGGGTCGTCGATCAACCTACTTCCGTCAGCCCTTCTCGACCGCTTTGAGTTGGGCACTCTTCGATAGAGTAGGACAGTCCTTCAGTTCGCTGATCGATCTGTCAAGAGGCCGAAGGGGTTGTTGCGAGACGTTATCGTCACGATTCAGGGCCTGCAATTCCCCGTGGACTTCGTAGTGTTGGACATGGAGATCCCTGATTCAGTGACCGATACCCCCATCATCCTCGGTCGTCCGTTCTTGGCCACAGCCAAGGCGGTGACTGATCATGATAGCGGGAAGGTATACTTTCGCGTCGAGGGCGAGAGTATACAAATCGAGACGGTCGAGGACCACAGAGCTAGAGAGAGAGAGAGCACGCTCAGAGGCCAGCACCGATTTAGAGCAGCTGACAGACGCAGAGCCAGACATCCACCAGGACTGTGATTTTGTGATCACAGACGACGAGGCAGCATGGGCAGATCCTGCAGCACAGGCCATCCTCTCATTTTCAGATACAACTGATGCCGAGATGATAGCAGAGGAGAGTCTGGAGAGCACAGCCCTGGTTCAGGATACCACAGAGGCAGCAGAGCCGATCCTTGATCGCGACACGACTATCAGTGATGGTGGTGCTGAGGCCACCTGGTGTTACGGTGGTACTGATGCCACCGCGGTTGATACAGATCCCTCGGATTCAGAGTCTGATTGGGTAGATTGTGATGATCAGATGCCAGACTTGAGTCCACTTGAGCCAACAGATGAGGAGGAGGTAGATGTAGAACAGATCAGAGACAACACCGTTGAGCAGCCTTCTCCAGATCCAGTTTGCGAGAGCTCGTTTTCTTTCTCCCAGGCAGATTTGGCAGACTTAGCAGCATTCACTCATTTTCTTCCACAGCCAGATTTGCTAGCACCCAGCCTTCCAGAGCTGAAGCCGCTCCCTACTTCGCTGAAGTATCGATTCCTTGCGGGCGAGCCTGAGATGTACCCAGTCATCATCTCCGCCGATCTGACTGGAGAGCAGGAATCCCGTTTGATGGGGATTCTTGAAAAGAACCGCAAGGCGATCGGATGGAGCGTAGCAGATCTCCATGGGATTAGTCCATCAGTGTGCTCCCACCATATCTATCTCGAGGAGGGGGCGAAGCCGTCGCGTGAGTTCCAGCGGCGACTGAACCCCAACTTGAGAGAGGTCGTGATAAAGGAAATATCAAAATGGTGGAGTGCAGATTTTATTTATCCCATTTCCGACTCCAAGTGGGTCATCCCCTTGCATGTGGTGCCCAAGAAGACTGGCATCACGACTGTGATCAGTGAGTCGGGAGAGGAGATTGCTACACGAGTACCCACCTCTTGGAGGGTCTGTGTTGACTACAGGAGACTCAACCAGGCCACCAAGAAGGACCGTTTCCCCCTGCCTTTTATTGACCAGATCATTGAGAGACTGGCAGGGAAGAGCCAGTATTGCTTCCTGGATGGGTACTCGGGCTACAATCAGGTAGCCATCGCTCCTGAGGATCAGGAGAAGACCACCTTTACCTGTCCCTTTGGTACATATGCCTTTCGACGCATGCCATTTGGGATTTGCAACGCCCCTGCGACTTTTCAGAGGTGCATGCTATCGATCTTTTCAGACATGGTAGGGGAGTGTTTGGAGGTCTTCATGGACGATTTCTCGGTCTACGGCGACGGATTCGACTCCTGTCTTGACTGCCTAGACCGAGTACTCTAGCGATGTATTGAGTATCAGTTGGTTCTATCTTGGGAGAAGAGTCACTTCATGGTGACTCAAGGGACGGTGCTTGGCCACATCATCTCCAACAGGGGCATGGAGGTTGATCCGGCCAAGGTTGATGTCATTAGGAAACTCGCACCACCGTCCAATTTGAGGCAGCTACGGTCATTCCTGGGGCACGTTGGATTTTATAGGAGATTTATTCAGGATTTCAGCAGGATTGCCCGACCGTTGACTGACCTCTTGACGAAAGACACCGAGTTCCTTGTCGATGACAAGTGTCTTTCGTCCTTCGTGACTCTCCAGCAGTGCGTGATTGAGGCTCCTGTCCTCCAGCCGCCGGATTGGTCTCTCCCATTCGAGATCATGACGGATGCCTCCGATTTTGCCGTGGGGGCAGTGCTGGGACAGAGGAGGGATGGAGTTCCATTTGCCATTCACTACGCTAGCCGCACATTGGATTCCGCCCAGCGGAATTACACGGTCACAGAGAAGGAGATGCTAGCCGTAGTGTTTGCCCTGGATAAGTTCAGATCGTATATCATCGGATCTAGAGTGACTTTGTACACAGATCACACCGCCATCAGGTACCTCATGGCAAAGAAGGATGCCAAGGCCAGATTGACTAGATGGATCCTTCTACTCCAGGAGTTCGACATTGAGATCAAGGATAAGCCTGCAGTCAAGAATGTGGTGGCGGATCATCTCTCCCGTTTAGAGCAGCCTGAGGAGTCTGAGCAGATTGATCCTATTCGAGATACCTTCCCAGATGAGGCGGTCCTTGCTATCGCCTCACTCCCATGGTACGCCGATATTGTGAACTTTCTCGTTGCTGGGAAAGTCCCGCAAGATTGGCCCAGGCAGAGACTTGAGACCTTCCTTACGAAGGCCAAGTCTTACCATTGGGAGGATCCCATCCTTTACCACGAAGGAGGGGATAGCGTCTGGCGTCGGTGTATTCCTCAGGAGGAACACCATAGCGTCCTCACTTACTGCCACAAGCTTGAGGCAGGAGGACATCATTCTGGGAGGAGAACGACACAGAAAGTGCTCCAATCCGGCTTGTGGTGGCCTACTCTCTTCAAGGACTCAGATGAGTTCGTGAAGAGGTGTACTGACTGTCAGAGGATGGGTACTTGTGGACAACGTAATATGATGCCGATGCAGCCCATTCACTTCTGTGAGGTTTTTGACGCATGGGGCATCGATTTCATGGGTCCATTCCCTAAGCGTCAGGGATTCGAGTACATTTTGTTGGCCGTTGATTATGTTAGTCGTTGAGTGGAGGCTATCCCCGCCCGAGCCGCTGATGCGAGGACAGTTTGCAGATTTTTGAGGAAGAACATCATCACGCGGTTCGGGGTTCCACGAGTTTTGATATCTGATGGGGGATCTCACTTCATCAACGACCAGGTGAAGGCCCTTGCTAGCGAGTTCGGCATAGACCATCGTGTTGCTACACCTTATCATCCACAGACGAATGGTCCAGCCGAGGTGTCGAACAGGGAGATCAAGACTATATTGCAAAAAGTCGTCTGCCCTGACCGAAAGGATTGGTCACAGCTTTTGGACTCGGTCTTGTGGACATATAGGACGTCTTTCAATACACCTTTGGGCACATCTCCCTTTCTCCTCGTATATGGCAAGCCATGCCATTTACCTGTTGAGCTGAGGCACAAGTCACTTTGGACAGTCACAGATATTCTTATGGATCCAGATGGTATGGGAGACCAGAGAAGGGCAGAGTTAGCTGCCCTGGAGGAGCTTAGAGATACATCATTCTCAAACAACCTACATTATAAGGAGAAAGTAAAGGAGTGGCATGATTCTCACATCAGCCACAAGCATTTTGAGATTGGACAGAGAGTATGGCTGTTTGATGCGAGGCTACGTTTATTTCCAGGGAAGCTACAGAGCAAATGGAAGGGACCCTACTTGGTCAGAAAGGTACACGACAACGGTAGCATCGACATATCTGAGTTGTCTTCTGAGAGTACCTTTAGAGTGAACGGCCAACGGCTCAAGCCATTTCTAGATCATGAGCCGCGGGTCGCTGATCTTGCCCCTATTCATTTTGCGTGAGATGTGGTCTTTGACTCACATCTAATGCATCTCACGCCTGAGTTTCACTAATCTTCCGCCTTGTATAGATCCAGATGTCCATATCGCTACAGTCTTTAGTCCCACATCCCTTTCTTCATCTTGTGATTATGCTATACTTAGGGTGCACTTTACCCTAAGTATAGGGGGGATGTGAGACCTTATGGGTATTTCTTTTGTTTCTGCTTACCCCTGTTTTGCTGCCTATACTTAGGGATATTTCACCCTAAGTATAGGGGGGGTAGACCCTGTACATTCTCCACTCGGTTTTCCCTTAGTAAACATCCTTCTATACTTAGGATTATTTGATCCTAAGTATAGGGGGAAGACCCGAGACCCGTTTGACTTTTCTATTTTCTTCTTCTTCTTTGTATATAGCCTTTCTTTTCACTTCCCTATACCTAGCACGAGTTATGTCTTCTTCATCGCTCTTGACTCTGAGGACATCGTTCGAGCTAAGTATAGGGAGGGTGTATATATTTCATATATACTTTAGCCATAACTCGTACTTTGTGTGAGTGTGTTAATAAATAAAATGGCTAAAAATCACAAAAATTAAAAATTTTCATGTACATAAACTTCTTTTGTTTGCACATAAATAGCTAGTGCACAAAGTATTTTTGTAAAAATGATTTCAAAAATCTTTTGTGTAAAGCTTGTGTAAATATTTTTGTATCAAAATTATGTATATAGTACAAAATTTTTCCAAAATGTTTTGAAAATCAAAAGTTTGCAAAAATCTTGTGTAAATGTGTGTAAATATCTTTTTGCAAAACTTGCACTTCACGCATCATTCATACATGATTTCAAAACATTTTTCAAAAATTTTGCATTATTGTAAACTTTGTGTAAATAAGCATCTCTTGTACATATGTATATAGTTTTTCTGGATGATAGTTGACATTTAAACTAGCCTGGAATCAAATTGAGAAATGGAGCTTGATTAAGATCTTAATCCACCTAACTTCTAAGAGGAACCTTATAAGGCTTAGGTTTAAGGCTTCTCAGGTCCATGGTGACTTAATTCTTTGAGTCCACTAGGCTATGAGCACATGTCATCTCAATGAGCCTAAGTAGAGCACTTAACAACAACACATGACTCATATAGATTAAGGCTTTACTTGGACACCAGCACTATGCACCGAGCTCTCTACGGATGAGGTGGTGAGGAGGCAGTCTTCCTTGACTTGGGGTAGCATATGAGGGTAGTACTTCTAGGCGGAACCTCTCTTCTTCTTTTAGTGAAGGAAGTGCGTCTCAACTTGGTCTGGTTGCCATGAGGTCTAACGACGGGAGTTGTGGGTTGCAATAAAGCTTCAAAAGAGGGATAGTCTACTGGCTCAAGAGGAAAAACTCCTTGTATATATGCTGCACATGTATATGTTGTACAGATGCACTTGAAAAAAAATGTGCAAAAAGAAAAGAACTCCAAAAAAGTGGTGGGTCTGAGAGAAAATGATAATCCCACCGGAGTATGTATATAGAGTGCAATAAGCAAAGCTTGGTTTCATGATCCACCTGTTGTAGCTTGCAGCAGGGAGACTTGGCTATACTGGTCAAGCTCCCAAGGGTACTTGGCTACACTGGCCTTGACCCATTCTCTTCTTCCCCCTCTTCTTGAGCCGGTTGAACTTGAACTTAGAAGGGAATACCCCGCTCCTCGAGGAAAGAGTGGCCACATTGAGGTCATTGAGTTACCTTGTTGGGGAGGGTTGTCAAGTTGCCATTTCTGAGGTGGAGAGCTTAGACCTCACTTTCACAGGACAAGAAAAGATCATGGTCTTCAGGGTTTGTGATTGATGACTTGTTCTTATCTGGAGCATTGAGGAATCTTGGTTATAGATTAGTGGAACTTAGAGGCTGTTGAGTTTTAAGCTTAAGTCTAAATAAGGTTCCGACACATTAATGATCCAAAGATCTGATCGAGCTCCATACCCCAATTTAATGAAGGCAAGTTTAATAATCAACCTTGATCCATGTACATCCTCTTTTTCTTTTTCTTTCTTTCTTTTTCACTTCTTTTTCAAATAAGTGTTTGCTAAGGGACTAGCAAAGTTAAGTATAGGGTGGTGATGAATACCCATTCATCACTCTTTATTCTTATATTTTAGCTACAAAAACCTTTGCAAATGCATGTTGATATATGTAAATACAAATAATTACCAAAAGCATGCATTGTGTAAAAACCTATAATTAGCATGTTTTGTGCAAAAATAAAAGAATAAAGATTAAAAAGAAAAAGAGGGAAATATTTAGAATAAATATTGAGCAACCTAACCCAAGGGAGGGCTCAGCATGGGCCTGACCGCATAAAAGCCAAAGTAGAGGGAGATAGGGGCTCTTGTGTAAATATTTATGTAAATATCATAAAAGTATATTCATCAACAAAAAGAGCTTAAATTATGCTTGTAAATACTTGTATATATTTATAAATATAAAAACAAAAGAAAAAGATAAAAATAAAAAAGAACAAAAATACTCCTTTCACCATGTACATAAACCACTCCAATATATTTATTTAACCTTATAAATAAATAAATTTAATTTCCAAAATTTTTGTGAATAGTCTCTACTATATATTGTAAATAAATAAAATAAAAACAATTAAAACAAAAACAAAATAAAAATAGAAAAATTAAAAATACAAAAATACATTGTATATATACCATGTATATAGATGTATATATATATTTATTTTACCTATGTTTATAAATAAAAAAAATAAAATAAAAATACCTTTTTATTCCTTGTTTTATTCTATAAATAAATAAAATATAAAATATGAATAAAATTGTATAAAAATAATAATTAAAAATCAAAAAAATAAAAAACCCTAATATTGTATATATACCTGTATATAGTACATACTATGTATATAGCTTATTTTTATTTCGAAAAAATTATTAAAAATCACTAAAAATAGAAAAAAAATAAAATAAAAATATTTCATGTTTTAACTTTTTGCAAATTCGGCCATTTGCTACCTTAATTTTGAGCTTCAAAGTCCAGACACGTGGCCCATTCCCATTGGGTCCTGGGGATGTTGACCGCCCGGTCAACTACCCCCCCCAGGACCACCTCCCGCGGGTCTGAGCTCCGGACCCGACTTCCCAAATTTCTACCCGCTCGACCGGATCCCCATTTCACCAAACCCCGGCTCCGTTTTGATCCTCCCACATCCGACATCTTCGACGGGCATACACCTTGGGATCCGCGCGCCTCCTCGACCTACCCGAGCCATTCTTAGCCGGACCCCTCCAGCGTACATAAGCGAGCTCCGCCACTCGATTTCACCATCTTTGGCCATTTGCTTCGTTCTCCAGTGAGCTCCAGAGAGTGCGTGAGGTGACAGCTCGCGTCTAAGCCTGTCGAAGCGAGGAGAGGGAGCTTCGCCATCGATCCGGCGAGCCTAGCCGCTGTAGCTCCGCCACCAGCATGAGCTTTGAGCCTCGGAGCGAGACGATCCTCGAGGCGACGACCAGGAGCATCAGCAGCTCCTCCCCAGTCTCTCCGACCACCCAGGTATTCCCTTAGGCTTCCCGTTTCCTTTGATTTCCATTTTCTCCCAATTCGTGCCGCCGCCGTATTTCTCCGATTCATCCCGGTTCCGATCACTATCCGATCATCGGAATCGACCATCACGTTCACCTCTCCCCGACGCACCTTCTCCACCCATTCGCCCAACCCAGCTCGCACAGGAGCTGGGTACCGAGCTCCTCCGTCCACCACCTTCGCCGGAGCTCGCCGCTTCGACCCATCGTTCACCCCCACTTCGCCTAACCGGGTCGAGGCACTTTGCCCTCGACCCGCGAGTCTTCTGGGTTGCTTTGCAGGTCAAACCAAGGCCATCTGAGGCCTTTCGACGTTCAGACCAGGAGCCTCACCTCCGCCACCCTCGCCGGAGCTCTCCCGAGCTCGGCTGGGCCATCGGAGGGCATCAGTAGCTGCGCACCACCATGTCGGAGCTTCTCCGATCCTCAGGCGCAGCAGAGGAGGCCGGGAGCGCCTTCATTTGGCCGGCGAAGTTCGCCGGCCGCCTGTTCATCCAGGACCTCCAGTTGCCGTCGATCGTCCCCCCTCGCTCCAGTTTCGATCCGAGCCGTCCATCTCCGGAGCAGTCTGCATTGTCCGATCTGAGGAGGCGTCATCTGGAGCGCCCACCATCAGCACCGTCCGATCTCCACGTGGCGCGCATCCAGCCCATCCGCTTAATAAAGGGTAATTTACCCTTAGGCCCTTTCTTTATTTTTATTTCGTTTTAGTCCTGTAAATATTAAAGTCAGTTGGTTAGTTTTAGGGTATTTTACGTATTGGACCCTGTGCTTTCTGTTATTTGCATTTATACCCCTGCCAGTTGTGGACATGTGCATCGACACGTGATATTTTGGTTTATTTGCAGTAGAGACCCTTGTAGTTCTGGATGTTAATGAATGAATGAAATCTTTTACTTATTTGCATTTATACCCCTGTGCGTGATTTATTTCCACATGTACGATATATTTTGGGTAATTTGCAGGTAAGCCCCCTGGACTTTTGGTACTTACCAATAAGTCCTCGGGACTTATTTTTCTTACATTTGGGTCCCTGAGTGCCCCAGGCACGCGCGTGGCACGTGTTTTGCTGGGTATTTTGCACCAGACCCCCCAAAACTTTGGGTATTTGCACTTTGGTCCCTGTGCACAGTGCCCATCCTTTATTTTTGAATAAAATATCAAAACACCTCCAAATCCAACGAAAATTTGACACATGGCTCCTGCCATGGTGTAGGATTTTTGTGGATTTTTGAGGACATTTTTTATTTTGTTTGATATTTTTAAAAAAAATCAAAAACCTCTATTTTTGTCACTGTCTAGTTTGAAAAATCACAAAAAAATATTAAAACTCATATAAAAATTCTATAAAAATTAGTTACTGTCTATTTTGCTTAGTTTGATTTTCTAGCCAATTGTGGCTATTTTTCACTACTAAAAATCACTAAAAACTTTAAAACACTCGAAAATCTATAAAAATCCTAATAAATAAATTAAAAATCCAAAAATATAAAATTGGTACCTAAATTTTCCTTGTTTTATCTTCTTTACAGGAACATTACCTCCAGGCCATTTTGAGGCTCTTAGATATTTTATCTAGGGCTTTTTGGCTCGGCTGGATAGTACCCTTTATTTTAGGCATTGTTTGATTTTTAGAAAATAAAATAAACATCAGAAAATTCTCAAAAATTCACCAAAAACACTAAAAAATATAAAATACATAAAAATATTTTTGTTTGAATTTTTGGTTGAATTTTAGTGCATTTAATAATTGTTGAAGTGTGTGTTTTCTTTACTTTTCTTGATTTCTTAATTACTTAAAAATCCAAAAAATTATAAAAATATTCAAAAAACCACTAAAAATATTTTGTTCTTTTATTTTCTTTATTTTTACTACTTCGTAGGCCTCTCGGCCAACCCGTGCTCCTCGAGTTCGACCCTGGGTGCTATACCAAGTTAATCCCATAGCAGGACCGCTATTCGTGTTTCGATTAATTTTATCTCTATTTAGTGGTTCATTTTTCTTGATTGAGCCGACTTGATCGCGTGGGTCGCAACGACCACTTTAGCACCTATACCCTAGCCTTCAGGTCGCCCCATCACTGTGCTCAATAATTACAAAATAAATTGGGTTTTCAATAATAAAATTTTATTTTATTTTTGATTATAGATATATATATTTATTTATTTACTTATTTATTATTTTCTGATTTTTTTATTTTCTTGCTGGATTTTTATATATTTTTATATTTTATTCTTTTTATAAATAAGATATACTATTTATGTGTCTATAAATATAAAATATATATATAATATAGACTAATATAAATATTAATAAAAATAAACAAAAATACAAAATAAAATATTTTTTGGTTTTAATTATTTTTTCACTGTTTTTGTGATTTTTTGGATTTTTTTGCTAATTTGTTAATATTTTTAAAGTCAAAATTACCTTAAAATAGGGATAAAATTATTATCTGAATTTAAAATGGAGATATAAAATATAAAATAGTAGCAAAATTTTTCCAAATTAATTTTTATGATATATAATAATGTAGAGAAATTATAAATTAGATAATCGATTTTTTGGGTTTTTTTGAGAATATTATAAATATTTATAAGTATTTTTTGGGTTTTTCCATTTTTTGCAAGTTTTCTTTTATACTTTTCATTGATTTTTGATATGAGGGTTAGAAATACATAAATACACGGAATATATTTTTTGGGGAATTTTTCAAAAATGTTTTATTTTTATTGGTTTTATATTGTAAACATGAGCTGATCTTGCACTATTCTATTTTTACAAAATAGGAATGGGGCATAAAATACAAAAATAAAATTATAACATGATCAAGCATGCATCCAAATACCTATCCCTATTTTTTGGTGGTTTTAAGAACAAAGAAACTATTTTTAATAAATAACAATGGCACACAAAATTACTTGGTCTGGAAGGGGTATAATTGCAAATAAATAAAAAGTGATGGCTACATTGCAATTTTACCCAAAAGTTAACTCTAATTTTAAAACTTTATGTATGCCACAATAATTACAGAAACACACAAGGGGTTCGGTGCAAATTTTACAACAAAAATGTGCCCCTACACGTAACTCTAGCGGGAACCAAATTGCAATAAGTGAAAAGTCTAGGGAGTTACATGCAAATTATCCCAAAGTTTTTAAAATTCATAAAATATTTACAAGACCTTTAAGCAAATACAAAAAGGTGGAGGGTGTTAGTGAAATTATACCACTTAAGTGCCCGGATCCGAGCGTTGAGGAGTCGCCATGTGTCCTCTCAAGCGGCTGCGATTGCGCACCCCTTCGTTTGAGATCAACGGTCCAGATTAGATATGGACCGCTGTTCTTGTTCGAAGGACGATGAACGGGCTTGGAAGAACTCTCAAGAACTCGATGTCGGCAACCTTCGATTCGTCGATCCTCTCTCCTCTGGCAAGCTTTGCCTTCTCCGATGAGCCCAACAGGTAGTTGGGTGCCCTCCACGTGCTCCTGTAAGGTCTAATGGCGACGATCGAGTATGGCGTGTTCCAACGAAGGTGAACCACCTGAAGCAACTCCAGGTAGTGGATGAGGTCCCGGGAGTGTCCAATGCCCTGCAAAAGCCACCAAAAGATCCTCGGGTGCGAGAACTATCTTCATGACCCGGGGTTTACACAAAACAAAGGGGGGGAACGTAATGGAGGGGGAGCTCTAGCGAGGTAGCGGCGGAGGGAGCTCGAGTCCCTTACCCGCTATAGATCTGGCTTGAACAATAGGGGGTTTTGATGGAGAACATAGAGGGGAACGTAATGCAGGGGAAATGAGGCGATTCAACGGTCGGATCATAGTGAATCAGTCCTGGAGCTTGAGCTCCAAGAGTTGGGGGTTTTCGATTTACCCGCTAACTACTAAATTAAATGAGAAAATAAAAATGCTAAATTGAAATTTGCATAAAAGATTACATAGGATTGCGAGAGAATGAAGATCAACTGGCCAGAGGAGGCCAGTATTAGGACCTACAGACGGAGCTCCGACGGTGGATGGATACACCTCCTCCAAGGGCTCTCCTCCCTGCAAATCACGACCTACTCCATGTTGTCACCATGGGGAAGATTAAATGGGTGATCTGAGGGGTTAAAACCGAAAGAAGAGGGATCGAAAAAACAGAAGAGATGAAGGGTGTTTATTTATAGGCGAATTTCAGATAATTTTTTAGGAGATCTTGCATGAGAACTGGCAAGGGTTCGTGGAGATTTTAGAATGGGCGTGGATGAGGGATGAAGTGGGAGCACGATGGTGGTAGTCTCGAGGGTAATGAGTGATAGGAGAGGTGTGGAGAAATGGAAGAAGAAGGCAGCCTTGTGACTTCTGACATGCGTTAGAAGGGAGACCAGATAGTCGACTCAGGTCAACAAAGAATCGTGCCTGGTTGGTCCACGTGGACCAACCAGGAAATTCCAAGGCAAAAATGCCTTGAAAAATAAATAATAAATTGAATTTGATTTTATTATTTTTAGGTTATAAAATAAAAAATATTTATAATTTTTCTGTAGTATTTTATGGACATTTTTATTTATTTTTAGATGTTTTTTACAAGTTACTATTTAGTGTATATATATAGTTATATTTACTTATGTTTTAGGTATTCTATTTTTTTGTATTTTTATTTTATTATTTTATTTTCTTTCTTTTTTATATTTTAACTAATTTTTAAGTTCTTAAATATATTTTTATTTAATTTTTTAGATGTATTATATACAGTTAAATAAATAAGTCTATTTATTATACACGTATAGATATAAGTATTTTACCTATGCATTTTCTATTCATGTTTTATTTTAGTGTTCTCTTTATTATTTTATTATAGTTTTAACATATACATATATTATAAACAATATTTACCACATAATAAAAATATAAAAATATAAAAATAATGAAGAATTAATAAAAGGATTATTTTAATCGGCATGCTATACAATAGGGGTCCAAAACCTAACTTTTACACCTTGACTCCAAAAAAATATGAAACACATTCATTAAATAGATTATTAAAAATTGTATATAGATAAAGGCGACTTTGATACATTCTAAGTTTTTATTTGGGAGATATGGGCTTGTGAAGTTTGTCTTTTAGAATTTTATTTTGTGTATAAAATATATACTGTGCATTATTTTTGTGTGAAACCAATTTTGTAATTTTCTATATATTATTACATACAACTTTCATATACAAAGTTTTATTGTTTGAGGTATAAATGATAAAGAATAAAATAGGTCACAAAAAGTAATTATTGGCATATTTTAATAGAGTGATTGCTATGTATTTTCTGTACAATTAGCCGCCCTATCCACCCCTACTTTATTCCTTGTCGACTAAGTCCTTGACACTTTCATCATGATGACTCAGTCTCGGGGGCTAGCGTCACTTCAGTGTCCTTAACACTTCACTAATTTTCTTTTCTTTCCTTTATTTTTTTTATTTTGGCGATAAATACAATAAATGTACAGTATTTTATATAGTATTTTGTGCACTTTAATGAGTGTTTATTTTAACAAATTAATGATATAAACATGCGTTCATCTAGGGTTTGAAGGCCAAAATGAAAGAATAAAGGTGATGAAATGGATGTTCATCACCCCCTTATACTTGCCTTTGCTAGTCCCTAGTAAACACTTATGCCTATAAGTGCGGAGAAGAAAAGAAAAAGAAAAAAATTGGAATAATTTTTGACTTTAAAACCTGTCTTAATAATGTCAATGTTTGGAGCTTCAAGAAAACCTTTGTATTAATGATGTGTTCAAAACCACTTAGAGGTTAGGATTTGTGAAACAATAACCTTTAGGTTCCATACTCCTATTATCCAGTCCTATTCACAGCCAGGTCAAAACCATCCTCTCAGTCGCATACTCCTACTACTTTGAAATGATAGAACCATGTGTGTAAAATTGTTTAGCTCTCCCCAGTCAAAGCCATTGAACAACCAAGTTGTCTGCTCTTATGATAACTCGTCCTTGTGGAGTCATATATTTCCTTCTAAGGTTAGGTGCTTCCGGTCTTTACAACCGAATGAGGTAAGAAGGTAGAAGAATGGGAAGAGAAGTGGGAATGGACCACTATAGTCTCCATTCCCTTGTGAAGTCAATCAGTGTAAATGGATCTTCACCAAGAAGTAGGCTTTTTCCGAAGCGCATATTTGTGGAATCTTTTGTTGAAGGATTCTTTGAATATTTTCTTTTACTTTGCATAGCTTCTGCATTCTTGTTTGTGCCCCGGTGGATATAGCATCTTTTGTTCCACCCACTATTTTGGGGTCTTAGAAAAAATTCCGTAGTTAGACCATCCCCCATCTGAAGCATTATTTCAATCCATCTCTAATATTTAGATATCATTATATTGTTATTAGAAGAAGTGGGTTAGAGTACCTGTGTCGGCCATCCCCAAGAATGGTTCCCGAGCCACCCTTGACGAAGCGGCCTTGCATCATCCCGACTTAGACCCCAAGATTTTTCAATAGAATGTCTAGGTTGAGCTAAGTGTTGAGTGCGAGGTTTCCAGTCAAGTCATTGTCTCAAGAGTCGTACGGATGATATGAAGCGTTCTATTTAGGCATTTTGAATTGGCTCATGAACATAGTCTTATGGAATCCAAGGAATTAAGTCAAAGTGACCTGAAGTATCTCCAATTCCAGTCCTCAAATGGTTCCTCTAAAATTTACGTGTATTAGGGTCTTTCTAAAGCTCCAATCTTCAGACTTTACTTGGACTTGTTCAATCGGCTAGATTATTCCGAAAAATGCTCATGCTATGCACAATGCAAAAGTGTTTTTGTGATGACATTTTCAATTTTGAACTTTTTATGGATTTTTGAAAAAGATGATGCATATGCAATTTCTTTTAAAAAGATTTTGCAAATGTTTAAGGTATTTTTAGTTTTGCAAATGTTTTTGCGATTTTTTAAAACAAAAGTTTTTGGACAAAAACTAGTACAAATATTTACATGGCGGTGCATCTTATATTTACAAGAATTAGGGTTCTTTAAGAATTTACAAGCGGTAAGTGATCATTTTTATAGATATTTATATATATTTGCTAAAGAATTTGAGAGTGTTGTATATATTCCTCAAATTTATTTGAAAATCATTTTACCACAAGTTTTTGGAAAACTATAATCCAAAATAATCTTTACAAACATATTTTCACATACATTTACATACATTTGAAAATTGTTTTGCAAAGGTTTTTCAAAGAGTATATATAGTTTTTTCAAAATAATTTTGCAACCATTTTCCAAACATTTGCAAGTCATTTTTCAAACATTTTTGTTTCATGCAAAGAAAAAAATTTTACAAACAAAGTATTTTACAAAGGTTGAAAATATTTTACAAAATATTTTTCAAATAATTTTCAAAATATTTTTCAATTAAATTTTCAAAATATTTTCCAAACATTTTGCAAAGTGTTTTTACCTCACGTATTAATCAGTATGTACAAATTATTAAGGAATAATAGACATCATTTTATCAATTAATTTAATTGATTTATATACAAATATTTACAATGTTTTAGCCATATTTATTGAAACTACAAAAGTAACAATTATGGCTAAAATATATACAAAGTATATATTGACCACACCATACTTGGATTGAATTATGTCCTTATAGATTGAAGAGAAAGGAAGACATAACTCATACTAAGTATAGAGAAGTCTATACTACAACGACTAAAGAATCAGAAGTCGACCGTCTCCCTACACTTAGGATTAATTAATCCTGAGTATAGTAGTCGGTGTACCAATGCAGGGAGGGTTGAGGGTGGGAAACAAATAAATAAATAACTTAACGGCTCGGCCTGTCTCCCCCTATACTCAGGGTAAAATATCCCTATGTATATAAATAATTCCAAAAGTTGAGGAGACAGGCGAGGGATCGAAGAATGATCACCCGAACGTATTCATCCCCCCTATACTAAGGATAAAGCATATCCTAAGTATAGCAGTGATGAATGTGATGAATACGACTTTTCAGAAGAATCAAATAATAGAAAAGGAAAAGAGGAAAAGAAGAAAAGAAGAAAATGATTAACTATTCAAAAATGCTTTTGCTGGCTTTGTTTGAGTGAATTCCTGCTGTGGATGTAAGTTCGTTGTAAACCACCTGGATTGAATCGACCACGAACAAAAACATGTCATGTTCGAGATACGGATTTAACAGTTGTCCGTTGATCACAAATGGTTGTGTGTCAGATGATAGTCTGGATATGACAATGCTTCCATTGTCACACACTTGTTTTACTACGAATGGCCCTGTCCACTTGCTCTTCAATTTACCTGGGAATAGTTTGAGCTTTGCATCAAAACAACAAAACCTTCTGTCCTGGCTCGAAGGTCTTGTGGCGGATGTGCTTATCATGCAACTTCTTGACCTTTCTTTTTACATTAGGTTGTTGTCGTATGCATATTCACAGAATTCAAGGAGCTGATTCAGATCCACCTTTCTATTCTTGCTTCCCTTCTTGGAATCCAAATTGCAGATGTTGATTGACCATAATGATTTGTGAATAAGTTCCATGGGCAAATGGCATGGCTTGCCTTATACTAGGTGATAGGGAGACATTCCTAATGACGACTTGTACGCGGTCTGATAGGCCCATAGTACTGAGTCTATCAATTGCGACCAATTCTTCATGTTGAGGCATACTAGTTTCTATAACATTTTATTTATCTCCTTATTTGAGCATTCATCTAGGCCATTAGACTGTGGGTGGTATGGAGAGGTGACACGGTGTTCAATGAAGAATTCTTGTGTTACTTTATTCACCTCTCTATTGACAATGTGTCTACCCCTATCGGATATCAGAATTTTGGGGATCTCAAACCTTGCAATGATGTGATCCTTGAGGAACCGGTAGACGGTATGGCTGTCGGCAGCTCATGCTGGGATGGCCTCCACCCAATGACTTACGTAGTCGATAGCAAGAAGAATATATTCAAAGCCCTAACTATTAGGGAACAAGCCCATGAAATCAATGCCCTAGGCATCAAATATGTCAGAATTTGAATGTACTTCAGAGGCATTGTGTCTCTCATTCCGATGGTGCTTCCCAATCTATGACAGTCAGTGCAATGCTTGGCAAATTCATTTGCATCTTTGAATAAAGTCGGCCACCAAAGGCCACATTGTAGGATCTTTGTTGTCGTTCTTCTTCCATAATGGTGTCCTCCTGATTCTTTGGAGTGACAATGCTCGAGGACACTGTGGACTTCGTCCTAAAGAATGCATCTTCTCCAGATGCAGTCGGCCCCTTCTTGAAAGTGATATGGATCCTCCCATTGGTAGAAATGGATATCTGACAATAACTTGTCTCTTTTCATGTTAGGCCAATCTCGTGGAGTTTTCTTGGATATAAGATAGTTCACAATATCGACGAACCAGGGGAGTGCAATTACTGACAGGATGGCTTCATCTGGAAAAGTTTCAGTGATCGAAAGTAGGCTTTGTGCAGGAGTGTCTGAATCTGACAGTCTTGACAAGTGATCGACCGCCACATTTTTAACTCAATATTTATGGCGAATTTCAAGATCGAATTCTTGGAGCAGAAGGATCCATATGATTAATTGTTGTTTGAAATCCTTCTTGGATTGAAGATACCTGATGGTCGAGTGATCTGTATGAACAATTACTTTGGATCCAAGCAAATGGGACTTGAATTTTTCCAGGGAGGATACTACTGCTAGCAGCTCTTTTTCAGTGACAGTGTAGTTTCTTTGTGCTTCATCTAAATTTCTGTTGGCATAGTGAATATTAAATGGAATATGATCTCTCCTCTGTCCTAAAACTGCTCCAATGGCATAATCAGAAGCGTCTGTCATGATCTCAAATGGTAGAGACCAATCTAACGGTTGAAGGACATGGGCCTGAGTGATTATTTCTTTCAACTGAGTAAAGTTCTGGTGGACTCTGTCATCGACAATAAAGTTAGCCTCCTTGCCAAAATGCTCGGTTAGGGGTCGGACAATTTTGCTGAAATCCTTGATGAATCATCGGTAGAATCCGACATGCCCTAAAAATGACCTGACTTGTTTTAGATTGGTAGGTGGCTCTAATTTCGAAATCACTTCCACCTTCGCAGGGTCGACCTCCATGCCAAGTTTTGAGATGACATAGCTGAGCACAATACCTTCGGTCACTATAAAATGGCTCTTTTCCCAATAAAGCACAAGGTTCACTTCACAACATCTTTTCAGAACTCGATCCAGATAAGATAAGCACTGATCAAAGCTATCTCCGTAGACCGAGAAATCACTATGAAGACCTTGAGAAAACTTCCAACCATATATGCAAATATTGCCAACATGCATCGTTGGAATGTTGTTGGAGCGTTACACAATTCGAGCGACATTCTGCAGAAGACATTTGTCCCAAACAAACAAGTGAAGGTAGTCTTCTCCTGATCTTCATGAGCAACAACGACTTGATTGTAACAAGAGTATCCATCCAAGAAATAGTACTCCTTCGCGGGCAGCCTTTCGACTATTTGGTAGATGAAGGGAAGTGGGAAATGATCCTTCTTGCTTGCCAAATTCAGACGTCTGTAATCTACATAGACGCACCATGATGTCAGAACTTTGGTTGTGATCTCCTCTCCTTTGCCATTTTTGATCATGGTGATCCCTGTCTTCTTGGGCACAACATGTAGGGGGCTAACCCGTTTGGGGTCGGAGATGGGATAGATGAATCCCGCATCACACCATTTCGTTATCTCATTCATCACTACCTCTCGCAGGTTTGGGTTTAATATGCACTGAAACTCACGAGAGGGTTTGTTGTCTTATTCCATGTATATGTGATGTGAGCATAGGGAAGGATTTATCCCATGGAGATCAGAAATTTTACAGCCTATGGCCTTGCGGTTTCTTTCTAGAACGTCAAGAAGACGAGATTATTGTTCCTCATCTAACTTTGAATTGATGATTACAAGGAACAGTTTCGGTGCACCCGCAAGGAAGGCATACTTCATGCTTGCTAGAAGTGGCTTGAGCTAAGGTGGGGACTAGTTTAGCTCAACGGTGACTTCTGCTATTGTGAAGGGCGATGGTCTTGGATCTTTCATTGGTTGTGTGTCCACTATTAACACTGTAGGATCTAAGTGCAATGTTGCACAGAATTCCTCGATGATAGAATCTTGTTCACAGAAATTTGCAATGATATCCTCTTGCTCTGCTAAGGCCAGGTGGCCATGAATGTACTCGTCAGACAACTGAACAATAATCTCATCTTCTAGGACACATGGGAACTTGACTGTGTTACCCAGGACTGTCCCTATGTATAGGAAAGTCTGGGTCTCAATATCATCCATGAACAAAGTTGTATCGTAGATCTTAATCAAAAAGTCACAGTCTTCTGTTCATTGCTCTGCTGGCTCACTCTCATCTAATGCAGATGCTGAAGGTCTGGGCATTTGGATCATCTCAACCGGCAACTTATCACTATTTGAACGGAATGTGATTTGACCTTTGCCATAGTTTACCACTACCTCGGCTGTTCGAAGGAACAATCATCCAAGGATAATTGGGGTATGCAGAAGAGGAGATGAAGTGTCCATGTCTAGGACTATGAAGTCTGCAGGGAACTGCATTACCTGAATGGTGTCGATGACATCTTCCAAAATTCCTCGGGGCGACTTAATGGATGTGTCTGCAAACTGCAGAATCATTCTTGTGGATTTGAGCGGTCCCAACCCAAATTTCTTGAGCAGTGATGTAGGCATTAATTTTATTGAGGACCAACTGTCAAGTAAAGTTTGGTTGAACTCTTAGTTAAACATCTGACATTTGACTAGAGGAGCTCCCATGTTCTTCTTCTTTGATGGGAGATTGCTGATTGTATTCAATGTAGCCGCGTTGAGGATGTGCTTCACATTTCTTTCATGAGTTTTTTGCGGCTGACTCTTGGAGGTACATACTTCCTTCATACCTTTCTTGATATTTGGCATGTAGTTGATGGCTTTGAGCAAAGGTATTTCAAGAACAAAATTTTGAATTATTTTCATGACATCAAGATCAGACAAGGCAATTTTCAAATTTTTATTTTTTTTGGATTTTCTCATAGCATCAGGAAATAAGATATTTACAGAATCAAAAACAACAGTGGGAATAGTGTTCTTAATTATAACAAAATATGTGCCCATGGCAGGCTATATATATAGATGACTATAATGAGCAGGGTCATCCAATAAAGGTGGGCATCCAAAATCTTCAAGAAAAGCTTCATCGACCTGCTTTGGATTGGTAGTGGGTGTGATCTCCTCCAAGGCGGGTTGGCAGGTACTTTGGCTGCTACTAGTGGTGCTTTCTTTTTGGCATTTTTGCTTTTCCTATTTTTTTTTGAATTATTGGTGGTGCTTCTCCTTCTTCTTCCTCATATGTTCTGGCTGCAGGTCTTGCTGATGCAGAAGAAGATGATGGCTCCCCCATGGTTGCTTTATTCTTCCCCTTGCAAGTTGTTGATGGTTGCAAGGCCCTACCGCTATTGAGAGTGATAACATTATATAAAAAGAAATTATTCACATCCGACTCTGTAAGATCAGTGGGATATTCACATGCTACCTACTCTTTCTTCTTGAAATCATTAGGGTTTGCCTCTACTTGTGCAGGAATGGAGGTCTTAGTGGCGGTGAAATCGTCTAACTTCTGGCTGAGATATGCAAGGCCCTTGACAAGCTGGGCCAAGAAGTCTAAAGGATGGGTTCATAGGAGGTGCAACCTTAGATACCTCGGTGTGCTGGCTACACTAATATTGTTGATGGTAATGAGACTGTTGATTGGGATACTGAGAATGGTATTGAGGAGAAAGGTAATTTTGATGATACTGCTGAGGAGGGTGCTGCTGATAGGGCACAATCGCGTACTACTGGTTCTGTTGGTACTGTCGGTACTGCGGTTGTTGGTATTTCTTTTGTCTCCAATTACCATGGAATTGTGGAGACTGTTGGTGTTGTTGGTGTTGCTGCTGGTTGTTCTGGACAAACCTCCCTCCTTGTTGTTGAGGGAACTGGTGGGAATTAGCAACCTGACCCTACTGAGGTCCGCCTAGACAGGTGAATTGCACTTCGTTTGATCATACACCATTCACCTCTTGAATAAGAGGTTGTGGAGGGGATAACTTATCTAGAATGTACTGGGGCTCCGGCTGGTAGACGACCAGCTGCTGTTGCTACTGCTGAGGAGTTGTTGGCTCGAGGGCTTTCACGTAGTAGACGTGTTGAACCGCTGGCTAGGGCTAACTCGGCTAAGGAGGTTGTTGATGTGTATGTTCCTTCGTCTCAGTTGGAGTTGAGGCCGATGAAGACACAGAGTCATAGGAGCTGATTGTACTCAACAGCTCCAGCTGCTTTGTGATTTGATCTAGTTTGTCCAGGTTCTTCTTTCTTTCTTCGATCACAGCAAGTTTTTCTAGGTCCTGTGATTGCTTCTCAATGATATCTTCTTTGGACAGGTGGCTCCCAATAATGCTCAAGTTGGAGATTTCATCCCTGTCTGTCTAATGGGATGCTGCAATGTGCACAAGATTTTAAAACGATTATTGATGGCGTTGATAGGCACAAGACGATGATAAAGCATCCTCTCGTTTGGTCATTTCTTCAAATATCTGCCAGACAACATCCTCATCTTTATTGAAATGGTAACCGCCACATGCTACATCCACAAGCTTCTGACTTTCTATAGTATGTCCCCCAAAGAAATGTTTGACCAGGCTAGTGATGAATCTCCATTTCATCACCTTTATTCTATTTTGGCCTTAAAAACCCCAGCAAATGCATGTAAATAGCATCAAATTGTGCATAATAGCAACCATTCTTTATTGTAGTTATTATACATAAAATAAGGTTTTTAATGCCAAAATTATAGAATAAAGAGAAGAAAAGAAAAAGGAATAAAATATTGTAAATATTTTATGACCCTAACCCCGAGACCAAATCCAGAATGGAATTGGTCGACAAGGAATAAAGTAGGGGGAGATAAGGGCCAAGAGTATAATAAATACCTCATTTATTTATTCATCCATTTATGCATTTTCAACACCTATTTTGTACATAATTATTTATTCATCAAATAAAGAAACTTTGTTCATAAAAGTTGTAGATAATAGAATAAATAAAAATACAAAATTGAGTTTGTACAAAAATAATACCCAATGTACATTTTATACACATAATAAAAAGCCAAAATCTCAACTTCACAGACCCATATCTTGCAAATAAAAACTCCAAATCACCCAAACTCACCTTTAATTGTATATAGCATTTCATAAACTATTTTATAAAATTGGTTTCATAATTTTTGGAGTCCATCTGTGGAAGTTAGGTTTTTGGCCCTTCTTGTATAAAGTACTGATTAAAATATTCATTTTATTCAATATTCATTATTTTTATAAATTCATATTTTTATAATTTTGTAAATAATGTATATAATACATGTACATATTGAAATTAAAAGAAAACCAAAAAGAATTTGTAAAATAAAATAAGTCTACAAGATACATAGACAAAATACCTACGTGAAGTATGTACATAAATAAAAAGGGGAAAACATTCTTTAATTATTTTATTCTTTCATATTTTTATAATAATGTACATATTAAATATAATTAATTAAAAATACAAATCTAAAATAAAAATCAAGAAAATACATTAAATAAATAAAGTATATACATTATATAGGTAAAATACCTATAAGTATACCTACTTATATATGCACCTATTTATTTAAATATATAAATAAACTCATAAAAATTAAACAAAAATATATCTACATCACAAAAATAAGTTATAAATTTATAAAATAATAAAATAAAATAATAAATAAAAATACACAAAATAAAAATAAACACATATAAATATACTTATAAATACATTATTAAAATAAACTCATAAAAAAATATATTAAAAAATAAATAAAAATCATAAATAAATACTACATTAATTAATAAACATTTTCTATTTTATAAGCAAAAATTAATTAATTCATTTACTATGTCTAATAATTGAGTCAAATTCGGGCTGACATGGACCAATCACAACCCTGCCAATGTTGACCGCGGTCAACTGTCCCCTCAGCTGCAGCCCGTCAAATCTGTTCAGACATGGCATTTTCTCCAAATTTTCCCGATCGACCCGTCGCTCCAATGACATCGGTCCCTTGAAGGAAATTACTCCCAATGCAACCCTTATACACGCCCATAGATTGTTTCCCCTGTATATAGCTTGGATTCCTTAATTTTGGCCGGTCAATAAGGGCTCCCATTATGTTTGAAAATAAATCAGCCTCCAGCCCGTCAGATCTGTCAGACCCCCGATCTTCTCCCATTTTTCCCGGGTGCCCCGTCCATCGATCGCCTTTGCGTCCTTCACAAGAAATGCTCATGGTACATTGTACATACACGCCCCCATGTTAGATCTAATGTATATATCACCGATTCCTTATTATTTACCAGTCAATAAGGGCACATACTCATGTTTATAAATAAGCTCCCCCTCCTCCTTGACTTCCCCCAAAACACCTTGAATCCAGTCCTAGATGAGCCCTTGTGACAGGAGGAGCTCCATAGCACCGTGAATCGGCCGGAGGAGGAAGAAATTTTGTCGCGGCGGAGCTCCGGCGTCCGTCCTGCTCCCTGGAGGCCCCCAGGTATAAGAGCTGCGCCTTTTCTATTTCTAGGTAGATTTTTATTCCAGCATTTTATTTCCGCATTTTATTTCGCATTTAGATTAGTAGATTAGCGTAATTTAGGCGATTCGAAGTTCGCCGGAGCTCCGCTACGGCGACTTCTCCACAGTACCCTCGTTGTTTTCCGACCATCCTTCCACCTTCATTTCGTTCCCCTACGCCTTCTCCACCTTCCAGCCACCCTGTCCAACCGGATTCGCACTTGGATCCGCGAATCGATGCTCATCTCCTCCGCATCGCCGGAGCATCGCCGCCATCACCCATTTTTTGCGCTAACAGCTTCATTGTTGGGCCGAGGAGCACCGCCTCGAGCCGAGTTTTCTTCCTGAGCAGGTTAGGAGCAAAGAGGAGCTCCAGGAGACGCTTTCAGAGTTCATCGGAGGTACCTGAACCCCCCTCGACTTCTCTGACGTCGTGGTGGCGCTCCAGTGCATCTCCGGCCGACCTACCACCTCCAGCAAATAGAAGACCCTGTCAGGAAGCTTTTGGGACACTTTGGAGCAGCAATGGTCGACGGAGACGCGAGACATCATCGGAGGAAGCTCGCCCAGGCGAGCGTTCTTCCCAGTTCTTCCAGCCGTCGTCTCCGCCGTTGGATGAAGAGCAGGTCCCAGTTTCAATCACAACCGTCTGATGGAGCGATGCCATGATCGTCAGATCTCTCGCAAGATCTAATCTCCAGCGCTCATCGGCGAAGCGTCATCGGCGCACGTGGAGGCGCCACGTGTATTAGTGACTCACATCAGCCGTCGGATCCAGCGCCTGTTGGGGGTAATTTTCACTTATGCCCCCGCCTTTTTGTGTATTTAATATTTAATTTTATAAATAAAATATAACATTGTTAATAAATTGTAAATTTTGCTAAAGGACCCCGGTACTTTCTTGAAATTACATTTAGGTCCTTCCGCGCCTCACGTGCAGTCCCACGTGAGGCGCGTGAAATTTTCACCTTAGCCCTGGCGGTTTTTGTTTATTGTAAAATGGTTCTAAAAGTTTAAATAAATGTTTATTTCTGTTGTATTTTTGCACCTATGCCCCTGTGACTTATTTTATTTGCAAAAATACCCCTGCCAGGCTGTTTTATTTATGTATTTATTATAAATACCTAGGTGGCTTCTAAAAATACAGAAAAATTAGGATAAATGCTTCATGCCTTGTATTTCCACGCCCTTATTTTATTTGCATTTTTTCACATTTTTTTCCTAATTATTAAAAATGAAAAAGAAGCCCTTTTTGTACTGTCTAAATTAAAAAATACAAAAAAATTAGAAAATGTTTTTGAAAATGTCCAAAAAAAATTATATATGGTATAATTATATATATTGAGTCCAGAAATTAAAAAAAACCTAAAAATATGAAAAAGAAAAATAAAAAAAATCAGAAAAACCCAAAACCCACAAAAACAATAAAAGGACATGAACAATGGATTGAATAAATGATACATCACATACATTCCCTTCGCCTCCCAGTGTTCGACCTCTACCTGTACTTACACCTATACACATTTTACATGTAGAGTTATAATAAATTTTAACTCCACATTTTTAGATATTCATTGCATATATTTATTGTGGGTTAATTGTTGATCGATCTGGGGATCTTTAAGTGGTCAATTCAGCGACTTGATTTCTCGCCTCGTGAGATATCTAGACCCTTGATTTTCCCCATTCATCAAATGGCGCCGTTGCCGGGGAGGCAACAGATTTTGTATGATTTTGTGTGGTTATTTGTTCATTTGTTTGATTCTTTGTTCATGTCCTTCATTTATTTATTTGAGTGAATTTTATTTGATATTATTGATTGACTGCTCTGACCATCTCTTTCTTTTTGTCTTCGATGCGAGGGACCGCTAAGCGAAGGAGGACCTCTTACGAGGACCTATGCACCCGAGCGAGGTGGAGTTGGCTCTTCTATGCCAAGCCAACAGGAGAGAGCATCCATGACACATGAAGGAGAATTTTTTTGAAGACAGACTCCATTTTCATGCATTTTATTTTATTTTATCATGTATATTCATGTGAGAGAGTGACCCTTAGAATTTTGTAATAATACAGGACTCTCACAGGTACACTTCGACTCCCGAGGTCCATTGCCCGAGGGATTGTTCCCTTGGGGGCCTCGATGATTTTGACTCTTTTTCTTTTCTTTATTTTTATTTTACATTGTGTGAATGAACCTTAGCTTAGGAGTTGCTTGCTCGTAGAGTTAGGTCCAAACACCCTAATTGATTTGCTTGTACCTATAGTTCGCTTTGGACCTTGATCAAACTCCAAACAGCCGCTCAATTATCTCTTAGCCTTTGTGCCACAGCGAGCCCCGCAAAGCGCTTTCTCCTAAGCTTAAGTGTGTTGAGCACAGAGGAGGGGTGAGCCAAGACCGGACTTTTTGAGGCTAAAGATGAATGAGCGACTTGTGGTGCTTCACGATAATAGCAATTTCTGTACCTAGGGCGATTTCTTCGGCTTGCATTTGCATATAGCATAGGTTTCAAATTCTGTTATGCATCCCGCATGGAGAGAGCTAGGAGGCAATGTAAGTCTTCTTACTTAGCATGCATCATCGATTTCCGACTTGCATGGATTTTCCGATCTTCTCCCTCTGATTTTGCCAACCTAGGGTGCTTAATGGAAATTGGAACCTCGATAGGCACGTGCATTGAAAATACCCAAAAAAAAGTGATAACTCAAATAAAATCGGGACTGTTAACTCTATTGGACCTAAAAATAAAACATAATGACTTCCTTGTCTTGGGGAGAGCAACCCCCTCATTGTATGCGTTTTAAATTGCTTACGTACACACTAAGGAGTAGAGCCCAAATCCCATCAAGCCTCCTAAGTGATTGTACAATTTTTGTGATTCTCACCTAACTCTAAAATCGAAAAGATAAATGACCGTCACCTGATGGTCTTCACCGTGTTGAGTAGGTGAATTGGGGGTTTTGCCTTGTGTATTGATTGTCACTTGGAGTTCGTTGTGTTTTTTCTATTCATTATTAGAGTAGTCGGTCCCGCCCGTGTGAGTCATGCATTTTTATCCTTGAGTCTCTCTACCCCTCTTATACATATATCTCTTCATCATGCATCGAGTCGTGATATTGGCGCTTGAGATCAATCATTTCTTCGCCAAGTCCTTTGTTTCCCTCTTCTTCATCACTCTCTTAGTATTCTCCGTATCATCATCATTCTCTGGTTCAAGGAGAGCACTCTCTTCGGACCACAATTTTGACGGTGTTCCCGCCTTGTGTGGAACACCCAATTTTGTCTATATCCCGATCTTCTCACCCGCCCTCCTCGTTCCCTCTGTATCACCCTTCTACCACCCACGGTATTGGCACGCCCGCTCAATCAGCTTCTCCACCCCATTGTGTACCCTTCTTATCCATCTTCCTCGTGTCCCCTGTATCATCTCTCCCATTACCCGGGAATGCTGTGCATATTGATGAGACCCGCATCGAGGATTATTTATACTAATTAGGTCGGGCCCAGGATATTGAGGTTGCTGAGATCGATTTGGTGGATTTGTCTTTGATATCAACATATGGATTTCTGGAGGATTTTTGATGATGCATAGAGCATAGGTGTGATGCATTATTGAGGAATTTTAGTTCTCGCACACCAGATTAAGGATGTGATGTGATGCGATGATTTGATGATGATTTCATGAGCATTGATTGATCCATCTCTTGAAGGTTCCACACATCTTGATTGTTGAGGATTGATTGATTATTCTACCTTTGGACTTTTTGATAAAGGTGTACGGATCCTACATGATCTCTCATCTACCTGATTGAACCATCCTTGATCTCCTGACTCTTTTATCCACCCTGGCACTTAGAGGATTCCTGACTATTTTTCGTGCCATCTCAGTTGACTGGATTGACCCAAGGGATGTTTGGTGAATGACATGATTATTCACTCCCTTGCATGATCTTATGCCCTCCAAATTATTGAATGACTTATTGCTTTTGAGGACCTGAGATGACTTGCCAGCATTCCCATGACCTACATTGATCTAGCTCGCATTCCTCCCCGAGGACTATCTGCGGGAGAATACGACAATTTCTAGGACTACGGTTTCATCCACTTTTTGGGTCGCCATTTTGGTGGGACTCGAAACCGAGTCAGATGATATGCTTGATTGCCCTCCCCCTGTGATTGTGTACCCGACTTGTCGGTACATGAGGCCAATTGTCTGATTGCTCTCCTTGACGGTCCTTGCAAGGACGAGCCTCCATATTCTGGTTATTCATCGCCTAGCTCGTAGCTCTCCAAGGGTTATCTGCGAGAGGCTATGACACAATATAGCTCTCTTGGTAGATGATCTGTCGTCTATCGAGACTACATTTTATGTGGATCCGTCCGATGGATCCAGCTCCTTTGAGCCCTCGTCTCTCCTTGACGACCCTTGCAAGGTAGAGGCACTTTCTGACTATTCCTTGCCTAGCTTGCATTACTCTCCAAGGACTATCTGCGAGAGACTGCGACACTCTCTTTACGCTCGGTTCCCACTTCTGACTGTGTCTCCGATCTGCGGAGCACGGAATCGAGTCGTCTGATATACATGATTTTTGGTCCCATCTTGAGTTGTGTATCCGATCTGCGGATCATGGGACTCATCTGATTAGACTCTTTTGAGTCTGCTCACCTTGACGGTCCTCGCATGGTTGAGCTCCTGATATCTGCTATTTCCATGACTAGTTGGTAGCCCGTTCCCCGAGGGTTATCTGCGGGACGCTGCCACACTTTCTTGATTTGTCGGTCTCTTCTGCTGGTAGCCGATCTCTCGCCTACCGAGACCGTCTCTGTGATCCGTCTGATGGATCAAACTTCTTTGGGCCCGCTCACCTTGACGACCCTCGCAAGGGTGAGCTTCTGTTCTGATTATTCATTGCGTAGCATGTGCTACTCCCCGAGGGTTATCTGTGGGAGAGTACGCCATTTTTAGGTACTCAGCTTCATTTCTGGTGTCTCCCATTTGGTGGAGCACGAAGCCGGGTCTTCTGACTCGTGTACTCGGTCTCCGACCTGGTTGTGTCTCCTGTCTGTTGGAGCACGGAGCCGAGTCTTCTGATTATTTTTCTGATTCTGCTCACCTTGAGGACCCTCGCAGGGTTGAGCCATGGCTTGTGGTATTCGGTGTGTACTTATGATCTTTCTACCTCACCATCATCGGATACCATGGTGTCTCCTATTCTCTATCTTCCATATCTATCTGAGACCATGATTGACTAGGAGGAGTCTGTACTGCTCTTTCTTCCTTCCGGTCTTCCGGTATCGGCTCGGTTCCCTCATGTTGACCCTATGAGCCGATTGACTGCTTCATGCTACCGACACGATATCTATCCTTTCAACCTGTCGACCCCGGTAGCTGACACCCACTTGACTGTATATCAGGGTGTCTTTTCACCTTCTGACTGCGTCCTCGTTCTCACAGGGAGACGACGACGAGAGCACGGTAGTCGCTACCCAGATACCGTCCTGTACTTCACTAGTTTCTTCACCACTTGTATATATGTGTGCCTTTTTCATTCTTTCTCCCGCATGTTATGTGTGCCCCAGATCTATCGCCATATCTTTGTGCCTACACGTAGGACGTACCTTGTCCTAAGTGTAGGGGGGCACGCACCGAGTTGTTCTTTCCTTACACATTTTCGTCACTCCTGTTCTTGCCTACTTAGGGATATCTCACCCCAAGTATAGGGGGAGTGATGCGTATATTCTCCACGATCTTTTCATCTATCTGTATATATCCATCTTTTCTTCTTTTCGTCTTTTCTTCTTTTCCTTTTCTATCTTCTGTATCTAAATAAAAGGTGTCACCCCTTTGTGTCAGTTTTATGTACATAGGACGTACTTTGTCCTAAGTATAGTGGGGTGCACCCCTGATTTGTTAAAACTTTGGTTTGTTTATTCCCACCCTTGACCCTCCCAGCTTTGTGTACAGTCTGCTATTCTTAGGATTATTTGATCCTAAGTATAGGGGGGACGGTCAACTTCTCATTCGTTCAACTCTTATTTATTTATTCTTTAGACTTGTCTATACTCAGTACGAGTTATGTCTTCTCTTTTCTTTTCGATCTATGAGGACATAGCTCAAGCTAAGTATAGGGGGGTCGTATATACTATGTATATACTTTAGCCATAACTCATACTTTCGTAATAATATGGCTAATAATTCTTTAAATTCGTTAAAAACCCTTAATAAAAAGATGGTATTATTCCTCAAAATCTTTTTGTATATACTGATTAATAAATCAGGTGAAAACGTTTTTTGCAAAATGTTTGAAAAATAGTTTGAAAAGTATTGTGAACATTTATTGAAAACTATTTTGAAAACGTTTTGTTACATGTTTTCAACCTGTGTAAAGATGTGTGGTTTGTAAAGATTTATTTTCTTTGTGTGAAATAAAATGTTTGAAAAATGATTTGCAAATGGTTTGAAAAATGGTTGCAAAAATATTTTGAAAAATCTATATATACTATTTTGAAAAACCTTTGCAAAATGATTTTCAAATGTGTGTACATGTTGTAAAAATGTTTGTAAAAATTATTTTGGACTATAGTTTTCAAAAATTGTTTGAAAAACTTGTGTCAAATAAATTTGAGGAATAGTCACATATAATAATATATAAAATAAAAAAATCAACAAAATTCTTTAATAAGTGTACATATATAAAAACTAAATTGTAAAATCTCAATCCGTGTAAAATAAAGCGGCACGCCCTTGTAAATAGTTGTACATATTTTGAGTGCAAAAA
The DNA here is from genome assembly GCA_037367405.1 of Ottelia alismoides. Classification (NCBI taxonomy): domain Eukaryota; kingdom Viridiplantae; phylum Streptophyta; class Magnoliopsida; order Alismatales; family Hydrocharitaceae; genus Ottelia; species Ottelia alismoides. The sequence goes on from JAZKJV010007200.1 coordinate 89,696, forward strand.
TTCTTTGTGTAAAAATTCTTCTCTTTGTTTTCAAATTCTTGGAAAAATTGCAAATAGCATTTGCATAGCATTCATATTCTTTGATTGAGCTTGATAATCGAACTAGTCCAATAAAGTCGAAGATTGGAGCTTGGTTAGACCTTACCGCACCTAACTGCACTGGAACCTTATGGGAACTAGGTTTAAGGTACTTTAGGTCTATTCAGACTTAATTCTTTGAGAAATCAGGGCTAGGTTCAAATCACCTCAGTGGACTAACTAGAACTTTTCGAAACACACGTATGACTCTTGTCGACCGTGACCTAACTTGGGCACTTGCACCTTCCACTTGGCTCAACTCAGTTGGAGTGGTGAGGGGGTTGGATTTGCCAGTCTGAGACGCACACGAGTGGAAACATTCGTCCTCGTCTAGGGAGGAAAGTGCACCCCAACCTGGTCCAGTAGCCATGAGGTCTAACGACAGGAGAGTTTGGGCTGCAATAATGCTTCAAAAGAGGGATAGTCTTCTGGCTCAAGAGGAAAAACTCCTTATGTAAATGCTGCTGTAAATAGTATGTTGAAAAAAAAAAGATTAAAAAGGAAAACTCCAAAAAAGTGGATAGGCTTGTAAAATAAAAAAATAAAGTGCCTGCCGGAGTATGTATATATGTTGTATAGAAAATAAGCAAGCTTGAGCATCAAAGTTATACCATGTGAGCCTGCAGCTGGATGACTTGACTACACAGGTCTTGCATCCCAGGATAGGTAGCTACACTGGCTACCATCCATTCTTTTCTCTACCCCTCCTCTTGAGTTGGATGCCACTTGAACTTAGAAGGGAATACCCCGCTCCTCGAGGAAAGAGCGGTTGGATTAGGGAATCATTGGGTTGTCATTCTGGAGAAGTCAGTCTCTTTGTCATTTCAGTTGGGGAGAGCCACTATCACTTACACGTACAAGTCAGCTTCGTGGTCATAAGGGTTTGCGTATGATGTAGGCTAGTTCTGACCTGGCTATTGAGGTGATTTGAACCAAGTTCTGTGACTCTCGAAGGCTGTTGCGTTTTAAATTTGGTTCCCGACCAGGTTCCACACACATTTTTCACACCAAGGTCTAACATGAGCTCCAAACTTTGATTTTGTACAGATAAGTTTAATAATCATGACCAATTCAATTTATTCTTTAAATTCTTTATTTTTGCCTTTTCTTTTCATCTTATTCTTTGATTCTTTTTGTACTTATTGCATAAGTATTTGCTAGGGACTAGCAAAGGCAAGTATAGGGGGGTGATGAATCTCCATTTCATCACCTTTATTCTATCATTTTGGCCTTAAAAACCCCAGCAAATGCATGTAAATAGCATCAAATTGTGCATAATAGCAACCATTCTTTATTGTAGTTATTATATATAAAATAAGGTTTTTAATGCCAAAATTATAGAATAAAGAGAAGAAAAGAAAAAAGAATAAAATATTGTAAATATTTTATGACCCTAACCCCGAGACCAAATCCAGAATGGAATTGGTCGACAAGGAATAAAGTAGGGGGAGATAAGGGCCAAGAGTATAATAAATACCTCATTTATTTATTCATCCATTTATGCATTTTCAACACCTATTTTGTACATAATTATTTATTCATCAAATAAAGAAACTTTGTTCATGAAAGTTGTAGATAATAAAATAAATAAAAATACAAAATTGAGTTTGTACAAAAATAATACCCAATGTACATTTTATACACATAATAAAAAACCAAAATCTCAACTTCACAGACCCATATCTTGCAAATAAAAACTCCAAATCACCCAAACTCACCTTTAATTGTATATAGCATTTCGTAAACTATTTTATAAAATTGGTTTCATAATTTTTGGAGTCCATCTGTGGAAGTTAGGTTTTTGGCCCTTCTTGTATATAGTACTGATTAAAATATTCATTTTATTCAATATTCATTATTTTTATAAATTCATATTTTTAGAATTTTGTAAATAATGTATATAATACATGTACATATTGAAATTAAAAGAAAACCAAAAAGAATTTCTAAAATAAAATAAGTCTACAAGATACATAGACAAAATACCTACGTGAAGTATGTACATAAATAAAAAGGGGAAAACATTCTTTAATTATTTTATTCTTTCATATTTTTATAATAATGTACATATTAAATATAATTCATTAAAAATACAAATCTAAAATAAAAACCAAGAAAATACATTAAATAAATAAAGTATATACATTATATAGGTAAAATACCTATAAGTATACCTACTTATATATGCACCTATTTATTTAAATATATAAATAAACTCATAAAAATTAAACAAAAATATATCTACATCACAAAAATAAGTTATAAATTTATAAAATAATAAATAAAAATACACAAAATAAAAATAAACACATATAAATATACTTATAAATACATTATTAAAATAAACTCATAAAAAAATATATTAAAAAATAAATAAAAATCATAAATAAATACTACATTAATTAATAAACATTTTCTATTTTATAAGCAAAAATTAATTAATTCATTTACTATGTCTAATAATTGAGTCAAATTCGGGCTGACATGGACCAATCACAGCCCTGCCAATGTTGACCGCGGTCAACTGTCCCCTCAGCTGCAGCCCGTCAAATCTGTTCAGACATGGCGTTTTCTCCAAATTTTCCCGATCGACCCGTCTCTTCAATGACATCGGTCCCTTCACGGAAATTACTCCCAATGCAACCCTTATACACGGCCATAGATTGTTTCCCCTGTATATAGCTTGGATTCCTTAATTTTGGCCGGTCAATAAGGGCTCCCATTATGTTTGAAAATAAATCAGCCTCCAGCCCGTCAGATCTGTCAGACCCCCGATCTTCTCCCATTTTTCCCGGGTGCCCCGTCCATCGATCGCCTTTGCGTCCTTCACAAGAAATGCTCATGGTACATTGTACATACACGCCCCCATGTTAGATCTAATGTATATATCACCGATTTCTTATTATTTACCAGTCAATAAGGGCACCTACTCATGTTTATAAATAAGCTCCCCCTCCTCGTTGGCCGAATTTGGCCAACTTACTTCCCCCAAAACACCTTGAATCCAGTCCTAGATGAGCCCTTGTGACAGGAGGAGCTCCATAGCACCGTGAATCGGCCGGAGGAGGAAGAAATTTTGTCGCGGCGGAGCTCCGGCGTCCGTCCTGCTCCCTGGAGGCCCCCAGGTATAAGAGATGCGCCTTTTCTATTTCTAGGTAGATTTTGATTCCAGCATTTTATTTCCGCATTTTATTTCGCATTTAGATTAGTAGATTAGCGTAATTTAGGCGATTCGAAGTTCGCCGGAGCTCCGCTCCGGCGACTTCTCCACAGTACCCTCGTTGTTTTCCGACCATCCTTCCACCTTCATTTCATTCCCCTACGCCTTCTCCACCTTCCAGCCACCCTGTCCAACCGGATTCGCACTTGGATCCGCGAATCGATGCTCATCTCCTCCGCATCGCCGGAGCGTCGCTGCCATCACCCATTTTTCGCGCTAACAGCTTCATTGTTGGGCCGAGGAGCACTGCCTCGAGCCGAGTTTTCTTCCTGAGCAGGTTAGGAGCAAAGAGGAGCTCCAAGAGACGCTTTCAGAGTTCATCGGAGGTACCTGGACCCCCCTCGACTTCTCTGACGTCGTGGTGGCGCTCCAGTGCATCTCCGGCCGACCTACCACCTCCAGCAAATAGAAGACTCTGTCAGGAAGCTTTTGGGACACTTTGGAGCAGCAATGGGCGACGGAGACGCGAGACATCATCGGAGGAAGCTCGCCCAGGCGAGCGTTCTTCCCAATTCTTCCAGCCGTCGTCTCCGCCGTTGGATGAAGAGCAGGTCCCAGTTTCAATCACAGCCGTTTGATGGAGCGATGCCACGACCGTCAGATCTCTCGCGAGATCTAATCTCCAGCGCTCATCGGCGAAGCGTCATCGGCGCACGTGGAGGTGCCACGTGTATTAGTGACTCACATCAGCCGTCGGATCCAGCGCCTGTTGGGGGTAATTTTCACTTATGCCCCCGCCTTTTTGTGTATTTAATATTTAATTTTATAAATAAATTATAACATTGTAAATAAATTGTAAATTTTGCTAAAGGACCCCGGTACTTTCTTGAAATTACATTTAGGTCCTTCCGCGCCTCACATGCAGTCCCACGTGAGGCGCGTGAAATTTTCACCTTAGCCCTGGCGGTTTTTGTTTATTGTAAAATGGTTCTAAAAGTTTAAATAAATGTTTATTTCTGTTGTATTTTTGCACCTATGCCCCTGTGACTTATTTTATTTGCAAAAATACCCCTGCCAGGCTGTTTTATTTTTGCATCTTTATGTATTTATTATAAATACCTAGGTGGCTTCTAAAAATACAGAAAAATTAGGATAAATGCTTCATGCCTTGTATTTCCACGCCCTTATTTTATTTGCATTTTTTCGCATTTTTTCCTTATTATTAAAAATAAAAAGAAGCCCTTTTTGTACTGTCTAAATTAAAAAATACAAAAAAATTAGAAAATGTTTTTGAAAATGTCCAAAAATATTATATATGGTATAATTGTATATATATTGAGTCCAGAAATTAAAAAAACCCTAAAAATATGAAAAAGAAAAATAAAAAAAATCAGAAAACCCAAAACCCACAAAAACAATAAAAGGACATGAACAATGGATTGAATAAATGATACATCACATACATTCCCTTCGCCTCCCAGTGTTCGACCTCTACCTGTACTTAGACCTATACACATTTTACATGTAGAGTTATAATAAATTTTAACTCCACATTTTTAGATATTCATTGCATATATTTATTGTGGGTTAATTGTTGATCGATTCGGGATCTGTTGAGCGGTCGCCTCAGCGACATTGTGGTCCCGCCTTGTGCGGATTACTCTAGACCCTCGTCAGGTTCCTTTCATCAGCTAGTCCGAGGGATCTCATGATGGGGACACTTTTCTTGTAGCTCAGTGAACCTCTCCTAGGCCTCATAAATGGATTCATGTGCGGCTTGGGTGGAGTTCGCTATGCGGGCATGCATCTGATTGAGTCGTCCAAGAGGATAGTACTTGTGAAAGAAGGTTGACTTTAGTTTTTTCCAGGTTGTGGCTACTTTCCCCAGGTGGTTGATCCAATGGAGGGCCTTATCCTGAAGGATGAAGGGAAATGCCGTCATCTTCACTACCCCAAGAGGTATACCAAGGTAGTTTGTCGTGCCGCAGATGCGTCCGAACTATTGTAGATGAATGTAGGGTTCTTCATTTGCATTTCCCCTGAAGATGGGCAGGAGTACCGACAGCTGAGTCTTTAATTCGAAATGTGCATGAATTGCTGGAATCTGGATCCATTCAGTAACTTGCGCCGCCCTAGGATTGTATGTTTCTTTTATAGTCGGCTTGGGCCGCTCTACTCTAGGATCATCAGGATCTCCACCGCCTCCACCTTCAAGATTTTCTTCGAATACTCCTTGATTGTCTCTCCCTCTCCTCAAGTCATTGAGCATGTCCTGGAAAGCGACATGTGCTAAGGCATGATCTATGAGATGTTGATGGATTGCTTGAATAGAAGCGAGAATTTGATCGTTCACAACATTCTGATCCGGCTGCTGACTCTGATATGGCTGAGGTGGTGGTTGTGGTCCCTTCCCCTTTCCTCTAGGAGCCATCTCCTTTTCTGACCTTGAGTCTAATTCTGTCATGAATTCTTGCTCAAGATTAGGCACTTGATCTGCAAATGGAGTAATGCCCTGATCGGTATGTGTGGAGGCACCATAAGTAGCTAATCGATCTGTGTTAAGGTCAACACATAATTTCATTAAGGATGGTTGTGCATATGGAGTAAAATCAATTGCCATCCAAAATGGGCATGCTTCAGTATGAAAGTGATCCCGGTTTATTGGAGAAGATGGGGAGTCTGGAGATCGGTTCTTGGAGTCTGAACCGGGTTCTCCGGAATCACCCTGAATTATTGGAGGTAACGAGCGCATGGAATCTATGTGGGTGTCAGCGGGGTCCCGGCTAAACCATCTAGTATCGCCATCTTGATGGTCAAAAGGTAAAAGGATGATACGGGGGTCAGACAAAGAATAAAGGGAGGGTAAAACAGTAGAAGGCTCCAAATGAGCGGGCGATCAAATAGGGAATAAAGAAAGTGATAAAAAGGCACACACTGTGTAGGACTGATCTTTGGACCTTAATCTAATTCAAACAAACACGAAACAAGGATCGGTTCACCCACTCAACGCCTGTGAAGCCGTGAAATCTTGGCTATTTTTCTCTTTTCAATTTTATTGTTATTTTCAGGCAATCTTATCATGAGTCCTTAAGTACGCTAACGCTCTAGGAGTTTGTGTACTGCCAGGCAAGAGCACCGTACTTGTTCCACCTCCTTTGTAACATGTGATCTGCACGCTTAAAGGTCCTTGATCTCGTGCCTGGGCGTCTACTCATCTAAAGGAATAGAAAGGAAACCAGTAGGCGAAACCACTACTTCGATACTTACTCACAACGGAATCACCCGTGAGCATGTAAGGACCTACTCTACGTAAACAGATGAGATAGACACACCTGTGAGGATGTGGCCTACGCTCAATTGTTTGGATCAAGTCGGATTCTCCTCACAAGGCGGGAACACTGTGCTCGACTAGGCCCTACTCGATCATGTACGATAGAAGCGCTAATACATTGCCAACCCATGTGATAACCAAGGCACACAAATCGGGATTTGGGCTCTTATCCTTAGCGGGTCGTGCCTCACTCAAACTGGAGTTGTACCTGGAATCAATGTGGGCTTTATGAACCCCAAACAATGAATGGTCCGTTATGAATTTTAATCAGGGTCAAGTTTATTTAGTAGTCCCTTTTTTAATTTTTGGGTTTTCAATTTTTTGAGCATTTTTCAGAGCAAGCTGACTAACAATTTTTTTTGTATTTTTCCTTTATGTCCTAAGTGATATAAACACGGGAGAGAGAACGGAAAATCCGTGTAAGTTGTCACTAAGATGGAGATCTCACCTTAGTGACTAATGATGCATGCAAAGATAGAGTTACTTATAGTGCTTCCCAGCTCTCTCCATGCAGGATGCAAGGCATAATTGAAATATTTACACTATATGGATATATGCAAAAGTGAGAAAACGTCCTAGACAGTAGCTGCTATTATCGGGAAGAAGCAAATGCCAACTACTTAGAAATGAGATCCAAAAGTCCAGTCTCTAGAGTGCATCGATGTCCTCCACAACGGATCCTGCAAGCATTGTATAGTACTTCTCTCGACGCTCGATCTCAAGTCCAAATAATCGACAATTAATTTTTTTGACTAAGCCCAAACACGTATCACTATAGGTGCATGAAATGTTATTATGGCTTTGGACCTACCTACCAAGTCAAACAACCTACTATCTAATGGCTCACTCATATAAAACAAAGGAAAACAAAGGCGGAAAGCTCAAATCACAGAAAATAAATAAAAGAAAGGCGGTAAAACACAAATAATCTGGTACGAGGCCCCCAAGTGAACAGACACCCTGGTACTGGACCTCGTGTAGTGTAGAGAGCAATGTCCTAATTAATTACAAATTATTCATAGAAAATTAAATCTCTCTCTCTCTCACTAAAACTAAAAATGTTGTGCTCAATGCTGCTCTTCTCCTCCTTCCCTGCTCTTCTTTCCTGCTCTCTCTTGGTCAACCCAAAGAGAAGAAGGTCGACCTCCACTCACCTCAGATGCACCTACCTCCTAAGAGGTAGTCCTCATCCAGTGGTCCCTCGCAAGAAAGATCAACAAGAAAATTGAATTAGATTAGTCAAATAATTATCAAAGAATATGTATTAAAAAATGTAAAAAAGGTCAGATATATATATATATACAAAAGAAAATGTACTACAATCCATTGCTCCCCAGCAAAGGCACCATTTGAAACATCGCCCGAGACCTCGCGAGGGTCTAAGAGAAGTCGAACGTGTCACTGGGGCTACCGCTCACGAAATCCCGGGCCGTCTCAACAATCAACCCACAATTGAATAACAAATAATAAAAGCAGTGTGGATTAAAATTTATTATATACCCTACTAAATAATGCGTATAGTGACAAGTGGAGCAGGGTGTCGAACACAGGGAACACACTATGTAGCACTATATATTATTTATAAATAAAAAATATAAGTATTTTTGTATATATAACTGTACTCAATAATAATCAAAGGAAGCGTGTTTTTAATAATGGAATTTTTATTTTTGTTTTTTTACATTTTTTATTATTTTCTGAGTTTTTATTTTCTTTTTGGATTTTTATATATTTTTATATTTTCTTTTTTTATAAAGGAGATATAATATTTATATGGCTATATGAATAATATAGACTAATATAAATATAAATATTTATAAAAGTAATCAAAAATATGAAAATAAATTATTTTAGGGTTTTAAATGATTTTTCAATATTTTTGTGTTTTTTTAGGAATTTTTGCTATTTTATATATTTTTAAAGTCAAAATCACCCTAAAATAGGGATAAAATTAATACCCGAATTTAAAATAGAGATATAAAATATAAAATAGACCAAAATTTCTCCAAATTAATTTTTATAGATAGATAATAATGTATAGAAAATATAATAGAAAATAGATTTTTTTGGGATTTTTTAGAATTTTATAAATTTTTATAAGTGTTTTTAGGGTTTTTCTATTTTTATGAGTTTTCTTTTATATTTTTTAGTGATTTTTGGCTTGAGGGTTAAAAATACATAAATACACAAAAAATAGTTTTTGGGAATTTTTGAAAATGTTTTTATATTTTTCTATATGTTTTATATTGCAAACATGAGCTGATGGTGCACTATTCTATTTTTAAAAAATAGGAATGCATCCAGGTACCTATCCCTATTTTTTTGGCGATTTTTAGAGCATGACAACTATTTTTAATAAATAAAAAATGGCACACAAAATTACTTGGCCTAGCCAGGGTATAATTGCAAATAAAATAAAAAGCAAGGGCTACCATGTATTTTTACCCAAAAGTTAACTCTAATTTAAAATCTTTATGTATGCCACAATAATTACAGAAACACGCAAGGGGTTCGGTGCAAATTTTACAACAAAAACGTGCCTCTGCAGGTGACTCTGGAGGGGACCAAATTGCAATGAGTGAAAAGTCTAGGGAATTACATGCAGTTTATCCCAAAGTTTTTAAACTTCATAAAATATTTATAGGACCTTTAAGCTAATACAAAAAGGCGTAGGGTGTCAGTGAAATCGTACCACTTAAGGACCTCGATCCGAGCATTGAGGAGTTACCACGTGTCCTCTTAAGCGGTTGTGATTGCACACCCCTTCGTTTGAGAGCAACGATCCATATTAGATCTGGACCGTTGTTCTTTATTGAACGATGGTGAAGGGGCTTGGAAGAGCTCTCAAGGACTTGACGCCGGTGACCTTCGATTCGTCGATCCTCGCTCCTCTGCCAATCTTTATCTTCTCCAATGGGCCCAGCAGGTAGCTAGGAACTCTCCACGTGATCCTGCAAGGTGCGATGGCAGAGATCGAATACGGCTTGCTTCGGCAAAGGTGAACCACCTGGAGCAGCTCCAGGTGGTGGTTGAGCTCCCAAGAGCATCCAATGCCCTGCAAAAGGCCACCAAAAGATCCCCAAATGCGAGATCTATCTTCTCTACCCAGGGTTTACAAAAAACAAATGGGGTAACAGAATGGAGGGGGAGCCCCAATGAGTTGGACAATGGCTCAGTCCTAAAGCTCCGGCGAGTCGGATCACGGTGAATCAGTCCCAAAGCTCGAGCTCCATGAATTGGGGGTTTTCAATTTACATGCTAACTACTTAATTAAAGGGCAAAATAAAGACGCTAACTTGAAATTGGCATAAAAGATTACCTAGGAATGCTAGAGAATGAGGCTCAATTGACCTGAAGCGGCCAGGAGCAAGACCTGTCGGTGGAGCTCCGGCGGTGGATGGATGCACCTCCTCCAAGGGCTCTCCTAGCTGCAAATCATGACCTACTCTATGATGTCACCATGGGGAAGATCACGGGGGTGATCTGAGGGTCTAAAATCAGAAGAAGTGGGATCAAAAAAACAAAGGAGGTGAAGGGGGTTTATTTATCGGTGAATTTTGGATGACCTTCGAGGAGATCTTGCGTGAGATCTAGCGAGGGTTGGTGAAGATTCTAGGATGGGCGTGGATGAGGGACGAAGTGGGTGCACGATGGTGGAAGTCTCGAGGGTAATGAGTGTTAGGAGAGGTGTGGAGAAATGGATGAAGAAGGCGGCCTCGTTACTTCTGACAGGCGTCAGAAGGGAGACCGGACAGTTGACTCAGGTCAACAAAGAATCGCGCCTGGTTCGTCCACGTGGACCAACCTTGAAATTCCAAGGCAAAATGCCTTGAAAATGGATAATAAATAAAATTCTATTTTATTATTTTTAGATTTTAAAATAATAAATGTTTTAAATTTTATTTAGTATATTATGGACATTTTTATCTATTTTTTAGAGGTGTTTATTTGCAAGTTACTTTTTAGGGTACATATATAGGTATATTTACCTATGTTCTAAGTATTTTATTTTTATTTTATATTTTTGATTTTATTATTTTCTTTTCTCATTTTATATATTTACAACTTATTTTTACATGCTTAAATATATTTTTATTATATTTTACTAATGTATCATATACAGCTAAATAAATAAGTTTATTTATTATACATGTATAGATATAGGTATTTTACCTATGTATTTTATATTCATGTTTTATTTTAGTGTTCTCTTTATTGTTTTATTCTAGTTTAATATGTACATATATTATAAATAATATTTACCAAATTATAAAAATATAAAATTATAAAAATAATAAAGAATAAATAAAAGGACTATTTTAATCAGGCGTACTATACAATAGGGGTCCAAAACCTAACTTTCACATCTTGACTCCAAAATATATGAAACCACCTTAATTAAATAGATTATTAAAAATTATATATAATTAAAGGTGATTTTAACACATTTTGGATTTTTATTTGAGAGATATGGGTCTGTGGTTTGGCTTTTGAAATTTTATTTTGTGTATAAAATGTACATTGTGCATTATTTTCGTGTGAAATAAATTTTATGCTTTTCTTTATATTATTATATACAACTTTCATATACAAAGTTTTATTGTTTGAGGTATAAATGATAAAGAATAAAATAGGTCCTAAAAAGCAATTATTGGCCCATTTTAATAGAGTGATTGCTCTGTATTTTCTGTACAATTAGCTGCACTATCTCCCCCTACTTTATTCCTTATGACTTAGTCATCATGATGACTCAGTATCGGGGGCTAGGGTCACTTTAGTGTCCTTAACACTTCGCTCTTTTTCATTTCTTTCCTTTATTCTTTTATTTTGGTGATAAACACAATAAATGTACAGTATTTTATACAATATTTTGTACAATGTAATGAGTGTTTATTTTGACAAATTAATGATATAAACATGCATTCAGCTAGGGTTTGAAGACCAAAATGAAAGAATAACGGTAATGAAATGGAGATTCATCTGGAACTAAGACCAGGACGTTACAATAATAATCCTCACATTTATCCAAACAATTTTATGTCATCAACTTATATGCACAAGACAATACACTCATCACCTTTCATTTGGAATAGACACACATGTCGGATTCATGAACCTTAAAGCCACATGGCAAAATAGTTTTTCAAATTTTTCATGCATATGCTTTCGTGCCTTTTTAATTCCATAAAGGAATTTAACAAGATTACAAACATTTCCCTCATTCCAAGGAGTCACAAGCCCATCAGGTTGATCCATATAGATCTCCTCCTCAAGATCGCCATGCAATAAGGTAGTCTTCACATCCATCTGGTTGATAGTGAGATCATATACAGATGTCAATGCAATAAGCATCTGGATTGTGGTCATCTTATTCATAGGGAAATAGGTATCAAAGTAGTTGATACCTTTCTTTTGTCTAAAGCCATTAGCAACTAATCTATCTTTATACTTCTCAATTGATACGTCAGGCCTAAGCTTTCTCTTAAAAACACATTTTCACCTACTGGTAGAGTACCCTTTAGATAAATCAACCAGTTTCCAAGTTTCATTTACCATAATGAAATCCATCTCAGATTTGATGGCTTCCTTCCATTGTTTTACTTCAGATAAAGCTATGGATTCCTTGTAACATGGTGTATCACTCTTGGTCTAGTAAACAACAAAGTCACTACAAAGGTCCTTATCTATCCGTGGGCATTTACTCCTTCTTGGCTCAATTTCTTCTGAAAGGTCATTGGGTTTAAGATGAGTCCCAACCCCAACATTTGTGATTCTCTCTGCTTGATCTTGAATAGATCTGGATGTGGAGGAAACCTCATCCGTCAGATTCTGAGTAATCACTATCTTCATCGAGAAAACAACCTCAAAGAAAGTAGCATCACATAATTCAACAATAGTGTAGACATCTATGCCAGGTATCTCAGACTAAATTACCAAGAACATGTCTGCATAGCTATTTTTTAGGTAACCTAGAAAGACGCATCAACAGTTTTAGGGCTTAGTTTCTTTTGTCTTGTGTTCTAGGACAAAAACCTTAGTGAGACAGCCACACACTTGAAATACTTTAAGCTTGGTTTCCTATTTCTCCAAAGTTGAAAAGGGTATTTTTCCATATATGTTGGAGGGACCATATTCAGAATATGGCAAGCAGAATTCAAGGCCTCTCCTCACATATAGGTTGGAAGTTCAGAACTCTGTAGGAGAGCATTGATCTTGACAGTTAAGGTCCTATTTTTCTGTTCTGCTATCCCATTTGATTGTGGTGAATATGGAGCGGTAAATTCATGAATTGTGATGACAAACTTGCATTGTTCATCAAACAAGCTATTTGACCTATGGCATTTAAGCACTTTTCATATTTGTGTCTCGGCCTCATTATTAAAGATAAGAAATTTCTCTAAAGCTTTATCCTTGTTTTTCATTAGATACACATAATAGTATCTAATACTATCATCTATAAAGGTGATAAAGTATTTCTTATTGTCTCTGGTCAATATACCATTAAACTCACAAATATCTTTATGCACTAGATCCAAGATCTCATTATCTCTAAAGACAGTCTGAAAAGACTTCCTCGGTGTCTTAACTTGTACACGAATCTCACATTTTTAGTTTTATCAACAGTATGTTTAGGGATCAATTCTAAATTTATTTTTCTTTTTATTGAATTTAAGTTCACATGTCCCAATCTACCATGCTACAGATCACAAGATCTTAAATTATAAACAATATGAGACACGTAATTAGAACATTCAGAATTCAAAAGATTCACTGAATTAATGTTTATTGAATTATATCTAATTCTAAACAGCAAATCAAAGTATACCAAAATAGCCTTTTTCCATAAAAGTGTCATGTCTCGAGACAACAACTTTATTACATTTAAAGTTTAACTCAAAACCATTTCTAACTAACATAGAGCTAGATAGAATATTTTTCTTCACGTCAGGAACATGCAACACCCTATGAAAAGTCAAGACACGTCCAGAAGAGAACCTCAAGTTGACTTATCCTGACTCTAGCACCATGGTTGCAGAATCGTTCCTCATCTTCACCATCCCACCACTGCAAGTCTGATAGAAAACAAGGTTCTGTCAGAACAAATACGTACATTGGCTCTAGTATCCGCAAGTCACTTATTTAGATCGTTGATATGGTATAGTTCCGGTTTTACATAGACATACGCCTCGCTAGCCTCAAGTCATACAATAATCATATTCACTTGTGCACTACCATCTATTATCTTAGGCTAAGACTTTAAGAACAGACAATCCTTCTTCCAATGATCAACCTGATTACAGTACCAACATAGTTTGTTTTTTGCCTTTTTTCGGAACTTGCCCTTTGGTTTCATTTTATTGTTGCTATTACCCTTTCCCTTCTTATCTTTATCCTTCGAAGTCATGAAATTGACCTTAGTATGAACATCAACATTAATCACATGATTTTGTTTCGTGTGATCCTCCTTTATGGTGATTGCCATTATCAAGTCATCCATAGAAATTTTCTCCTTTCCATGTTTCAGGATCATACCAAAGTCTTCTCAAGACTTGAGGAACCTTTCTATGATGCACATGACCTGAAACTTCTCTGGAAATTTCATCTTGGTATCTTCTAGACCATAGAATGGGAGTAAAAACTCGTGTGCCAAATTCAGAAAACCGACTTTCCTTTGGCCATGGAAAACTTTAAGAACGTAGAAATGGAGTATTTCTCAATATCAAGATCTTCGGTATTATACTTTTGATCTAGTTCTTCCGATAACCCCTTCACAGTCTGCATGGACGGACAATATACGTCAAACAACGTGTTAGACAGAGCCAATAAGATGCAACCATGACATAAATGGTTGCATTCCTTCCACATAGATTGCGCCTTCTGGCTATCGGGTGAGGGATTTTCTTTTTCCACCTTAGGACATTCAGTTTCAAGTATTGAGATTAACCCTATGGTAATTAACCACATTTTCATGCATTGTGACCAATGCTTGATATTCTGATTACAGAAATTTTCAAGCATTTCGATCATGTCCATCATCGATTTAAACATGGTTTCCAACAGGATTCTAAATCTAGTTCCGGATATCCTCTCTAAGATTGTGAGTAAAAGGATCAATACGACAAACATTTAAAAGTAATTATCCTGATTAAAAAGAATAACATTAACATCATGATATATTAGCAAATGAATAATCAACACGCATGAACCAATAGAACAACAGATAAACCATTTTGATGCATGATCCGGGAAAGACAATGTAATAAAAAAAATTGTGGTAAACAAAACAGTAAATAAATAAGATAAGAGATCACCGAAGCGTCCATGAAATGGACTGTCCTTAGAGAGGATATCTCACACACAATACCAGTGTGAAGGATACTTGCAATCCACTCCCAGGATATGGCAGCACACAATCAGCGCACATGCACACTAACGAGATCATCCTCGAGAGTACCTAAGAGAACTTGCAGCTGAGAGAAGGAAGAAGAAAATTATTACGGTAGAGAAACAGATAGCAACGACGACGTTTTCTTGCGAGTAAAATAAACGGAATCCAAGGAGAGGGTATAAGAAGACCTAAGGTGTGGCTTTTCATCTTCTGAAAATACCCTTGACAAGTGCCTCCTCGGATTCTGAAATGTTGACCGCTAGATCAGAGCTGTTTGAGTTGAGTCAAATTCCCTTATTGCAGTCGAATCACAATTAATAAAATCTTTAAATTTAATTTATTCGACCTGCTAATGAAACCCGCAATAAAAGTATCGAGATCGAAATTGACTTACCCGAGCTCGAGTCGGTGCCGGAGATAGAGCGAAACGCGCGCGTGTGTGTGGTCCTCCATTCATCCTCTCTAATATTGCTACAAGAACTTGAGGTGTGAACTCATATATAAGCCCACCAAAAATTTAAAATACTAGATGTGGTACTAAACTTCCACCCAAGCCTCACCTTATTTCAAATTTGGGAATTTCCAACTTTTCCTCCAATATCATTTAGTTTCCCAATTGAAACCAAATAAAAATCCAATGTAATTACATAGATTTACCTAATTAAAGTCTAATTACATAAACTTTAAATACAATACTATGTCCCCTCCAATGTCATATCCTGAGCCAGAGCCAGAACCATATCCAAATCCATATCCTTCGCTGCCACTACAACTTTAGTACGTTGTCAAGATCCTATTGGCGCCTGCCATGCTCAAACACAGGACGATGAGGAAGGAGATGCTGAGAACCCTAGAGCTAGCCATGCTTGTATGCGATTGAGATGGATTGTTGGTGATTTTAGAAAGAAGATGCATCCTATATTTATAGTATCATAACCTTGATTAGTGACAATCTCTAAGCATTATGCTTATCGCATTATTACTTATGGATAAATACAATTCTATACATCCTTTTGACTTTAGTGCGATATAATACCAAACCAAGAAAATAGTATCCACATCTGTGCAGATCACTTGAATGGGTTTTTTTAATTATATCAAAAGGAAAATATGAGCTATCTCATAAGTATGAGATGGAGAGAGATTTGATTGATGCTAATTAAGTTGCTAATGCTATCCAATGGATATATTGCATATCCAACTAATTTTTTTTAGTGCTAAAAGCACACCATGGCAGAGTGCAATTACAAAGGATATTAATATAAGGTTTTTTTGCCCTGCAGCCCCTAAAATCTTGTCCAGCTTCTCCACGATCCCCGTTATTAATGTATAGGGGATGAAGATGAATACACATATATTCGTATCCACATTCGTCAAATAGAGGATATGGATGATATTTTCTCATATTTGATAAATACGAATACAAGCGTGAGCATTGGGCAAATACGGATACAAATATGATATTCTTAATTTTGACGAATATGAATCCGGATACATAAGTTCATATTTTGGACGATACAAATATAAATATTGACGTTTTGAAGGGTACAAATACATATATAAATACAAATATAAATAAAATTATTTCCCTTATGGATAATACCAATACTAATATGATACACATACAAATAATCATGAAGATTTCTTTTATTATTTAGCTACTTTTTATATTTTTTAGTATTTAATTATTTTTTATTTACATATTCATTGTAAACATACTTAATATACTTTTTATATATTGAAAATTGTTGCTAAGATAAAACGCCTATAACTTTCAAGTAAATGTGGACATGTCTAATATTCATAAATTAACTCCAATGATTTGTCAAATATCTGCATTCAAATTGTCAATATCATTTATTGCATTCATATTCCTATTTTCCATATATGATTATGCATTTTACACAACGTGTGATATATGAATTCGTATTCATATATGTATTTGTATTCGAATTTTTAAAAGGATAAGTATTTGATAACACATGTATTCATAGTTGTTTTCATCTCTAATAATTATACCACAATCCATGTACACTTACAAAATCTTAGACACTGGCATGCAAGTCAAATAGAGTACAACCAAATTTGGTCTTAAAGTCCCATTACAAATTTGTATAATAAAAAAAATGATTTTTATCAGTTGTGCCCCTATGAGATATTACAATATCAGTTATGTCCGTCCCTTTTTTAGAATATCAGTTGTGCCCCTGACTTCTTGTTGTTCTATCACTTATGCCACTTGGGTTAGTTGTCGTATCCCCAATGCAAACATATGTTAACTTGAAGGACATAAAGGAATCAACTAAAAAAAAGATTGAAAGATCCTCCTCCTCCCAACCCCCTCCACTTTTTCTCTTCCTCCTTCCCCCTCCTCCAGAGTCGCCCCTCCTCCCACTCCCCAGCTACCTCTGCCTCCTCCTATCACTCCCTAGCATCCTCCTCCCCTCCCCAACCACTTCGCGCCCCTGCTAACCCCCACCCCCTCCCCATCCACCTCTTCCCTCGGCTCCTCCTCCCCCTCCTATGCCCCAACCTCCTCCTCCACCACCTCGACCTCCTCCTTCACCACCCAACCCAATGCTTGGCCTCATCCTCAACCACCCAGACATCCTCCTCCTCTACTGTTGAGCCCTCTGCCTCGACTTCATTTTCCAACAACCTAACCTCTTCCCCCACCACCCTGACCTCCTTCTCCACTACCCTGGCCTCCTCCTCCACCATCACCGAGCCCTCGACCTTGATCTCCTCCTCTAATACCCCAGCCTCCACCTCCTCTGCCCATCCCTCTATCGTGTCCTACTCACCTATCACTTAGACTTGATTGACCCCGACCTCCTAAACCACTACCACACCTCCTCTCTTACAATTGACTACCGATCCCTCTTTTTGTTCCTTCCTACTTTGATTTGTTCATGGCAGAGTATAGCTTATTTTTTTATTTGATGTAGGGGTTAAACATCACTGATTGGTGTGATTTAGACTATTAGAAATGTTTGAATGCATGTGGGTATTGGATTTTATTGGAAGAGGTAGGTGACAGTGGTTTGGATATGAGAATAAGGGGGACAAAGATCTAGAGAGATTGGGTTTCCATTGGGATAGAGAGTCAGGAGTTGAGTTTGCATGTCACTGATTCAATTTGGAGGAAGTTGTCGTCGATTAGGATTTGGATTTTGTGAGATCTGATTGGGGGATATTGATGATGAGATTCGAAGCCAAAGGATGGGTTTAATAATAAGTTCTTTGAGTTTGGATCATAATGTTGGTGATTTGATTGTATTTAAGGTTGGGATCTGATACGAGATGATGGTGTTATTGATAAATTTATGATTCATCATATTAATTATCATTCATTGTTCTCCTTATTTAAACTTTTCAATAAAATTTGTACATATTAACTGAAATTAATTTCTGTGTAACTAATTAACCCTACCATATGTATAAATTTGTATATATTTTGTTTCCTTTTTTATTTTGATTTGTCTTATTTAGTATTACCAAAATAAAAGATATATACTGTATATATTTGTTTTGGGTTTAACTATAATTTGAAAATACAAAAAATATTAAAACAATGAAAAATCAAATGTTTTTATTTCTCAAAAATGCTTCCAAAAATCTTCTCCCTTTGTTTGATTTATTTTAAGTTTTTAATGAACATGATACTTGTAGATCTCATCGAGATGTACAAGTTTTATGTTTTGAGTTTTTCTTAATTCAGCCTTCTTTATTTCATTTGTATTTTTTCCCTTATTTTTTTCTTTTTGAATAATTACCATTGGGCCACGTGGTGCACTCTGGGCGGCCCATGTGGTTGTTCCTATTTGCACCACCCCTGGCCCGTAGATCCTCTTCCTCCTGTCTCCATCACATCGTTCCTTTCTGCTCAAACCTCTACCCTTGGATCCACATTCCAGATGAGATCTTAGCTGTCCACTACCACCACCTACCCAACCATTGGATGGTTGCCCATCCAATAGTTGAGCTTCCTCCACGTCGCTAGTTCCTTTTTAGCCTTTGGATCCCGCTATTAGTCCATCTTGGCGGTTCAACACTGCCTCACTCTCAACCACTTAATCAGATCCCTGGATCTGAGCTGATCTTCTTGCCTTGTACCTCCATATCGACTGTTATACCCCAATATCCAACGGTTAGGACTTCAATATCCACCTCCAGATCCTCTCTCTCTCCCACTATCTCCCTCATCTTTCACCTTTCCTCATCCTATTCTTCCTATTCTCTGGCCAACCCACTCCAGACCTCTCCAGGTCAAAGACTTAACAATCCGCATCTTTGCACGACACGTACCCCCCTCTCGTTCATCCTTCTCAGTCAGCCCTAACCTCACGAACCCATGTCGCCCACCACCTGCACTCCAACTCCTCCTCCTTTAAATACTCCATCATCACCCTCTTTCGCTCCCATTTGCCTTTACATGCATGAGCTCTGATCATCATCTCTACCTTAGTGATAGGGAGGGAGAGAGAGAGAGAGATACCGAAGAACAAGCATTTAACACCAAGGAGATCCTTATCCTTGAAGGCGAGTTGCAGCTACACAAGCTGCTCAAGCTAAGGTCACTTAGCCTTCGGACCTTCCAACGATGACTGTAGTCTCCAAATCCACCTTCCAGGCATGTCCTCCACCCTCACTAGTTCATGCCAGTCCATCATCTTCTTCCTCAGGAGAGATCCTTTCTTCTTCACTCATTTCTTTTTCGTTTTGTTTCTCCAATTAATTTCCACACACATGTTCACATTCACTCCCTTCCAATCACTCCAACACCTTCGCCGTCACTTTTGGACAGAGCGAGGCCCGTTTAGTTGGAAAGGGCATAGTGCATGATGTAGTTTACCAGGTGTTGTCTGATCGTGTGAGAAATGCATCGACCTATTCCCTCGATGAAGTAGAGCTCCATCTGGATCTGTCAACTCCATCCCTTTCAAAACAATCATGGGACATATATGATGAGTCGAACATGACTTTTATCGATTGCATAGATAGATTTGACAATATGACTCCCGATACTTTTGAGTTTGTGGTGAGTACTACACAGACAAGCCTACCTTCTGCAACATGTAGCCAGATTCAGATTCAGTTCAGCCAGATTTGCTTAATGACATCACATTGCCAGAACTGAAATCACTACCTCCTACACTAAAGTACGCCTTTCTTGCGGGACCCAAAGAGAGATAGCCTATTATCATTATCTTATACTTGACTTTAGAATAGGAGTCTAGATTGTTATAGGTCTTAGAGAGGAACCACAAAGCAACAGGTTGGACAGTGTCGGAACTTGTGGGGATTAACTGATGAATCTACATTTCATCACCTTTATTCTATCATTTTGGCCTTAAAAACCCCAACAAATGCATGTAAATAGCATCAATTTGTCTATAATAGCATTGATTATTTATTGTATTAAGTGTACATAAAATAAGGTTTTTAATGCCAAAATTATAGAATAAAGAGAAGAAAAGAAAAAGGAATAAAATATTGAAAATATTTTATGACCCTAACCCCGAGACCAAGGCCAGAATGGAGTTTGTCGACAAGGAATAAAGTAGGGGGAGATAAGGGCCAATAATACAATAAATTCCTCATTTATTTATTCATTTATTAATTTTTGACACCTATTTTGTATGTAATTATTTATTCATCAAATAGAAATATTTTGTACATAAAAGTTGTAGAGAATAATGTGAATAAAAATGCAAAATTGAGTTTGTATAAAAAATAATACGTAGTGTACATTTTATACACAGAATAAAAACCTAGAATCTTAACTTCACAAACCCATATCTTGCAAATAAAAACTCAAAATCTACCAAAACCACTTTAATTGTATATAGCCTTTCATGAACTATTTAATAAAATTAGTTTCATAATTTTTGGAGGCCATCTGTGAAAGTTAGATTTTTGGCCTTCATTGTATAGTCTACCCGATTAAAATATTCATTATATTCATTATTCATCATTTCTATAACTTTATATTTTTAGAATTTTGTAAATAATACACAAAATGCATGTACATATTGAAATTAGAATAAAACCAAAAAGAGTTTGTAAAATAAAATAAGTCTATGAAATACATAGATAAAAATACCTATGTTATATATGTATATAAATAAAAGAGGATTCATTCTTTTATTATTTATTCATTTATATTTTTATTAAATTGTAAATATTAGCTATATTACATTAAAAATGTAAATCCAAAATAAAACCAATAAAATACATTAAATAAATAAAAAATATATAAAATATAGGCAAAATACCTATAAGTATACCTACATAGTATATATACTTATTTATTTAAACATGCAAATAATCTCATAAAAATTAAATAAAAATATATTTAGAATCACAAAAATAATTTATAAATTTATAAAATACGAAAATAAAATAATAAAATAAAATATACAAAATAATAAATAAAGTATACAAAATACATGTAAATACACTTATAAATACATCATTAAAATACACTCATGATAAAATACATCAAAAAATTAAAAACAAATCATAAATAATTACTACATTATATAAAAAACATTTTTTATTTTATATACAAAAAGTAATAACATCAATTACTATTTTAAATCATTTATTCTTTAATAAGTCAGCAGTTTTGTCTCGTAGCGGCTGAGGTGGACCAATCAGGTCCCTCAGCGGGTTGACCTCGGTCAACTTGACCTCCAGCCGCCTGATTAGACGTGGTCGGTCTTTTCCGCTCATCTTCTCCCTTTATTCTCGCTCGTCTCGTCCATCTTCTGACGTTGCGTCCTCCAGACGAAATGCTCCCTGATCCTTGTAGGTCCACGCCCAACCTTTTATTCTCTTGTACATAGCGTGTAGCTCCGCCATTGGCCCGGTTAATAAGGGTGCACCACCCATGTTCATAAATAAACCATCTTCCTCCTCTGAACTTTTTCGGCCATTTCCCTAACCCTAGAGCTCCCACCTTCGGTCTAGCGTGCATCGAGGTGACAGCTGGAGGTCCCCTAAAGGTCGTGGACGCACGCGGAGAAAGGAGATGCAACCAAGGCCGCCGCTCCGGCGAGGCCTCTGCTCCTTGGCCCAAAGCCAGGTATGAGCTACGCTATTTCTTTATTTAGGTAGTTCATCCTCTTAGCTTTCCATTCATGCATTTATTTTGACCAGTAGACCGTAGGATTTAGTGTAGATCCACCGTTCGTAGTTCGCCAGAGCTCCTCTCCGGCGAACAACCCCACCCGATTCCTTTGCTGATGCAGCTTCAAGTTTGGTCGAGGGACCTCCCCTCGAGCCGTGTGAGTCTTTTCCTGCAGGTTAGGAGCATAGTAGAGCTCCAGGAGATGCATTTAGAAGTCATCGGAGGCACTTGGAGCCCCACGTCTTCTCCGACTTCGTGGTGGTGCTCTAGCGTGTCTCCACCCGATCCGACCCCTCCAGCACGTTCAACCACCTGCCAGGAAGCTCTTGGGATCCTCAGAAGCCTCGAAGGACGGCGGAGAGCCGGAATCAGTGACAAGGAATTTCGGCCATCCCGACCTTCTTCCCTGTTCGTCCTCCTTGCCTCCCTGGCGTCAGATGAAGATGGAGTCCCAGTTAGAAGCCCAGCCGTTGGATGGTGTTGCGCCTCGACCGTCAGATCAGCTCGGCTGATCTAATCTCTTTCATCCATCAGCGAACCGGTACTAGCCGCGGGATGGACGCCACATGTTTAAGTGAGCCAAATCCAATCGTCCGCCCGCACGCAATAGGGGGTAATTTTCACATATAGCCCCCGTCTTTTTTGCATTTAATTTTTAATTCTGTAAAATAAACATTACGTTGTAAAATAATTGTAAATTTTGCAAAGGGCCCCTGCATTTCTTGTATATACAATTTGGTCCTTCCGCGCCTCACGTGCAGTCCCACGTGAGGCACGTGAAAATTGCATTGAAAACCTGACAGTTTTTGTTATTATAAAATAGTGCTTATAAATTAAATAAATGTTTATTCCTTTTGGTATTTTTGCACAGAGCCCCTTGTATGTTATTTTATATTAAAAAATACCCCTATCAGGCTGTTTTATTTTAATGTATTTTATGTATTTATTAAAAATAACATTGTAGCTCCTAAAAATCCACAAAAATTAGGTTAGATGCTTCATGTAGTGTACTTTCACGCCCATATTTTTAACATGCATTTTTTGCATTTTACCTAATTTTTAAATTTCAAATGGACCATAAATAATCACTATTTAAATTATAAAATACCAAAAAAATATAAATTTTTTTTGAAAAATTCCAAAAATATTATATATGGTGTATTTATATATATATTGAGTCCCAAAAATGAAAAACCCTAAAAATAAGAATAAGAAAAATATTAAAAATCAGAAAGCCCCAAAATCCAACAAAAAAATATAAAAACCCTAGAAAAATACCTAAAATATATTTTTCTCTTTTATAATTATCCATATACTATTATTTACATATTGAAATTAATTTGGGTAATTTTTAGACTTATTTTATATTTTTAAAACCCAATCTATTTTCGGCCTATTTAATTAGTCCCATATTAGGGACATTTTTGAAATTAAAAATACATAAAAATTAGAAAAATTCTAGAAAAATAAAAAAATTAGAAAAATATAAAAAGGCCAAAAAATATTATATCTAATATATATTATTCATATATATACATATATGTATTCATATATTATCTCTCTCTCTTCTTTTATATATATATATATATCTATATTATATAATTAAAAATATTAAAAAAATATAAAATATAAAACAAAAAAAAAATATAAAAATGAAAAAAAATAAAATAATAAAATTAAAATATATATAAAATCAAAAACCCACCAAAACAATAAAGAATTGGACGTGAACCAAGAATTGAATAATTGTGCACTGAACTCCACCACACAACCATTCACCTCCCAGTGTTCGACCTCTACTTGTGCTTACACCTATACACATTTACATGTAGAGTTATAATAAATTTTAACTGCACATTTTTTATATTAATTGCATATATTATATTATGGGTTAATTGTTCATTGATTGAGGTATTCTGTCGGTCACCGCAGCTACCGCGCTCTCGCCTTGTGTGGCACGCAAGACCGATGGAAAATCTCGTTCATCAATGGCACCGTTGCCGGGGAGGCAACGAATTTTGTATGGTTGTTCGATCATGTATTTAATTCTTTGCTCATGTCCAGTATTCATTTATTTATTGGATTATTATTGAGATTATTGAGACTATTCTGACCCATCTCCTTTCTTTGTCTTTGATGCGAGGGACGCCAAGCGAAGGAGGACCTCCTAGGAGGACCAATGCACCCAAGCGAGGCGGAGTTGGCTGTTCTACATCAACAAATAGGAGAGAGCATCGAAGGCAGATGAAGGAGAAATTTTGAAGACTGTCTTTATTTTTATGCATTTTATTATATATATATATATATTTTGTGAGAGAACGACCCTATAATTGTAATAATACAAGACTCTCAGACACTCCGACTCCCGAGGTCCATTGCCCGAGGGATTGTTCCCTTGGGGGCCTCGATGGTTTTGACGCCTTTTCTTTTTATTTTATTTTTTATTATTATAAGTTTGTGTGAATGAGACCTAGCTTAGGAATTGCTTGCTCATAGATTAGGTCCAAACACCTTAATATCTTGCATGTACCTATAGTGCGCTTTGGACTTAGTTTAAATTTTAAACAATCGACCTCATCATCTTTGAGCCTTCGTGCCGCAGCCCACCCTGCCAAGCGCTGCTCCTGAACTCGATGTGTCGAGAGGAGGAGGGGTGAGCCTAGACCGGACTCCTGGATTGAAGATCGATGACCGACTTGTGGTGCTTCACGATAATAGCAGTTACTATCGTAGGGCGCTTTCTTCGGCTTTGCATTTGCATTTAGCATAGGTTTCAATTCTGTTATGCATCCCGCATGGAGAGAGCTGGAGGCACTGTAAGTCTTCTTACTTAGCATGCATCATCGATTTCTGACTTGCATGGCTTTTCCGACCTTTTCCCTCTATTTTTGCTAACCTACGGTGCTTAATGGAAATTGAAACCTCGATAGGCACGTGCATTGAAAATACCCAAAAAAAGGTGATAACCTAAATAAAATCGGGACTGCTAACTCTATTGGACCTAAAAATAAAACATAATTGACTTCCTTGTCTTGGGGAGAGCAACCCCCTCATTGTATGCGTTTTAATTGCTCACATACACACTAAGGGGTAGAGCCCAAATCCCATCAAGCCTCCTAAGTGTTTGTACAACTTTGTGATTCTCACCTCACTCTAAAAATGAAAAGATAAATGATCATCACCTGACGATCTTCACTGTGTCGAGTAGGTGAAATGGGGGTTTGCCTTGTGTATTGAATGTGACTTGGGGTCCGTTGCGTTTTTCATTCATTATTAGAGTAGTCAGTCCCATCGTGTGAGTCATCTTTTTCATCTTTGAGTCTCTCTACCTTTCTTATATATATATATATATATTTCTCCTCATTTACATCGAGTCGTGATATTGGCGGTTGAGCTCAATCATTCTTCGCCAAGTTCCTTCGTTTCCCTCTTCTTTACCACCTTCCTCGTATCCACCGTACCATCCCCATCTTCTCAAGTTCGACGAGAGCATGATCTTCGGACCACCATTTTGACGGTGTTCCCGCCTTGTGTGGAACACCCAATTTTGTCTATGTCCCAATCTCCTCGCCCACCCTCCTCGTCCCCTCTGTACCACTTTTCTATTACCCGGGAATGTTGTGCGCATCGATGAGGCCCGCATCGAGGATTTTACAATTACCTTGATCATTTGTGTAAGCCGGGCCAATGATTGAGGATGCAGGGATGTGTGTGCCCTGGGATTGTGATCAGATACATGCATGTTTTTGAGGTTTTTTGATTTTGGGCACAAGTATAGGTGTGATGCATTATTGAAGAATTTTTGATCTCGCACACCGGATTGAGGGTGTGACGTATTTTGATGCTTCAATGAGGAATTCATGTGACCTGATTGATCGATCTACCCATTCGGTTCGGCCCATCTGGATTCAGATTTTGGATTGACTATCTTGATATATGCTTTGTGATGACGGTGCCCCGAACCCCCATGAACCTTCTCATCTTCTTGATTGACCTATCCCTGATCTCCTAACTTTTTGATCCACCCATGGCACTTTGAGGATTCCTGATTATCTTTCGTGCCATCTCAGCCATATTTGATTGACCCGAGGGATGTTTTGTGAATGACCTGATTATTTACTCCCTCGCATGATCTTATGCCCTCTGGATGATTGAATGATTGAATGCTTTTGAGGACTTGAGATAACTTGCCAGCAATCCCAAGATTTCATTGACTTAGTTTGCATTACTCCCTGACGACTATCTGCAGGAGAATGACACACTTTCTCGGACTTCGGTTTCATGCTCTCTTTTTGGGTCGCCATTTTGATGGGACCCGGAACTGAGTCAGATGATATGCTTGATTGGCCTCCCCCTCTACTTGCGTACCCGACTTGTCAGTACATGAGGCCAACTGTCTGATTGCTCTCCTTGACAGTCCTCGCAAGGGCGAGCCTTGATATTCTGGTAAATCGATACCTAGTTCATAGCTCTCCGAGGGTTATCTGCGAGATGCTATGACACATTTCCGATCTCTTGATCTCTTCTGCTGGTAGGCGGTCTGCCGTCTATCGAGACCATATTCTCCGTGGATCCGTCTGATGGATACGGATCCTTTGAGCCTTCTCTTTCCCTGACGACCCTCGCAAGGACGAGATGTACTCTGATTATCCACTATGTAGCTCACATAACTTCTTGAGGACTATCTGCGGAAGGATGTGACACTTTCTTTACGATCGGCTTCACTCACTTCTGGTGCCTACATTTGTTGGGGCACGAAGCCAGTTCGTCTGATATGGGCAGTCGGTCTCCCTTTCTGATTATGCGCCCGATCTGTTGGGGCACGAGACCAACTTGCTCAGACTCCTTTGAGTCCGCTCTCCTTGACGGTCCTCGCAAGGATGAGATCTTTTCTGATTATTCCTTGACGAGCTCGTAGCTCCCTGAGGGTTGTTTGCGGGAGACTACGACATATTCCCGATCTGATTGGTCTCCTATGTTGGTAGCCGAGTTGTCGACTACTGAGATCACTATGTTGGTCCGTCTGATGGATCCGGATCCTTCGAGCCTTCCTCTCTCCTTGACGACCCTCGCAAGGTAGAGACACATTCTGACTATTCCTTGCCTAGATTGCATTACTCCCCGAGGATGATCTGCGGGAGCATGCGGCACTTTCTTTATGCTCGGTTCCCCTTGCTTACTGTGTCTCCGATCTACGAAGCATGGAATCAAGTCATCTGATATATATGATTTTAGTCCCATCCTGAGTTGCATATCCGATCTGCAGATCATGGGACCCATCTGATTAGATACCTTTGAGTCTGCTCACCTTGACGGTCCTCGCAAGGTTGAGCTCCTGATATCTGCTATTTCCATGCCTAGCTGGCAGCACGTTCCCTGAGGGTTGTCTGCAGGACGCTTCCACATTCTCTTGATTCTCCGGTCTCTTCTGCTGGTAGCTGATATGTCGCTTACCGAGACCGTACCTGATGATCCATCTAATGGATCACTGACGCCTTTGCATCCGCTCGCCTTGATGACCCTCGCAAGGTCGAGTCTCTTTCTGCTTATTCGACGATTAGCATGTACTACTCCCCGAGGGTTATCTACGGGAGGGTACATCACCTTGTAGGTATTCGGTTTCATTTCTGGTGTCTCATGTCTGTTGGAGCACGAAGCCGAGTCTTCTGAGCTGTGTACTTGGTCTCTTCTCTGATTGTTAATCCGATCTGCGGATCACGGACCAAGTCTTCTGATCATGGTATGATCCCTGGCTCCTTTGAGCCTGCTCACCTTGACGACCCTCACAGGGTTGAGCCATGTCTTGCGGTATTCGGTGTATACCTATGATCTTCCTACCTCACGATCATCGGATACCATGGTGTCTCCTATTCTTTATCTTCCATATCTTTCTGAGACTCTGATTGACCGGAGGACTCTGTACTGTTCCTTCTTCCTCCCAGTCTTACTGTATCAGCTCTGTTCTCTCATGCAAACCCTATGAGCCAATTCACTGCTTCATGCTACCGCACCTGATATCTTTACTTTTTGATCTGTTTGTCCCTGGTAGCCGACACCTACCTGACTGCATATCCGCGTGTCTTTTCATCTTCTGACTGTGTCCTCGTTCTCAAAGGGAGACGATGACGTGAGTACGGTATTCACTTGTCAGATACGGCCCTGTACTCCACCAGTTCTTCAGCACTTGTATTTATGTGTATCTTGTTCATTCTTTCTCCCGCATGTTATGTGTGCCCTAGATCTATCGCCATATCTTTGTGTATACAATTAGGACGTACCTTGTCCTAAGTATAGGGGGGTGCACACCACGTTGTTCTTTCGTCGTTCAGTTTCATCACTCCTGTTGTTGCCTCTACTTAGGGATATCTCACCCTAAGTATATGGAGAGTGATGCGTATATTCTCCACGATCTTTTCATCTATCTGTATATATCTATCTTTTCTTCTTTTCTTCTTTTCTTTTTCATATTTCTTTATCTGAATAAAAGGTGTCGCCCCTTTGCGTCAGTTTCATATACTTAGGACGTACTTTGTCCTAAGTATAGGGGGGTGCACCCCTGATTTGTTAATTCTTTGATCTGTTTATTCCCACCCGTGACCCTCACTGCCTTGTATACATCCTGCTATACTTAGGATTATTTGATCCTAAGTATAGGGGGGACGATCATTTTCTTATTCATTTGTTACACTTTTAGTCGTTGTAGTATAGGCTTTTCTATACTCAGTACGAGTTATGTATTCTCTTTGTCTCTTTGACCTATGAGGACATAGCTCAATCTAAGTATAGGGCGTCGTATAAACTCTGTATATACTTCAGCCATAACTCGTACTTTCGTATAATTATTAATAAATATAGCTACAAATATGATAAAATTCATGGAAATTAATTAAATAATGCTTCTTATTCCTCAGATTCTTTTTGTATATACTGATTAATAAATCAGGTGAAAATGTTTTTTGCAAAATGTCTAAAAAATAGTTTGAAAATCTTTGTGAAAATCTTTTGAAAACTATTTTGAAAACATTTTGTTACATGTTTTCAACCTTTGTAAAAGAATTTTGGTTTGTAAAATTTATTTCCTTTGTGTGCAATAAAATGTTTGAAAATTGTTTGCAAACAGTTTGTAAAATGGTTGCAAAAATATGTGAAAAATCTATATATTATGTTTGGAAAACCTTTGCAAAATAATTTTCAAATGTGTGTACATGTTTGTAAAATGCTTGTAAAAATTATTTTGTACTGTAGTTTTCAAAATAGTTTTTTTAATAAAATTTGAGGAATAAAAGCATCATAATAAATAAAATAAATAAAAATAAATGAAAAATAAAATACATAAAATTCTTTATCAATTGTATATACACCAAAATAAAGCACTTTGTTAAAACCTGTAAATTCTTTAAGTCTTGCAAAATAAAGCGGCACGCCCGTGTAAATAGTTGTACATATTTTATACTTTGAGTGCCAAAATTGTTTTATTTGCAAAAGTTCTTTGTGTAAAAATTCCTCTCTTTATTTTCAAATTCTTTGAAAAATTGCATTATTCTTTGCATAGTTGTAAATGGCATTTGCATAGCATTCATATTTTTTGATTGAGCTTGATGATTGAACTAGTCCAATAAAGTCGAAGATTGGAGCTTGGTTGGACCTTACCGCACCTAACTGCACTGGAACCTTATGGGAACTAGGTTTAAGGTACTTCAGGTCTATTCAGACTTAATTCTTTGAGAAATCAGGGCTGGGTTCAAGTCACCTCAACTGATTAACTAGAACTTTTCAAGACACACACATGACTCTTATCGATCGTGACCTAACTTGGACACTTGCTCCTTTCACTTGGCTCAACTCAGTTGGAGTGGTGAGGGGGTTGGATTTTCCAGTCTGAGATGCACACGGGTGGAAACATTCGTCCTCCTCTAGGGAGGGAAGTGCACCCCAACCTTGTCCAGTTTCAATGAAGTTGAATGACAGGAGAGTGTGGGTTGCAATAAAGCTTTAAAAGAGGGATAGTCTTCTGGCTCAAGAGGAAAAAGTCCTTATGTAAATGCTGCTGTAAATAGTATGTTTGAAAAAAAACTCCAAAAAAGTGGACAGGCTTGTAAATAAATAAAAAGAAAAAAATGCATGCCGGAGTATGTATATATGTTGTATAGAAAATAAGCAAGCTTGAGCATCAAAGTTATACCATGTGAGCCTGCAGCTGGATAACTTGACTACACCGGTCTTGCGTCCCAGGATAGGTAGCTACACTGGCTACCGTCCATTCTCTTCTTCACCCCCTCCTCTTGAGTTGGATGTCACTTGAACTTAGAAGGGAATACCCCGCTCCTCGACGACAGAGGGTTGGATTGGGGAATCATTAGGTTGTCATTCTGGAGAAGTCAGTTCCTTTGTCATTTCAATTGGGGAGAGCCACCATCACTTACACTGTACAAGTCAGCTTCATAGTCATAAGGGTTTGCGTATGATGTAGGTTAGTTCTGACTTGGATATTGAGGTGATTTGAACCTAGTTCTGAGACTCTTGAAGGCTGTTGTGTTTTAGATTTGGTTCCCGACTAGGTTCCACATACATTTTCACACCAAGGTCTAACATGTGCTCCAAACTTCGATTTTGTACAGATGAGTTTAATAATCATGATCAATTCAGTTTATTCTTTATTTTTGCTTTTTGTTTTCTTCTTATTCTTTATTCTTTTTGTACTTATTGCATAAGTATTTGCTAGGGACTAGCAAAGGCAATTATAGGGGGGTGATGAATCTCCATTTCATCACCTTTATTCTATCATTTTGGCCTTAAAAACCCCAACAAATGCATGTAAATAACATCAATTTGTCTAAAATAGCACTGATTATTTATTGTATTAAGTGTACATAAATTAAGGTTTTTAATGCCAAAATTATAGAATAAAGAGAAGAAAAGAAAAATGAATAAAATATTGAAAATATTTTATGAACCTAACCCCGAGACCAAGGCCAGAATTGAGTTGGTCGACAAGGAATAAAGTAGGGGGAGATAGGGGCCAATAATACAATAAATTCCTCATTTATTTATTCATTTATTCATTTTTGACACCTATTTTGTATTTAATTGTTTATTCATCAAATAGAAATATTTTGTACATAAAAGTTGTAGAGAATAATGTGAATAAAAATACAAAATTGAGTTTGTACAAAAATAATACGCAGAGTATATTTTATACACAGAATAAAAAGCCAGAATCTCAACTTCACAGACCCATATCTTGCAAATAAAAACTCAAAATCTACCAAAATCACCTTTAATTGTTTATAGCCATTCATGAACTATTTAAAAAAAATAGTTTCATAATTTTTGGAGTCCATCTGTGAAAGTTAGGTTTTTGGCCTTCATTGTACAGTCTACCCGATTAAAATATTCATTATATTCATTATTCATCATTTCTATAACTTTATATTTTTAGAATTTTGTATATAATACACAAAATGCATGTACATATTGAAATTAGAATAAAACCAAAAAGAATTTGTAAAATAAAATAAGTCTATGAAATACATAGACAAAAATACCTATGTTATATATGTATATAAATAAAAGACGATTTCATTCTTTTATTCTTTATTCATGTATATTTTTATTAAATTGTAAATATTAGCTATATTACATTAAAAATGTAAATCCAAAATAAAACCAATAAAATACATTAAATAAATAAAAAATATATAAAAAATAGGTAAAATACCTATAAGTATACCTACATAGTATATATACTTATTTATTTAAACATGCAAATAATCTCATAAAAATTAAATAAAAATCTATTTAGAATCACAAAAATAATTTATAAATTTATAAAATATGAAAATAAAATAATAAAATAAAATATACAAAATAAAAAATAAAGTATACAAAATACATGTAAATATACTTATAAATACATCATTAAAATGAACTCATGATAAAATACATCAAAAATTAAATAAAAATCATAAATAAATACTACATTATTTAATAAACATTTTTTATTTTATATACAAAAAGTATTAACATCAATTACTATTTTAAATCATTTATTCTTTAATAAGTCAGCAGTTTTGTCTCGTAGCGGCTGAGGTGGACCAATCAGGTCCTTCCGCAGGTTGACCTCGGTCAACTTGACCTCCAGCCGCCTGATTAGACTTGGCCGGTCTTTTCCGCCCGTCTTCTCCCTTTATTCCCGCTTGTCTCGTCCATCTTCTGACGTTGCGTCCTCCATACGAAATGCTCCCTGATCCTTGTAGATCCACGCCCAATCTTTTATTCTCTTGTACATAGTGTGTAGCTCCGTCATTGGCCCGGTTAATAAGGGTGCACGACCCATGTTCATAAATAAACCATCTTCCACCTCCAAACTTTTTTGGCCATATCCCTAACCCTAGAGCTCCCACCTTCGGTCTAGCGTGCATCCAGGTGACAGCTGGAGGTCCCCTGAAGGTCGTGGACGCTCACGGAGGAAGGAGATGCGCCCAAGGCCGTCGCTCCGGTGAGGCCTCTGCTCCTTGGCCCAAAGCCATGTACGAGCTGCGCTACTTCATTATTTAGGTAGTTCTTCCTCTTAGCTTTCCATTCATGCTTTTATTTTGACCACTAGACAGTAGGATTTAGTGTAGATCCATCGTTTGTAGTTCGCCGGAGCTCCGCTCCGGCGAACAACCCCACCCGATTCCTTTACTGATACAGCTTCAAGTTTTGTCGAGGGACCTTCCCTCAAGCCATGTGAGTCTTTTCCTGAAGGTTAGGAGCGTAGTAGAGCTCCAGGAGATGCATTCAGATGTCACCAGAGGCACCTGAAGCCCCACGTCTTCTCTGACTTCGTGGTGGTGCTCCAGCGTGTCTCCGCCCGATCTGACCCCTCCAGCACATTCAGCCACCTGTCGGGAAGCTCTTGGGATCCTCAGAAGCCTCTAAGGACGGCAGAGAGCTGAGATCGGCGACAAGGAAGTTCGGCCATCCCGGCCTTCTTCCCTGTTCGTCCTCCTTGCCTCCCTGTCGTCGGATGAAGATGGAGTCCCAGTTAGAAGCCCAGCCGTTGGATGGTGTCGCGCCTCGACCGTAAGATCAGCTCAGCTGATCTAATCTCCTCAGTCCATCAGCGAACCAGTACCAGCTGTGGGATGGATGCCATGTGTTTAAGTGAGCCAAATCCAACCGTCCGCCCGCGCGCAATAGGGGGTAATTTTCACATATAGCCCCCACCTTTTTTGTATTTAATTCTTGATTCTGTAAAATAAACATTACGTTGTAAAATAATTGTAAATTTTGCAAAAGGGCCCCTGCATTTCTTGTATTTACAATTTGGTCCTTCTGCGCCTCACGTGCAGTCCCACGTGAGGCGCGTGAAAATTGCATTGAAACCCTGGAGGTTTTTGTTATTGTAAAATAGTACTTACAAATTAAAAAAATGTTTATTCCTTTTGGTATTTTTGCACAGAGCCCCCTGTATGTTATTTTATTTGCAAAAATACCCATGCCATGCTGTTTTATTTTTATGTGGTTAATGTATTTATTAGAAATAGCCGTGTAGCTCCTAAAAATCCACAAAAATTAGGTTTGATGCTTCATTTAGTGTACTTTCACGTCCACATTTTTAACATGCATTTTTTGCATTTTACCTAATTTTTAAAATTCAAATGGACCCTAAATAATCAATGTTTAAATTATAAAATACCAAAAAAATATAAAATGTTTTTGAAAAATTCCAAAAATATTATATATGGTGTATATATATATTGAGTCCAGAAAATTAAAAACCCTAAAAATATGAAAACTAAAAATATAAAAAATCAGAAAGCACCAAAATCCAACAAAATATATAAAAACCCTAGAAAAATACCAAAAATATATTTTCTCTTTTATAATTATCCATATACTATTATTTACATATTGAAATTAATTTGGGTAATTTTTAGACTTATTTTATATTTTTAAAACCCAAATTATTTTCGGCTTATTTAATTAGTCCCATATTAGGGACATTTTTGAATTTAAAAATACATAAAAATTAGAAAAATTCCAGAAAAATAATAAAAAAATTAGAAAATATAAAAAAGGCCAAAAAAATATTATATCTAATATATATATTATTCATATACATATATGTATTCATATATTATCTCTCTCTTCTTATATATATATATCTATATATATATATATCTATATTATATAATTAAAAATATAAAAAGAAAATATAAAAAAATATAAAATATAAAACAAAATAAAAATTATAAAAACATAAAAAATAAAATATTAAAATTAAAAATATATAGAAAATCAAAAACCCACAAAAATAATAAAGAATTGGACGTGAACCAAGAATTGAATAATTGTGCACTCAACTCCACCACACAGCCATTCGCCTCCCAGTGTTCGACCTCTACTTGTGCTTACACCTGTACACATTTACATGTAGAGTTATAATAAATTTTAACTCCACATTTTTGATATTAATTGCATATATTTTATTGTGGGTTAATTGTTGATTGATCGAGGTATTCCATCGGTCACCGCAGCGACTGCGCTCCCGCCCTGTGTGGCACGCAAGACCGATGGAAAATCCCGTTCATCATTAACCTGCTCTCTGCTCACTCCATATTTTCACTAAGGATAATGTGAGACCTTCCCGTGAGTTACATAGGAGACTTAACCCCAATCTATGGGAAGTATTGAAGAACAAGATTGAGAAATGGTGCAAAGAAACGTTTATATAACCTATTTTCTGACTCCAAGTGGGTGGCCTTGCTTCATGTTCACCCAAAGAAGTTGGGAATTCGGATGGTCACCAATGAGGAGGAGGTATAGATCGCGACATGAGTACTCATGTCGTGGTGTGTCTGTGTCAACTACAGGAGCCTGAATGCCGCAACTAAGAAAGAGTATTTTTCTTGTCATTCATTGATAAGATTTTAGAGAGACTTGTAGGGAAAGTATTCTTCTAGTTTCTTAACGCGTACTTAGACTACAATCTGGTAGTTATAGTCCTTGAGGACCAGGAAAAGACCACATTCACATGTCCATTCAGCACTTACACGTTCATGTGCATGCCATTCGGGCTCTGCAATACCCCAGGCACGTTTCAACGATGCATGATTGTCATATTTGCCGAGATGGTGGGAGATTTCCTAAAAGTGTTGTTGGATGACTTCTCGATTCATGGTGATTCCTTTGACACATGTTTAGTGCACTTGGACCGAGTCCTCAAGCTGTGTAAGGAGGTGAATCTGGTACTCTCTTGGGAAAAGAGTCACTTTATGGTGACAAAGGGTATCATGTTGGACCATGTCATCTCCACAAGGAAAATGGAGCTTAACCCTTCCAAGGTGGAGGTAATCAAGAATCTCGATCCACCTACCAATGTGAAGTTATGAGTTTGTTTCTAGGGCATGCTGGATTCTACAAGAGATTTAGTCAGGACTTTTCAAAGATTGCCCGCCCACTGATTGAACTCTTAGTGAAAGACATAGAGTTTGTTGTAGATCACATGTGTTTAGAGGCCTTTGAGCTCTTGAAGATGAAGATTTCTGCCTCACATATCCTACAAGCTGCTAACTGGCCTCGCCCCTTTGAGATCATGACCGACGCTTCAAATTTCACTATAGGAGCTGTGTTAGGACAACGGAGAGAGGGGATCCCATTTGCAATCCACTACGTGAGCAAAGTGTTAGATCATATACATAAGAACTACACTGTGGCTGAAAAGGAAATGTTCATCGTAGTATGGGCCCTTGAGAATTCATGTCTTATATTTTGGGCTCTAAGGTGACAATCTACACTGATCAGACAGTTATTCAGTACCTAATGGAAAAGAAGTACGTGAAGGTGTGTCTTCTTAGGTTGATTGTTCTTCTCCAAGAGTTTGATTTGGAGATAAAAGGTAAACCTAGAGTGAAGAATGTTGTGGTTGATCACCTTTCCTGGATTGAGCTTAAGGACTCTCCTAAATATGATCATATTAGAGAGGCCTTCCTCAATGAGTCAATTTGTGCTATTGACTTACCCGATGGTATGCCAACATGGTGAACTTCTCTTGTCTCCAAGAAGGACTCCAGGGTTGGACTAGGATCACCATTGACCGATTGAAGTCTAATTTGAGGAGATACCATTGGGACAATCTGTTCTTTTCTTTAAAGGGCCGGATTGTGTTTGGAGAAGGTGTATTCCTCAGGAGGAATACTAGAGTGTCCTCGTGTACTGTCATTCTCTTGAGGGTGTGAAGGATATGGGAAGATCATTAAGCACATCACATAAGCATTATGATTGCATCATATGCGATCGTGAGTGACTAGACGTATTAGTTGCTCAAGGCAGCAGATAAAAATTTTAAAGAGATAAAATCACATGATCCAAGAACACTTATCAGATCATTTCATCTAAACCAAAATTAGGTATTAAGTTTACATCTTGAAGCGTGGTTGCAATTATAGTCTCTAAAGGAAGAGACATCTTGTCTCGAGTCCGATCCAATGGAGGAGACTTTTGCGAGCGCGTTGATGAGACACATACTCCTCACAATCCATGTTCATGACCCAAGCGGCAAATATCTTGATCTTATCTCACGAGATCTGATGTCTTCTTCACAAGCGTGATGCACCGAAGGAGATGTAGATCCATGAGTGGTTAAAGCGACATCACAACAACATGGTGACGACGACGACGATCTCTCTAGTGTTAGAGTGGACGACTACTCTAGAATGAGAGAGAGAGAGATTTGGCATGTAGAGAGAGAGATGGAGAGAGCATCTTATGTGGTGTGTAAAAAGAAGAGCAAGGGGTGCCTTTCCCTATATAATATTTTGGGAGTCCATGGATCCCAATCCATGAACAACACAAATCCAATGGTTCACATTGATTTGTATTCCTTTTAGTGACCATGATTTTGTTGCTAAAAACACAACAATAATTAATTAAATTAAATTAAATTGTATTTGAATAATAATAAATATAAATACTTTTTATTAAAGAAATTTGCCTTGGAGAAATAGGAAGGAGCCAAGCATCCTTGCATATGATGGGGGACAACCACCAATTTCCATAAGGAGAGGGTGGCCGTCCACCCTCTTCATAATGAAAGTTAACTCCACCTTCCTATTACATGAGATGCATATCTCATGTGTATCTCCAATATTAGCAACAACTTTTCTTGCAAATTATTTCACAAAAATAAATTCAATTTATTTTGTGAACATTGCAATGATGTTATTGGAAATTTGTAAATCATATTCACAACCCAAAGTAAAATGTAAACTACATTTTCAATTAATTATCCAATGTGAATTAAATTCACATCAACATTTAAATTGTAAATGTTATTTACAAATAGCTCTCTCTTGTATATTATAAATCACATTCATAATATGTATGAATAATATGGATAGTGCTATCCACATTATTCATATCCATGATAAATAAATCATATTTAATTATCTTAGATCTCTATTCTCATGTGTCCAAATAATATGAATCACATTCACATTATTCACATCCATTTGATAATAAAATCACATTTAATTATCTCAAATATGGCTTAATAATACGAATCATATTCGTATTATTCATGACAATTAAATCACATTTAATCATTCATTTATCAATACTTGGATATATTTATCAATGGAATTATTCTTGAACTCTTTCAAGAATAATGTGTTTTCTCCGCAGATATTTGGAGATAAAGAAATGGCGATTGCACATTCCACGTATAGCGATTTTTATAATGAGATTATATCTCAAGTCCAGATCTCGGGGACCTATCATAGATGTATGATTAAATCAAAATTGTAAACCTAATCTTCTTATTACATCTGAATCATATTCAGATCAATGCCCAACATATGGACCGAGATTAGATTACTTCTCTATGAGTGAAGTCACTTAAATCCAAACATGTTTCATCACTCCCCCTGAATGGAAGCGTCATGGCTATATAATCGTTTATTAATCACATCACCATTAGGTAGTCCTGATACATATACATCCTACATACTGGAACCTAGCATAAAACCTAAAGATTTAGATCTTATTTAGACTATCTTCTTCAGGATTTTATCATTAAGTTTCTCATTTGATCATTTGGAGTTGGTATCGATCATATACTTTCCAAAAGCATACATCATACCCAAGTATTGATTATATAGTTTCCAAAAGCATATATCAAACCTACAAATTCAGCCAAGCTTCCAAAACGAGACGACTATGCACGAAATTTGATCCCAATATCTCATTAGTGAGCTCATGTCTTCCGGTTCAGTAAATAAACATGTATGATACCTTCGAGAGATTGTATTACTCATATGCCCTTGTATGCACACCAGCTCAGTAGAGTATAGGCCTTGAATAGATCATCAACCTATCAGTCTGCCAGATGTACATAACCAGACATATACTAACACATCTGTCTCCAGCTAGAGGATGCGTGCCTATATCATGACAACATACAACGTAGCTCTTAGTTATCTCGATCTCGCTTAGTCAATCCTTTGACCTAACTTATCTAACACCTCCTAATCTCCATTACTATGCAGAGGACCTATATTAAGAGGTTGGTTACATATCAACCCATTAGAGAAAGGATTCAAATCTCCTACTCAGGCTGGAGACTATCTCTTAACAATCATTTGAAGGTGCTTGACGAGTCCTCAATCTAACTCTTTATATATTCATCCAAGCACCAGCCTCCATGATTCAACAATTGAATCAACAATTTTATGGTCATTAAGATAGCCATGGTGCATAACCTGAATTGTACTACAGGACCAATAATTTAAATTAGTTATTCTTAATTTCAGATGAGGGAATGAATCATAATAACATTTATTGCATAATGGCTTTCCGTGGGATCACATGTCCAACAATCTCCCACTAGCCCAAAGAGCCATTAATGGGCTAATCATTTAAACCCATACTCATGTAATTATCATAAGCTATTAGAAAAATAGCCGGGTAAGCTGACCAATCACTCTGTTCCCGAGAGACTATGCCAAGTCCTTTTACGGTACTTGCATATCTCATAGCATCAATGCTTGCATCCAATACAAATGTTGCATTTTATGAAACCAATACTCAATCTTGTTAAAGTAGTTATAGTGTCTATGACACTACAACTCAATAATTCTTTATAACCAGTACATAATTCCTATTATCCTTACCATAACACCCTTATTCCTGGAGATCTCTATCTCCTAAGACTAAGATCCAGTCTTAAGTCTTACAAGGTATCTACAATTAAAACCTTTTAGATCACTATCTATAAAGTCTTAAGTTCTTAAAGATAAGACTTTGATATCTTTATCTCAACAGTCTTTTCATCTTTAAAGATATTGTTATTACTGAGTGTTTTATCTTCATAGCAGGGTTAGTAACATTTTACTACTCCCACTTCAAAGTAGTCAATGATTTTTGTAGCATACGATGAGCTTCCCATAAGTCATGCACTAGGGCTTGTAGCTTTGGTATTCACATCCTCAACTCTTTGAGGTGATATCTCTTTAGATACGTCAGCACCATATCTTAAGGGAACGAAGACTTCCTTGGATTTTTCCAAAATGGAATATATCCAAGATATACCACTAATGTGATAATCCCAATGCTCTCTTCTCTTTTCTTCTGAACAACTTCAGGACTAAGATCTAAGAGGTATCCTTGAGATCATATCTCAAGGTATGGAATAGACATATTATAAAACACTTATTATCGTCCTTACATCATTCCAAATGATTAGGACATCATCTACATTTAGCATGATGAACACAATGACACTCTCACTAAGCTTCACATGGTTCATCAAGATTCTAATTGAAATCATAACATTTATAATTTCATCAAATCTAGTGTTCCAACTACAAGAAGCTTATTTGATTCCATAGATGGAGTTCTTTAGGTTGCACACCTTGCTTTCCTCAACTATGAAGCCCTGGGGCTACTTCATATGAATATCCTCGGTGAGGAATTCATAGAGGAATGCAATATTGACTTCCATCTTACAGATGTTAAAGTCAAGATGTGTAGCCATAGTTAGCAAAATTCTGATGGATTTAAGCATGGTCACTTAAGAGCAAGTTTCATCGCAAGCGATGTCTTCTCTTCGTGCGTATCTTGTGGATACGAACCGTGCTTTGAAGGTCTCTTCCTTCTCATCATGTTCTTTCTTTCTCTTGAAGATCCATTTACACCTAACATGTTTTACCCTTATAGATGGATCCTTGAGGGTCCATATACAATACTTGCATATGAAGTCTACTTTAGACTTTTTCGCTAACATACATCTCTCCATGTCAAGATCTTCAAGAGCTTCATCGCATGAGATCATTGTCCCATTTCTCTAACACATGGAATCCATACCTACTAGGTGGTCTTACCACCATCAAACTTATTGAAGACGTATGTATGTTTCATCTTTAATTGTTCTTTCAGTTTCCGATTTCAAGAGCCTCATTATTTTCTTAAGATTCAATGAGTTCATTTACTTCATTTTCATCTTGATTCTCAAGAGAATCATCCTCTAAGAATCATATCCTTAGAGATGAAATATTTTAAAAATCTCAAGGTCATAAAGTAGGTAACCAATACCATCCTTTATTTTCCTAATGAAGTAACACTCTCTGGTGCTAGATTCCAGCTAACTTGCATCCATGACATGGTTATGGACCAAGCAACCCTAAATCCTCAAGTGTCCAACACTAAGCTAGGTTCCAATGAAGGATGCGGTAAGATCCTTAAGTGCATCACGGAGGTGTGAGGATCACATCATCTGTGATCAAGAGTGACTAGTTGTACTAGTGCTCGAGGAAGCGGAATTTGAATTTTTAATCCGATGAA
The DNA here is from genome assembly GCA_037367405.1 of Ottelia alismoides. Taxonomy (NCBI): domain Eukaryota; kingdom Viridiplantae; phylum Streptophyta; class Magnoliopsida; order Alismatales; family Hydrocharitaceae; genus Ottelia; species Ottelia alismoides. Next base: position 130,614 of record JAZKJV010007200.1, read on the forward strand.
CCACATGATCCAAGAATACTTCTCGGATCATTTCATCTAAACCACAAACAACTATTATGTTTACCTCTTGTCTCAAGTCCGATCCGATGGAGGATACGCTTGCGAGCACGTTGTTGAAACACATACTTCTCACAATCCATGTTGATGATCCAAGTAGCAAATCTTCTGATCTCGTCACACGAGATACGACATCTTGTTCACGAGCGAGGCGCACCAAAGGAGGAGACTCACAAGCAAACAATCCGGCAGCATAACGGTGACACTGCGTCAATGAAAACTCTCTCTAGGGCTCCATGGTGGACGACCCCAATGACAGAGAGAGGACGCGTAGAGAATGAGAGAGAGAGAGAGCACATGTTGTATCTCTTGTTGTTGTTGTAACTTTGAAGAGCAAGGGGTGCCTTTTATTATATAGTATTTTGGGAGTCCATGGATTCCAATCCATCTGCACACAAATCCAATGGATGAGATGGATTTGTGTTTCTTTCAATGGCCATGATTTTGTTGTAAAATACAACAACAATTAATTTAATTTAAATTAAATATATATTGAAAGATAAATATAAATTAATTCTAAATTAAATCAATCAGGCATGGAGATAATTGGAAGGATGTTATCCTCCTTCCATAAAGAGGGGGGACAACCACCTTCTCCTAGTATGAGTTGGTGGCCATCCACCATCTCATGAAGGGAGGTGGCAATCTCCTTGTAATATCATGAGATTACATTATCCCATGGAAATCTCCAATATTCACAACAACACTTGTTGTAAATAATTCCACAAAAATAATTCAAAATTATTTTGTGAATATTGCAATCTTGCCATTGGAAAATTATGAATCACATTCACAACCAAAAATAAAATGTAAATTTTATTTTCAATTAATTGTCCAATATGAATCCAATTCACATAATTTAAATTGTAAATGTTAATTTACAAATAGCCCTCTCTGTTATATATTATAAATTACATTTATAATATATATGATTAATATGGATAGTGTTATCCACATTATTTAATAACCATGATATTTAAATCACATTTAAGCATCTTGGATCTGTATTCTCATATGCCCAAATCATATTAATCACATTCACATTATTTACATCTTTGATAGTTAAATTACATTTAATTATCTTAGATAATTATCCTTATAATATGAATCAAATTCATATTATTCATGATAATTAAATCATATTTAATTATCCATTTTCTCAATGCTTGGATACATATGTCAACAATGAAATTATCCATGAACTCTTCATGGATAATGTGCTTTCTTAGCGGATACTTGGAGATAAGGACATGACAATTGTATTGTTCCATGTATAGTGTTGAGATCACATCTCAAATCCAGATCTTGCGGACCTCTTATAGATGCTTGATTAAATCAAGACTGTAAATATAATATTCTCATTGTATCTGAATCACATTCAGATAAATGTTTAACATTTGGACCAAGATCAGATCACTTATCTACTGAGAGGAGTCACTAAAATCCAGACCCATTTCATCACTCCCTAGGAATGGATGTGTCATGGTTATACAGTCATTTATGATCACATCACCCTTAAGTATTCTTAACACCTGTACATCCCGCATACTGGGAGACCTAAAGGAAACATGAAGTTTTAGATCTCTTTTAAATTGTCTCCTTCAGGATTTAATCACTAAGTTTCTCATTCGATCATTGGGAGTCGGTATTGACCGTATCCTTTCCAAAAGCATATATCATACCTAGTGGTGTATATTTCATCACCTTTATTCTATCATTTTAGCCTTAAAAACCCTAGTAAATGCATGTAAATACCTCTAATTTGGATAAATTATCAATCATCACTTATTGTATAAATAGTGTATAAAATATTATTTTTAATGCCAAAATTATAGAATAAAGAAAAGAAAAGAAAAGAAAAAGGTAAAACATCAAAGATATTTTATATCCTTAAACCACGAGACCTAGGCATCTTGACGACTAGGTCGACAAGGAATAAAGTAGGGGACGATAAGGGCCATTAATTCAATAAAATTCCTTCTGCTATATTGTTTTGAAGAATGAATAACATATATAAGAGGTGTAGTTTTTGATGTGTATATTTGTAGTGACCCATGGGTACCCGCAGGTACCCGATACCCGTTCAAATAATTTGTGTATCCATTACAACCCGATACCAGTTGAAATGGGTCAGGTCGACCTGTTGATATCCGATAACGGTGGCTCGAGCGTGTCATGATGAATGGGTCGGGTACCCACTCAATGAACACCCCAACTCGTAAGTCAAACTTGTTGGACGAAAATCATTGATGAAAAGAGGAATAACCCCTCTTTGATGGAGGAGACCATATCCAGATTCATCCCTCAAACATCATTATACCCAAAGGGAGACAAGATCAGTGCATCGGATGACATCGATCCCATTGTCCATCGTAAAATCAATTGAGAGAACTCATTTCTAGGCAGACTATAGCAAAAATTGGAAACAAATAGCAAAAATTGGAAATAAACCATAAGCAAGAGTTATTTATGAAACCAAAGTACAGGTCACAGCTTAAATATTAAAACTGGTTTATAAGTCTCACACGCAAACATAAGAGCGCATGAGTCACAATTTATTCAAACAAGAAGTCCATATTCTAAAGGTGCATATATATGACTGTATCCAGCGACGACTTCAATAAGATATACACGAGGTCTGCAGCCTTGTATCTTACGATTTCAAGCATCCTGAGTTGCCCTCAGATCTTAGAACATCTGTGTGTTTGCCGCACAAATTCCATACACCTCGAAAAACAGTAGATATTCGCAAAGAGAACGAATTCATCTGTCGGCATCCATGCTCTAGTGATTTTACCTGTTAAACTAAGAGAAGCCTCAAAATTAATAGAAATCGACAACGATAACAAGGTAGTTGGGAGTGGGAGCGTACCCTTTTTCACCATGTCATGTTCATCTCCGTGAGCGAAAATTGTGTCAGCGTTGTTGGGGAAGACAGGCGCAGGGTCATGATTCCCTTGCACTGGGTTAAGGTGTCGGTTAATCATAAAGTTCACCATCAGAGAGCTCGTCGAATGCCCTCATGTCAAGCTCATAGCGAAAGAGGCCTCCAATTCCACCAAATCCCTGTAGAACTGAGAGCCTTCTTGCGACTTGTTGGTCACAAACTCAAGGACACATCCGAACTGTCGGTACTCATTTGCAAACCATTTTGGAAGCGACTATTTCTCCTCAACTTCGAATTCAGCTGAAGACGCATGGTCGATAAAATTGCTTTGATCTGCTTCCTGCTCCTTGTTCAAATGCTTTACGAGAATATGAGACGTTGAAGCATTCTTGAGCACGTATCGATTAGCGTCCAGATTTTCCCACACAATGAGTTTCTCAACAACACCCATGTCCAGGGCTTTCAGAGTGTCATCGACACCGAAGACATATTTCCCGGTGTGCTGGCTTATTTCTTCAAAATACTTTCCGATGAGTCTTTTCTCCTGTATGAACATCACATTGGATAATTGTTCTGCAGAAAGTCCGATGGCCTGATTAAATCCATTCTCCCCTCCATAAGAGACATCAACAACCTTCCTGTGAAAGTAACTGCAAGATGGTATCTAGTAAGTGAATGTCGGAACTGCGATGTGAACCGCCACATGTGGTAATCACCAGTGCTATCTGCTCTGCGGTCATCCCCCGCATGGAGATCTCAATAATGTTTGTCAGTGGAAGTCCGTGCTCTGAAAATCTCCTCAAGAGGTCAAGAAACCTCGGCCATGCCTCCTGCAGTGGCTTGTGGGGGTCAACTGAAAACTCGGTGATCAAAGACCGCATCATCTCTGCTCTACACTGGGGAATGTATCTCTGTAGAAACTCTCGACGTATCTCTCCCCACGTAGCGAATCTCCTCCCCAATCGTCTGTTCCATCTCATGGCTCTATCATGAAGTGTGAATGGGAAGGTCTTCAACATCAACTCCTCTGTAGTGATATATGAATAGATCCGTGTCCTGCAGAAGTCCTCGAACTCGGACAATTGAAGATAGGGCTCCTCGTGCGCCTCTCCTGAAAATGTCGGTAGTCTCTGAATAAGCTCCAAATCCAGAATGAATGGACCTAGTGTAGAAGTTGACTGAGCTCCCTGTCCTATCTGTTCATCCACCATACTGGAATAGGATCTGTCTGATAATCTCATCTGCTCTCTCTGATCACGAACGGAGTGCACTCTCAACTCAACAATGGCATCGTCCGGGCCTCGCATCTGCTCTATCTGATATCCACGGACGCCTAACACAGCATGCCCAGAGTAGTGAAAGGGATGGGAGGGAGGGAGCGGGAGGTTGGTCGGGTATCCGACCTCCCTCAAAGGTGGACTGGACTGATGGTCAGAAGGTGAAGAAGAAGCTGCAAGAGTCGTCCAGGAGTGAGGGGGGTCCATCATCCAGGGATACAGAAGGGGAAAAGAAGAAGTCTTTGTCGGGAAGCGATGGTTAAATATGTTGTAAGAGTCTTGTAGACTCCGTTATATATTTAACTAATACATGACCTTATTAAATATATGCAATCAGTGTTGTATCGCAATTTATAAGCACGCCAAAAAAACTTTATTATACAACCGCAAAAAGGATTTTTCACTAAGTTCAAGTTACCAAGAATATTAGAAATAAATATACTAAAGAAGAAGATAATTCTCTCCAAGACTGCTCAGATAGTGATTAACCTAATCTGTAAATGATAGGAAAAATCATAACGGGTTATTTATTTGGTATTGGATCTAAATTCATATCTTGAAGTTCTAAGAAGCAAAAGACTATAATTCTTTCTTCTTTTGAAGCCGAATATATTTCGGTCACTAGTGCATCATGTGAAGGTGTATGACTAAGAAAATTTCTTCATGATGTTAAAGAAGAGAATGTTCTTCCAACAATTATATTATGTGTTAACATGTCAGCCATTGCTCTGACAAAAAATACAGTCTTTCATGGAAGAACAAAGCATATTAAACGTTGTCATCATTATGTATGATAACTAGTAGACATCAAGATGGAGTTCATCAACACAGAGGATCAATTTTTACAAAGCCACTTCTAATAAAAAAATTCCAACACTTCAGATGGATCATATAAATTACAAATTAACAGGAGGTATTGAAAATATTTGTAATTTATAATTTATCCATTTAAAATCGTTATCACTAATGGACCCTTGCACTTATCATTCTAAAGTCCTCCACTCAAATACTGAAAAATCTAAAACAGAGAGAGGTGAAGAAAATATCTAGATATTTCTCCACCTCCCATCAAAATATATATATTTTCTGTTAATGGATAAGCATGGAAGAGGATTCAAAATCTTTCCTCCAAAATATCTCCACCTTCTTACAGGGTTTATAAATACCACCCAAGTGATCCTCATTTTACACAACAAGAAGATCTCCACTACCACTATAATAGTCTCTCAAGTGTCATCCTTATTCCAAGTGTTGCAAGTCCTTCTTTCTTTATTGTAAACATTTTAAGTCATCTTCTTGTAAAAGTTAAAGTACTATATACAAGTTTCAAGTTCATAAATAAAGAAGTGTTAAGTTTCACTTCTACCTTGTACATTGATCCATATTCTCTCCCTCTAAATTGTTTCCTATCCACTACCAATCTTCCGATGACCTAACATTTTTCACTAATGTCAGGCATCCTTCAATGCGTTTATCCTACCAAAAGAAGATAAAAAGATATATCTATCATATCAAACTTAGTTTAAAAGTTAGTAGTATTATAAACATATGTTACAAATATTGTGCACACACCAACAAAAATATGAACTAAGCATTTTTAAACCTCGACATATTGTTATAATTTCTCAATAACTATCTTTATTCTAAAAAATAACGATTAATACAAGAAGATGGAAAAAATATCGAATGAGATAATTCGTGAATAAACATGTGATTATTCCACATTCTCTTCCTCCATGGCATTTTCCATAATGTCATCAGCGGTGTTGTCCTCTATTATAAGAAAATAATTACAAAGATAAAACATATACCATTAGAATATTATGAAGTTGTGGGTACATGTAGTATTGTTTACACTATAGAGTAGAAATTTCCACTAATGACAGACATCTTTCAGTGCTTTTGTGCTAACAAAAGAAGATAAAAGAGGCTTATCTATCGTTTCAAACTTAGTTTAAAAAATTAGTAGTATTATAAATATATGTTACAATATCTGCGAATACTAAATACTAGTTCCCAGCATCATCCTGCACACATCAGTAGAAGTATGAATTAAGCCTTTTCAAAACTCGATAAACTATTATAATTTTTATATATTTATTTTTTATTCTACAAACCAAGGATTAATACAAGAAGATAGAGGAAAACACGAATGATAATTCGTGAATGAACCTATAATTGTTCCACATGTCTGCCTCCTTGGAATTTCCATGTCATCCTTACTACTGTCTCTATTGATGAAATAAGACAAGATTAGAAAATAAAACATATATCATTTGAATATTTTGAAAGATTGGTTGCATGGGGTACTACTTACACTCATAATCAACCCCGTCATCTTCAGCTTCTGTATGTGCAACGAGGGCATCCTCTGTAGTTGTGTTAAGGTGTCTCAGACGTGTCACTCGGACTAAAGCACGAGAAGAGATGAGCCCTAAAATGAAAATTAATGTCCACGAATCTCTCAACACTCTCTCCTGCCTACCTTTTATCTGGAATCACAATGAAATAGCAGTGGTTGAAACGCTATGGTGGTGATGCTTGTCGGCGTGAAATGTGAATGAATAAATAAATAGACATGAATAAAGAAATTCTTTTTTACATATAAAGTTGGGCATCTTTTTACATCTAATCTTAATCGGTGTATTTCACTCGTCAAGTCACTTAGTTGCAAAATATTTTGATCTAAAAAATGATGAGTTATTCCAAGCATGTGAATCATGGAAAGATGATAATCTCTTGGATTACAATAACCCATTTATCAAGGGATAGTTGTTTATCGTTCGAAGCGGCCAGGTATGTGTTGTGCTCATAGGACTCGTGTGTGCAAGGGTACCCAATATGTCTACAATGGTTTTTATGTTGTTTTTTCACAGATGGACATGTCGTGATTATGAATTCATATTAGATCATGGAACCAGATTGTATGTTGTAATACCACTGAAAAAAAGGGTATTAGACACTGTTGTAATACCACTGTTGTAATACCACTGCAAATAAAGGGATGAATTCGTATTAGATCATGGAACCGTATTAGACATTTTGGTATTTCCTTTTCCACCCTATTGCTATTCAAAAAATCCCTCCAGATTTTTGTAAAATTTTAAAATAATATATATAGTAAAGTTAAAATGATAAAATTTATAAAAATCGTACCTCCCATCCGTAGTAACCTCCAATAAAGGGTAGGACTCCAAATTTTGCCCAGCTCTAGTTGATAAAGGCACATGGGTGCTCGGATGTCAAGAAGAAAGAGAATCAGAATCCATCAAGGTCCATGCAAGTACCGGGACCGAGCATTCAGCAAGAGCAGCTGAGGAAGATGGAACTCCATGTATGCCTCCACAAAACAGATGAGGAGGATAACCAAGAGACTCATAGTAGGCTATGACCAGTCGAACCACGTCAGGCTGTGCCTCTAATGCAACTTTCGGGGTCAGCTGCATACTGGAAGAAGGTGAGTCTGAGGAGGATGGACGATTGGATCGCTGAGATCCATGAGAGCCACCGCATCCAAAACCTGCCATGATTGTAATGGTGATGTAATAGTTAATTACAAAGTTATTAATGAACATTTTTATTAATTCGAGTATAATATTTTAATTAAACTTATGGTTAATCTTCATCATGTAATTCTGTTGAATTAAAGCATATTTCTTCGATTTTTGAGTTATCTGAATCATCATTTGTGGAGTCTACATCATCTTGTAGGTCAACACATAACACCTCATTATCAACCAATCGAATCGATTCGATGATTGTGACTTCTTCTATTACATTTATTCGCTCATGAGTCGGTGTGAAGACTTCATCTATAACATCTTCAAGACGAGTGTATTCATTAGAAATATAAACTCGAGAATTTTTCTTCATGGTACTTAAAGATTCAACGCTATGTCTCTTCTTTGACACTGGCAGGAGAAACAAACTTGGTCTACTTAAGAAGCTAGAATAAAGTTCATCTGCGTACAATTTTTCTTGGTATCACATCGACAATGTTATTTCTCTTATTGATCACTATGCCTCCATTGGGGTCGTACCAGTTACACAGAAATAGAATTACTTTATTAAAGCATGGAATACTATAGTCTACTTCTAGTATCTCCTTTAATATTCCATAATAATTTAAATGATCTTCCTCATAACAAGATCCATGAACCATCATTCCGTGTATGAAAACGATAACCTTTACTGCAACAAGAGTTGTAATATCAGACCATATAAATCGGACCTTCTCCAAAATATTTTAAAATTTTTATATGGTAATCACCACCATCCAATTGCTTTGTTCGGTTATGAAACCAAACCGAAAATTGATTCCTATAGATGCTCACAACATCATCATCTGAATACATAGCATTTTCTTCGATAATTTTCTTTCTAAATTCCCTAAAATAAGTACAAGAAACACTGGAATTAAGTGAAAGGGAATTCGCATATGTATATATAAAGTAATATAGAGACATATTGAACATATGGTGTTATTTCCTCGCAATTATCTAATATGTATAACTCTGCAGCATCTTTATCTTGTTTTGATAATAAACATTATGTCGCCTTTCCTATGAGCTGAGTGGATTGATGAAAGACGCTGATATAAGGTTCTTCATCAGAGTAAATTGTCTCATTCTTCCTTAATCTGTTGTGGATTGTCTCCATATCTTCTGGAAGATACCAAGTATCGAATGGCGACTTCCTCGTAAATATACTATGAACTTATTGATCCTTCAACTTTAGTTTTATTTCGGACCTTTCTTTTGAGAAAGAACATGAACCTACATGAAACATGTAAATGTTTTTATTCTTATATTAAAAGAATAAAAAAAAGAAATTAATATTTAGAAATACTTCTCAAATGGATACATCCATCGATATTTTACGGGTCCTCCAATGTTTGCTTCATATGGAATGTGAATCATTAGCTGCTCTATTGAATCATAAAATGACGACAGAAATATCTTCTCCAAATTACACAAAATCACAGGAATATTTTTCTCAAGATATTCTATCTCCATTCGATGTATGCATGGTGAGCACAGAAACCTGGAAAAATCTGCTGACAATTGATAGAATATCTACAACATTTTTTTGTAACAATCCTCTGAGCAGTAATGGTAGCAGTCTTTCCATGAAAATATGACAATCATGACTCTTCATTCCAATAAATGAGAACTTCTTTAAATCGATCAAATTTGAGAAATTTGATACATATATGTCTGGAAACTTCAATTTACTTGTCCATTCATAGACAAACTTCACTTGATTTCTGTCTAATGTATACTATGCTATAGGATGTTCAACCCTTCCATTATTATGTTCCTTGTATATGATTTTTAAATCATGACCAGACGTTATTGTATCTTTTGTGCAACTGGGTACATTCGTAACAGTATAAAAGATGTTATCCAAGAAATTTTTCTCTACATGTATAACATCTAAGTTGAGTCGTATCAAAAGCTTACTCCAATATGGTTATTCCTAGGAAGAGGTTTTGTTTTATCCCCATTATGCAAGGCTTATTCTCCAATTCTTCTAAACTTGATAATATCGTTTCCTCGATCTTAAATGTCTGAGGATATGTCATATCAATGATATTCTTTTTAAATGCTTTGCTTTTGTCTTTGATAGGGATGATTGTTTGAAAGAAAACATCTGTGACTATAAAAAAAATAGGAATTTCTGACCGTGTTGAAGTTGTAGTGATTTTGTACCTTCTTTACAATATGGACAACTTTTACGTCCATGTGTACTCTATCCAGATAACATTCCATATGGCGAGAAGTCATTTATAGTCCAAAGTAGAGCTACTTTCATATTAAATGTTTAACTTTTATTTGCATCATATGCATTCACTCCATCGACCAACAACTTTTTCAACTCATCTATAAGAAAACGTAAATACACGTCGATGTATTTTCCCGGATGTGTAGGTCCTGGCACCAACAACGATAGGAACATAAATGGTCTCTTATTACATAACCATAGGGTAGATTGTATGGTGTTGTCATTTATGTCCAGCAAAAGTAATCTTTACTTCTTCCATGAGGATTAAACTCGTCTGTATATAAACCTATAGTGCAATACCTCTTTTCTTCTGAAAATGTAGGAAATATTGACATCATTACTTTCCAACAATCGAACTCGGATGGATGCTCCATGTACTCATCAACTATATGTTCTACATGCCATGTCATGTTTTTCGTCGTTTCCTTGCAATAATATAACCGTTTCAATCTCAACGTCAACGAGAAATAATGTAAAACCTTTCTTGATATTTTTGTCCCACTCGTACTTGATTCCTGATATCTTGGCTCATCACATTCTAAACACCGTATCAAATGTTGATGTTCACCATAGCATAAAATATGGTGATTTATACAGGAGTCTATTTTAACTTCCACTAAACCCATCTCCCGCATCATCTTCTTGGTTTTGTAATAACTACAATGTAATTCAACATCTTATGTTAACATTTTCTTGATAATTATAAGCATTGCATCAAACTACGATCAGTTGTATTATACTCCATCTTCATCGATAGAAGATCTGAAATTGCAGAGAGTTTCTATATATCTTACAACCCAACCACAATGGTTCTTCTGCTTTTTTCAATAGCACCTAGAAGTCTGCAGACTCGCTGTATGGTTCATCATCATCTAGACAAGCAATGTTAAAATCAGGGCCTGCAACGTACATAACCATATCTACCAATGGATTAATATTGTACGCTTCTTTTAACTCATTCATCGTTTCCTCAAAGTGCTTACCATGCCTCCACAAAATCTTATATTCTTCCATGAAACCATTTTTGTAAAGATGCAACTGACTTTCATCCTTAGATCTCTTCCTCATTAAATGACATTTTTGACATGGACACAAGATAATACCATCTGAATCCACAACACGAGAACAGTTTGCGTAAGTAAATTCTACAAATTCCTGAGCACCTCTTTGAATGATATCTATAACACGTCCATCTACTACATGCTTGTACATCCAGTCTCTATTAGCCATATTTATCACCTGAATCAAACAGTTCATATTGTCAAATGAGATGATAAGATTTAACTTTGGATTATTCTAGGAGAACATATTAAGAAAACGTAAACCCTAATCCGTCATTGGTCTAAACCTATCATACTTACTCTATAAAATTAGATGAGAAGTGTGCTAATAATGTTAGAACTTGAGCCCGTTCGTAATGATTCAAACATACTATAAGACGATCGTTGTCATATGCTTGCTTATTTCTGAGTAAAATTCTGTAGCATAACCATGCACGTCTCCCGTTTACCTCAAAAATCAATCGCAATTAACTTTCAAAGCAATCATCTTAGTGACTTTTTAGATAGTAAATTATGTTTAGTTTGATATACCAAAGAGGAAGGGGTTATGGAGTCGAATTTCCGTCAGAAACAAATAGTATATGACAATGATCACCTTTTAGTAAATTTGAATCTTTACGGACCCCCTTAGTCCAAGATCTCCGAACTAAGGAAAACCAAAATAAATGTAATATTTTAAGATCACTTTACATCGTACATTTGTACGTGATACAATTGAGAGTATTAAACAATTTTAAAATATTTATTCATTTACCTTAACCGGGCATTTACGTATATGGGGATATTGATAAGCTCGATCCTAAATTAGTGCCTAATAAAGTGTTGAAATGAACATTATTGAAAGTGCACCTGAAAAAAAAATTCTCCACCTGCAAACATCAAAACCCACCACCATTGGATTGGGATATCCCATCCCAAAGTGAGTCTAATAGTACTTTGCAAAAAATTAAAAAAATTACAATTGGAGGTGATTAAATCCTCCAATGTGTTGCACATGCCTCCCAGTGTGCAGGACTACACACCACTCGGTGTGGAGGGACACATCGTGTGCGAATGATTTTGTACGATTTAATAATAAGTTGTTAGTGTTTTAGCCTTAGTATCAACCTAACTATAAGTTAATGTGATAGACTTGGTCACATTAACTTGAATTTAATGTGATAATAAATTATCATAGAAGAAATATTTATGTTAGTTAAGCACCATCACGATCTATCACCTTCGGCTACTCAAAGTTGTCGAAGCTAGAGCTAGATTTCTCCCTCTCCTAATAAACCATTATGTTCAATGTTTTCTTCTAATATATTCCTGAGGTTCATCCCCTTGTGTTCTTACTCCAAAAACATTGTATCTCTCATCCCCTCTTTCCATCGAACCATCTCTATCCCTACAACAAATTCAAGTTCAATGCCACCAATACATCCTCTAACTCTTTCCCATGTATTTCTTCTTTCCTTCTCTCATATCAACATTCATCTACTTCTATATTTTTTTGCCACTTCCAGTTGCAATCTTAAAATCCCAAGACGTGAGTCATTGTAATGAAACTAGTGTTATTGTATAATTTAATATTCTAATTTATTATACAAATTTAGTCATCTACTAGTTGTGACATTTCATCAAACACTTGACATGCTGATGAGCCGCCTGAACGACTAAGGTAAATCAGGTGTCACTAAGGTCGTTGTGACCTCAGTTACTTGGGACCCAGAGCTCAATCAAGAAAAAGAATCAGACCACTAATCAGAGATAAAAATCGATGAAAATAAAAATAGCGGGCTCGCTAGGATATTAACATGGTATAGCACACAAGGTCGAACTCGAGGAGCACGAGATGGCCTCGCGGCCTACGAAGTAGTCTAAAAATGAATAAAATATATAAAAAAAATTGGTGGATTTTTAATATTTTTATATTTTTTTGGGATTTTTAATAATAAAGAAAACAAGAAAACAATATAAACAAGCAAATTCAAGCAATTATTTAAACACCCAAAATTAGTCCAAAAATTCAAACAAAAATATTTTTATGTTTTAAATATTTTTTTAATATTTTTGGTAAATTTTTGATAATTTTATGATTTTTAGGAAATTTTCTAAAAATGAAAGAAGGAAGAAAAAGTGTGCTGCTGTCCAGCCAGGATTCAAGGACTAAAATAAAATGCAAAATGGTCCTAAAACAGCCTGAAGGTATTTTTCATGTAAAGTATAAACAGAAAGGAAAAACCAGAAAAAGAGTTTATTAATTTTTGGATTTTCTATGATTTTCTAGAATTTTTTTGGGTTTTTAAGAGTTTTTTAATTTTTATAGTTTTTGTCAATCCAAAAATAACAAAGAATGTCTAGAAAATCAAACAGGCAAAAACACACAAAATCTGATTTATTTAGATTTTTTAAAAGGGTTTATAATTTTTTTTTGGATTTTATAATCGGAACAGGCAGAAAAATAAGGGTTTTTGAATTTTTTAAAATAGTAAAAATGCTCAAAAATGTACCCAAAAATTGGTGAAAACTTTACACAGTGGCAGGAGCCACATGTCAAATTTTCACTCAATTTGGATTAATTTTGATATTTTATTTAAACAAACAAGAGCCCACAGTGCACAGGGACCTGTTCGTAATAAAAATATGTTCTGGGGGCCAAAACGTAACAAACTCAAAAACTGGGGGGTCCTTGTGCAAAATCTCTAATATCTCATGCACCAAGCACGTGTACTGGGCACAGAAGGACCACTATGCAATAAAAATACTTCCCCAGACTTATTAGCAAAAGGTGCTAAAAGTCCAGGGGCTGAGTTGCAAAATACCCACGATATTCAACACATGTCAAATTAAACCATTCACAGGGGCATAAGTGTAAATATCGAAAACTAAATTTCTTTCATTAACACCAAGAATCTACAAGCCCAGATAATGCAATTTTCACATAAACCACGTGACGATGCACGTGTCCAACATTCACAAGGACTGAATTGCAAATATCAAAAAGTACCAGGTCCTAAGTGCAATTTTTACAAAAATAAAAGAACTATATAAACTAATTACAGGACTAAACAATAAAACAAAACAGCAGGGGGCCTAAGTGATATTTACCCCTTATTATCCGAGGGCTGGCGGCGCGCCACGTAGCTGATCTGGCGGTTGAGATGCGATGCGCCTCAAAAAAGGGCCCTGGCTATGATCGGATGGTGGAAGGCTCGGCACGTGGAGGATCAAATGGCTACGGTATGTTGTGGCTAACCCTTCATCGGGAAGGACGGTCCAGATCCAGCCTCAGATGATCGAACGGTGGTCTGCTGCTCCTCAAATGGACGACGTAGATCACAAATGGAGCTCGTGGCTGAATGGACGGCTGGGGAAGGTCCTCCAAGAATAGGTGGTCGGTGAACTTTGCCGGCCCGATACTCACACTGGATGCCTCCTCCTCTGCTGCTAAGATGTAGAATGGATCCGCCTTGACGTCCCGCAGCTGATGCGCCTCTCCGATGAGGCCGGCGACCACCGGAGTGGCCTGGAGCTCCTGTGCTCGACTGCTTTGACCCTCAGATGGGCCTCTTCGGACCTGGAAAACACCACAGGAAGACTCCTGGGTCGAGGGCAAACTGCCTCGACCCAGTTAGAGGCGAGATGGGTGGCTGGTGCGTCGGGGCGGAGGATCTCCGGTGATGCGACGGCAAGGGAGATCGATTCCCAGTTCTGGGGTGAACTGGGTTGGATGAATGAGCATAGAACGTGGAGAGGGATATGGCGATAATGATGGTCGATTCGGATGGTCGGAACAATGGTCGGAATGGAACTAATCGATGGTCGACGGCGAAAGATGGATTTGGGAGAAAATTGAAATTCGAGAAAACTAGGAAGAATTTGGCATACCGGATGGTTGAGTTCGACTGGGGATGAGCTCCTGGATCTCGGGTCGTAGCCTCGAAGGTCATCGATGGCCCGAAACTCGTGCGTAGCTCTAGGCGGCGCACGATGGTGAAGAGCTGCCGGATCAGTGATGCGGGTGGTCCTCTCCTCTCTTCGACACCGCCAATCGGAAGCTGTCACTCTAATGATCAAGGTGGAGGTCACGGGAATAAGGGGCAGCGTCAAAGATGAGTGGAAAGGCGCAGCAGAGCTGGGGTTAAATACGGCTAGGGGTCCGAGAAGATGGGAGTCAGGCAGGTGATTCGGAGCTCGGACCCCGATGCAATCCTCCAGGCGTCAGCGAAGATCAAGGAAGGATTAGGATTTGGGGTTTGAGGATTTGGTGTTCGGATCAAGGAGTGATAATTGGGAGAACTCGGGTCGGGGTGCAGGATCCGCGGGCTGGTGGTCCAAGGGGGGGGAGTTGACCGGGGGTCAACATCCCCCGTGGGCCAATCGGGTGCGGCCACGTATTAAATAATTAGAAATTAAATAAAAAAAGTAAATGGCCGAATTTTGAAAAAGTTAAAACATGAAAAATGTTTATTTTTTTAAACTATTTTTTGTGATTTTTATTTATTTTTTTGAAATGAAAATTAGGTATTTACAAAATAGTATTATTATATATAGGTATATACACTATACATTTTTTATTTTAGATTTTTAATTATTTATTTTTGTACATTTTATTCCAATTTTATATTTTATTTATTTATAGAGTAAAATTTGGAATAATTTGGTATTTTTATTTTATTTTTATTTTTATTTACAAGGGTTAAATAAATACTTATATACGCATGTATACATGGTATATATACAATGTTGGAAATTGATTTTATTTTTATTTATCATTATTTTTTTTTATTTTTGTGATTTTTATTTTATTTATTCACATTATGAAGTATTGAATATGTACATATTTTATTGGATTTTAATTTATTTATTTATAGAGAGAAATAAATATATAAGTGATTCTTTGTACATGTTGAATATAGACAATAAGGGATGAATTTTATTTCATTTTATTTTTCTTATTTTTATTTTAACTTTATATTTACAAATATATACAAATAAATATAAATCCATTTTTATTTTTTTTAGAGGAAAATATTTTTAATTTTTTATAGGTATATGTACATGAGCTTCCCTATCTCACTCTACTTGGGTTTTTATGTGGTCAGGCCCATGCTAAGCCCTCTCTTGGGATTAGGTCGCTCAATATTTATTCTAAATATCTCCCTCTTTTTCTTTTATTTCTTTATTCTTTTATTTATGCACAAAAACTTGCTAAAAATGCATATTTACACAATGCATGCTGAATGAAAATTATTACTAATTACAGAAATATACATGTGTTTTACATAGGTTTTGTAGCTAAAATTAAAGAATAAAGAGTGATGAATGGGTATTCATCACCCCCTTATACTTAACTTTGCTAGTCCCTTAGCAAACACTTATTTGAAAAAGAAGTGAAAAAGAAAAAGAAAAAGAAAAAAAAGGAGAAAATGCATGGATTAATGCTGAATATTAAACTTGCATTCATTAATTTGAAATATGGAGCTCGATCAGATCTTTAGATTATTGATGTGTCGGAACCTTATTCAGACATAGGTTTAAAACTCAACAACCTCTAAGATCTACTAATCTATAATCAAGACCACTCAACAATCCAGATCAGAACAAGTCTACATACACAAACCCTGAAGACTATGAATCTTTCCTTGTATAGTGTATGTGAGGTATAGCTCTCCACCTCAGAACTAGCAACTTGACAACCCTCTCCAACAAGGTAACTCTATGACCCTAGTCTGGCCACTCTTTCCTCGAGGAGCGGGGTATTCCTTTCTAAGTTCAAGTGCAACTGGCTCAAGAAGAGGGGGAAGAAGAGAATGACCATGGCCAGTGTAGCCATGTATCCTCGGGAGCTCAACCAGTGTAGCTAAGTCTCCCTGCTGTAAGCTACATAAGATGGAACTATGAGTCTCAAGCTTTTCTTATTTGAACTATATACATACTCCAGTGGGATTATTATTTTCTATCAGACCCACCAATTTTTTGGAGTTATTTTCTTTTTGCTATTTTTTTTCAAGTGCATCTGTAAAACATATTTACAATGTGCAGCATATGTACATAAGGAGTTTTTCCTCTTGAGCCAGTAGACTATCCCTCTTTTGAAGCATTAGTGCAACCCACAACTCCTGTCGTTAGACCTCATGGCAACCAGACCAAGTTGAGACGCACTTCCTTCACTAAAAGAAGAAGAGAGGTTCTGCCTAGAAGTACTACCCTCATATGCTACCCCAAGTCAAGGAAGACTGCCTCCTCACCACCTCATCCGTAGAGAGCTCGGTGTAAAGTGCGGGTCCAAGTCAAGCCATTTTCTATACGAGTCATGTGTGTGTCGTTAAGTGCTCTACTTAGGCTCATTGAGATGACATGTGATCATAGCCTAGTGGACTCAAAGAATTAAATCATCATGGACCTGAAAAGCCTTAACCCTAAGGCCTATAAGGTTCCTCTTATAATTAGGCGGATTAAGATCTTAATCAAGCTCCATTTCCCAATTTAATTCCAGGCTAGTTTAAATGTCTACTATAATCCAGGGAAAAACTATACAAGTATATACAAAGATGTTATTTACACAATATTTACACAAATGCAAAATTTTTGAAAAATGTTTTGAAATCATGGATGTGTGCATGAATGCAAGTTTTGCAAAATATTTACACAACTTTACACAAGGTTTTTGCAAACTTTTGATTTTCAAAACATTTTGGAAAAATTTTTGTACTATATACATAGTTTTGATATGCACATATTTACACACTATTCACACAAAATGTTTTTTTTGAAAATATTTTTACAAAAATAATTTGTACACTAGCTATGTATATGCAAATAAAAGAATGATTATTTACAAGAATTTTTTTTAATTTTTATGGATTTTGGGTTTTAGCCATTTTTATTTATTAACACACTCACACAAAGTACGAGTTATGGCTAAAGTATATATGAAATATATACACACCCCCCTATACTTAGCTCGAACGATGTCCTCAGAGTCAAGAGCGATGAAGAAGACATAACTCATGCTTAGTATAGGGAAGTGAAAAGGAAGGCTATATACAAAGACGAATGAAAGAATAGAAATCAATAGAACCTCGGCTTTTCCCCCTATACTTAGGATTAAATAATCCTAAGTATAGAAGGTTGTACACAAAGGGAAAACCGAGTGAAGAATGTACAGGGTCTACCCCCCTATACTTAGGGTAAGATATCCCTAAGTATAGGCAGCAAAAACAGGGGTAAAATGAATCAAAAGAATACCCGGGAGTCCTACATCCCCCCATACTTAGGGTAAAGTACACCCTAAGTATAGCATAATCAAAAGATGAAGAGAGGGATGTGGGACTAAAGAATGGAATGATATGGACATCTGGATCTATACAAGTTGGGAGAACAGTGATAATCAGGCGTGAGATGTAATAGATGTGAGTCAAGAGACCACATCTCACGCAAAGTGAATAGGGGCAACATCAACGACCCGTGGCTTATGATCGAGATATGGCTTGAGCCGCTGGCCGTTCACTCGAAAGGTACTCTCAGAAGACAACTCAGATATGTCAATGCTCCCATTGTCGTGTACCTTTCTCACTAAATATGGTCCCTTCAATTTGCTCTGTAGCTTCCCTGGAAATAGACGAAGCCTAGCATCAAACAGCCGTACTCTCTGTCCAGGGTCAAAATACTTGTGGCTGATGTGAGATTCATGCCACTCCTTCACTCTCTCCTTGTACTGTCGGCTGTTTGAGAAGGCGGTATCACGAAGCTCCTCCAAGGCTGCTAACTCAGCCCTCCTTTGATCTCCTACACTATCTGGATCCAAAAGTATATCAGTGACTGCCCAAAGTGACCTGTGTCTCAACTCAACAGGTAAATGGCACGGCTTGCCATAAACGAGGCGAAAGGGAGATGTGCCCAACGGTGTCTTGAAAGACGTCTGCTATGCCCACAAGACCGATTCCAAAAGCTGTGACCAATCCTTTCGGTCAGGGCGGACGACTTTCTACAATATAGTCTTGATCTCCCTGTTCGACACTTCGGCTAGACCATTCGTCTGAGGATGGTATGGAGTGGCAACTCGATGGTCTATGCCGAACTCGCTAGCAAGGGCCTTTACCTGGTCGTTGACGAAATGAGACCCCCCGTCGAATATCAATACTCGAGGTACCCCGAACCGTGTAATGATATGCCTCCTCAAAAATCTGCAAACAGTCCTACCACCTTCAGTTCGGGCGGGGATGGCCTCAACCCAACGACTAACATAATCCACGGCCAACAGAATGTACTCGAATCCCTGACTCTTAGGGAATGGACCCATGAAATCGATGCCCCATGCGTCAAAAACCTCACGGAAGTGAATGGGCTGCATCGGTATCATATCACGCTATCCACAAGTGCCCATCATCTGACAGTCAGTACACCTCTTCGCGAACTCATCAGAGTCCTTGAAGAGGGTAGGCCACCATAGGCCGGATTGGAGCACTTTGTGTGCCGTTCTTCTCCCAGAGTGATGTCCTCCTGCCTCAAGCTTGTGGCAGTAAGTGAGGACGCTATGGTGCTCCTCCTGAGGAATGCACCTACGCCAGACGCTATCCCCTCGTTCATGATAAAGGATGGGATCCTCCCAGTGATAAGGCTTGGCCTTCGCGAGGAAGGTCTCAAGCCTCTTCTTGGGCCAATCTTGTGGAACATTCTTAGCAACAAGAAAGTTCACAATATCGGCATACCACGGGAGAGAGGCGATAACAAGGATCACCTCATCTAGGAAGGTCTCACAAATAGGCTCAGTCTGCTCAGAATCCTCAAGATGCTCTAATCGGGAGAGATGATCCGCCACCACATTCTTGACTCCGGGCTTATCCTTAATCTCTATATCGAACTCCTTGAGTAGAAGGATCCATCTGGTCAATCTGGCTTTGGCATCCTTCTTTGCCATCAGGTACCTGATGGCGGTATGATCAGTGTATAAGGTCATTCTAGATCCAATAATGTACGATCTGAACTTATCCAGGGCAAAAACTACGGCTAGCATCTCCTTCTCAGTGATTGTATAGTTCCGCTGCGCGGAATCCAATGTACGGCTAGCGTAGTGAATGGCAAATGGGACTCCATCCCTCCTCTATCCCAGTACGGCCCCTATGGCAAAATCGGAGGCGTCCGTCATGATCTCGAATGGGAGAGACTAATCAGGCGGCTGGAGAACAGGAGCCTCAACAACACATCTCTTGATAGTCTCAAAAGACGAAAGACACTTGTCATCGACAAGGAACTCGGTGTCTTTCATTAGCAGATCAGTCAACGGTCGGGCAATCCTACTGAAATCATGAATGAAGCATCGGTAGAAACCGACGTGCCCTAGAAAAGACCGTAACTGCCGCAAGTTGGATGGTGGTGTGAGTTTTCTAATGGCATCTACCTTGGCCGGATCAACCTCCATGCCCTTGTTGGAGATGATATGGCCAAGCATCGTCCCCTAAGTCACCATGAAGTGACTCTTCTCCCAAGATAGCACAAGGTGAACCTCAATGCATCGTTGAAGGACTCGGTCTAGGCAGTCAAGACAGGAGTCGAATCCATCGCCGTAAACCGAGAAATCATCCATGAAGAACTCTAAGCACTCCCCCACCATGTCCGAAAAGATAGACAACATGCATCTCTGAAAAGTCACAGGGGCATTGCATAGCCCAAATGGCATGCGTCTGAAGGCGTATGTGCCGAAGGGACAGGTGAAGGTGGTCTTGTCCTGGTCCTCAGGAGCGATGGCCACCTGGTTGTAGCCGGAGTACCCATCCAGAAAACAATAGTGGCTCTTCCCTGCCAGTCTCTCAATGATTTGATCTATAAAGGGCAGGGGGAAATGATCCTTCTTGGTGGCCTAGTTGAGTCGTCTGTAATCTACGCAGACTCGCCAAGAAGTTGGTACCCGGGTAGCAATCTCCTCTCCAGACTCGCTGACTACTGTAGTGATGCCCGTCTTCTTGGGCACCACATGCAACAGACTGACCCACTTGGAGTCGGAGATGGGGTAGATAAAATCAGTGCTCCACCATTTCGAAATCTCCTTCATGACAACCTCTCTCAGATTCGAGTTCAGCCACCGCTGCAACTCACGCGACGGCTTCGCCTCATCCTCGAGATAGATATGGTGGGAGCACATGGCCGGACTTATCCCCTGGAGATCGGCTACGCTCCATCCTATTGCCTTGCAGTTCTTTTCAAGAACCCCCATCAGACGGGATTCCTGCTCTCCAGTCAAATCGGCGGAGATAATGACTGGGTACATCTCATGCTCACCCGCAAGGAACCTATACTTCAGCGACGCAGGAAGTGGCTTCATATCTGGACAACTGGGTGCTGGTGGATCTGGCCTCTGAAAACTCTGAGTGAACGCTGCCAAATCCGCATGGGAGAACTGAAAATCTCGCTCATACTCTCAAACTGGAGAAGGCTGCCCTGCTGGACTGTCTCTGCTCTGCTAGGCATCTACCTCCTCCCTGGCTGCAGGCTCAGTAGAAGTCAGATCTGGTATAAAATCCTCAAACTCTACCCAGTCAAAATCTGACTCCGAGGGATCTGTATCATCCATGGTGGCCTCAGTACCACCATAATCACAAAACAAATCTGTCTCGTGGTCGAGAACCGGCTCTGCCAACCGAACGGTATCCTGGACCAGGATTGCGCTCTCCAAGCTCTCCTCTGCTGGCGTCTCTGCATCAGCGGACTCTGAAGGTGAGACGATGGCCTGTGCGACTGGATCTGCCGAAACTGCCTCATCATCTGTAATCACGAAGTCACAGTCCTGGTGGATGTCTGGCCCTGCATCTGTCATCTTCTCTGTATCGGAAGTAGTCTCTGAGCATGATGTGTCTCTGGCTCTGATGTCCTCGACCGTCTCTATTTGTACACTCTCGCCCTCGACGTGAAAGTATACCTTCCCGCTATCATGGTCGGTCACTACCTTGGCTGTGGCCAAGAACGAGCGACCTAGAATGATGGGGGTATTGATCACTGACTCAGGGATCTCCATGTCCAACATTACGAAGTCCACGAGGAATTGCAGGCCCTAAATCGTGACGACAACGTCCCTTAGCAACCCCTTCGGCCTCTTGACAGATCGATCAGCAAACTGAAGGACTGTCCTGCTCTGTCGTAGAGTGCCCAACTCGAAGCGGTCGAGAAGGGCTGTTGGAAGTAGGTTGATCGATGAACCGCTGTCTAATAGAGTACGGTCGAACCTCTACTCTCTGATGTGGCATCTTACATATGGGGCCCTTGAATCTGGCCTCTTGGCCGGCAGACGGTTCTGGATCGCGAAACAAGTAGCTATGGTCAGCACATGGATCTCAGACTGGTGGTTCCTCCTCTTCCTCCTAATTGTGGTCCTGTCTCTGAGTGAACGCTGGAGTAGAGGGATGTGTTGCAAAGCCTCCTGAAGAGTCAGTTGAATGTGGAAATGGTCGATCATCTGCTAGCTGAACTCTTCCTGCTGCCTTTTTTACCTATACTTGGGGATCTTTCACCCTAAGTATAGGGGGAGTGATGTACATTCTCCATGATCTTTTCATATATCTGTATATATCTATCTTTTCGTCTTTTCGTCTTTTCCTTTTCCCTTTTTCTTTATCTAAATAAAAGGTGTTTCCCCTTTGTGTTAGTTTCCTGTACTAAGGACGTACTTTGTCCTAAGTATAGGGGGGTTGCACCCCTGATTCGTTCATTCTTTCATCTGTTTATTAACGACCGTGACCCTCCCTTCGTTGTGTACAGTCTGCTATACTTAGGATTATTTGATCCTAAGTATAGGTGGGAAGGTCACCTTCTTATTCATTTATATCTTCATTCTTTCATTCTTTCGTCAGTCATTGTAGTATAGGCTTTTCTATACTCAGTATGAGTTATGTCTTCTCTTTCTCTTCTCGACCTATGAGGACATAGCTCATGCTAAGTATAGGGGGGTCGTATATACTCTGTATATACTTTAGCCATAACTCATACTTTCATAATAAATATGGCTAAATATACTGTATATATAAACACATAATCCATTAATAAAAAACAGTCATTCCTCAAATTATTTTTGTAATTACTGATTAATAAATCAGGTTAAAAATATTTATGCAAAATGATTTGAAAAATGGTGTGAACCGTTTGGACAACTTTTTGTGAAATGTTTTCAACATTTGTAAAAACATTTTGATTGCAGAAATTCTTTCTTTGTGTGAAATAAAAGTTTGGAAACCGATTTGCAAATGATTTTGAAAATGTTTGTAAAAATATTTTGAAAAATGTATATATACTATGCGAAAAACCTTTGCAAAATGACTTTCAAATGATTGTAAAAGTTTGCAAAATTATTTTGTACAATAATTTTCAAAATTTGTTTTCAAATAAATTTGAGGAATGAATGTATCATTGAAATAGGAATAAAATGTATATATATTCTTTATCGATTGTATAAATATACCCTAAATAACTCACGTTATTAAAACCTATAAAATCTTTAAAATTCTTAAATCTTGTAAAATAAAGCGGCACACCCGTGTAAATGGTTGTACATACTTTTTGTGTGCCAAAATTTTTATTTGCAAATATTCTTTGTGTAAAAAGATTATTTGATTTTTAATTTCTTTGTGAAAAATTGCATCATTCATTGTGTATAGCATTTGCATAGCATTCGCATTTTTTTTTGATTGAGCTTGATGATTAAAGTCGAAGATTAGAGCTTGGTTGGAACTTACCGCACCTAACTGCACTGGAACCTTATGGGAACTGTTTAAGGTACTTCAGGTCTATTAAGACTTAAATCTTAAGAAATCAGGGCTGGGTTCAAGTCACCTCAACTGACTAAATAGAACTTTTCGAGACACACGCACGATTCTTGTCGACCGTGACCTAACTTGGACAGTTGCTCCTTTCACTTGGCTTAACTCAGTTGAAGTGGTGAGGGGGTTGGATTTGCCAGTCTGATTTGCCAGTCTGAGACACACACGGGTGGAAACATTCGTCCTTGTCTAGGGAGGGAAGTGCACCCCAACCTGGTCCAGTTTCAATGAAGTCGAATGATAGGAGAGTGTGGGTTGCAATAACGCTTTAAAAGGGGGATAGTCTTCTGGCTCAAGAGGAAAAAGTCCTTATGTAAATGCTGTTGTAAATAGTATGTTGAAAAAAGAAAAAAAAAAAGAAAAAACTCCAAAAAAGTGGATAGGCTTGTAAATAAATAAAAAAACTAAAGTGCATGCCGGAGTATGTATATACATTGTATAGAAAATAAGCAGGCTTGAGCATCAAAGTTATACCATGTGAGCCTGCAACTGGATGACTTGACTACACTGGTCTTGCATTCCAGGATAGGTAGCTACACTAGCTACCGTTCATTCTTTTCTCTACCTCCTCCTCTTGAGTTGAGGGAATACCTCGCTCCTCAAGAGCAGAGTGCTGGATTAGGGAATCATTGGGTTGTCATTCTGGAGAAGTCAGTCTCTTGGTCATTTCAGTTGGGGAGAGCCACTATCACTTATATTGTACAAGTCAGCTTCATAGTCATAAGGGTTTGCGTATGATGTAGGCTAGTTCTGACCTGGATATTGAAGAGATTTGAACCGAGTTCTGTGACTCTCGGAGGCTGTTGTGTTTTAAATTCGATTCCCAACCAGGTTCCACACATATTTCACATTATGGTCTAACCTGAGCTCCAAATTTTGATTTTGTACAGATAAGTTTAAGAATCATGATCAATTCAGTTTATTCTTTAAACTCTAGATTCTTGCCTTTTCTTTTCTTCTTATTCTTTATTCGTTTTGCACTTATTGCATAAGTATTTGCTAGGGACTAGCAAAGGCAAGTATAGGGGGTGATGAATCTCCATTTCGTCACCTTTATTATATCATTTTGGCTTTAAAAATCCCAGCAAATGTATGTAAATAGCATCAATTTGTCTATAATAGCATTCATTATTTATTGTATTTATTGTATACAAAACAAGGTTTTTAATGCCAAAAATATAGAATAAAGAGAAGAAAAGAAAAAGGAATAAAATATTGAAAATATTTTATGACCCAAACCCCAAGACCAAGTGAAGAATTGGCTTGGTCGACAAAGAATAAAGTACGGGGAGATAAGGGCCAAGAATACAATAAATATTTCATTTATTCATTCTGGATTTATGCATTTTTGACACCTATTTTGTATCTATTGATTTATTCATCAAATAAAAAAATTTTGTACATAAATGTTGTAGATAATAATGTAAATAAAAATACAAAATTGAGTTTGTATAAAAATAATATACAGTGTACATTTTATACCCAGAATAAAAAGCTAGAAGCCAAACTTCACAGACCCATATCTTCCAAATAAAAACTCAAAACATAGCAAAATCACTCTAATTGTATATAACTTTTCATGAGCTATTTAATGGTGGTGTTTTATATTTTTTGGAGTTATTGTGCAAAAGATAGGTTTTGGGCCCCTATTGTACATAATATCGATTAAACTATTCAATTTATTCATTACTTAATATTTTTACAAATTCATATTTTTTTTAATTTTGTAAACATTATTTATAACATAGGTGTACATTAAAATTAGAATTAAACCTAAAATAAAAAGGAGATTAAAATAAAACTATGCCAAAACATAGATGAAATACCTATGTATATAAATAAAAGGGAAATACATTCTTTAGTTCTTTTATTCTTTCATATTTTTATAATATTATAAATATTACATATATTATATTAAAAATATAAAACCAAAATAAAAACCAACAAAATATATTAAAATAAAAAGAAGTATATAAAACATAGGCAAAATACCTATAACTATACCCATAGACTATATATACCTCTATATTTAAGTATACAAATACTATCATAAAAATAAAATTAAAATATATTTATGTACCTAAAAATACGTTATAAATATATAAAATAAGAAAATAAAATAAGAAAATAAAATATATAAAATAGAAATAAATTATACAATATACATGTAAATATACCTATACAGACACCATTAATAATTAAGTTGTAATAAAATACATTAAAAAACTAAATAAAACTCGTAATAAAATACTACATAAAATAATAAACATTTTTTATTTTGTACACAAAAATCAATAAAATCATTTATTATTTTTAAATATTTATTCTTTAATAACCCTATTGTTTTGTCCTGTAGTGAGCCTACATGGACCAATAGCAGGGACTCCCTCCGTTGACCTCTGGTCAACTCACTCTCCAGCCTCTGCAACCCGTCAAATCTGTCCAAGCATATATTTTCTCCAAATTTTCTTGATCAACCCATCGCTCCACTGACATCGGTCCCTTCACGGAAAAATACTCCCAATACAACCATCAAACACGCTCAAGGTTGGTATTCCTTTTATGTAGCTCTAATTTCTTATTTTCTGCCGGTCAATGTGGGCTCCCCATTATGTTCATAAATAATTCAGGCTCCAGCCCATCAAATCTGTCCAAGACCCCATCTTCTCCCATTTTTCCCGGGCGTTCCATCCATTGTTCACTCGCATCCTTCACAGGAAATGTTCCCCAATAGTCCCTCACACACGCCCATGTATTGTATCCCTTGTATATAGCTTTGATTTCTTATTTTTGGCTGGTCAATAAGGGCTCCCCATTATGTTCATAAATAATTTAGCCTCCAGCCCGTCAAATCGTCAAAGAGCCCGTCTTCTCCCATTTTTCCCGGGCGCACCGTCCATCTTACACACTTTCTTTCTTTACAAGAAATGTTCCTGGCACCTTGTACATACACGCCCATACCTTGTACACATTGTATATATTGTATAATGTTCACCATCGCCTGGTCAATAAGGGTGAACACCAATGTTTATAAATAAAGACCTCCTCCCCCATTCTCAAATTTGGTTAATTTCTACCATTCTCCCTTCCTCGTATTCGGTCCTGGAAGCTTCCATGTGACAGGAGGAACCTTTTGGTGCCTTGAATCGGTCGGAGGAGGTGGGAGTTGCACCCACGACCACCGTCACCGGCGGTCTTGTTCCTTGACCAGTACCCAGGTTTGGGCTGCGCATTTTAATTTCATTAGCTTAGCATTAGCCGTAGGCTTCATTTACTGCATTTTATTTCCTATTTTAGTCGATTAATTAGTTATAATAGGTTAGATTAGCTCGTCGAAGCTCTCGAGATCCGGCCATGTTTCACCGCCCTACACTTGTTCTCTGATCACCGCTTTCACTTCCATTTCCTTCCCCAACACATTCTCCACCTCCCAGCCATCTTTAACCAACCAGAACCTTCCTGGTTTTGCGAATCGAGGTCGTGCTCCACCACCTCTCTGGAGACCTCGTCGCCCACCTCATCCTTGATTCTCACAACTTCATTTAGGTCGAGGAGAAACCCCTAGAGCCACTCGCTCTCTCTGTGCAGGTCACATGCTCAAAGGAGCCCTCCTGGGCTCAAATCTTCTTGACTTCATGGTTCTCAGGACCCCCTTCTTCTCCGAGCTTGCCAGGCCTATACATGGGGTTCTGGACATTCCTGTGCACACCAGCAGCTGCGGTACACCACCTCGGACGCGTAGAGCCCGATGCCATTTCTAAATCCCATCTGGACGAGGAGGAACCAATGATCGAAGCAGGGGAACCTCACTGTTCTTACCTGTTCTTGGAAGACAGCAACCACCATCCGATCTTGGGAGGAGCCCAGATCACACCAGCATCGTCCGATTGAGTCGCCCCTTCAATGTAGATCTCAACCCACGATCTAATCTCACGCATCCATCGACGAAGCGTCATCGGAAAATGTGGAGGCACCACATGGATAAGTCAAGAACATCAGCCGTCCGATCCAACGCCTTAAGGGGTAAATTGCACCTTTAGCCCCTTGTATTTTTGTATTTATTATTTCATTCTGTAAAATATATGTAACGTTATAAATGAATAGGATTTTTGCATAGAACCCCTTGTATTAATTGGATATCACATAGAGGTCCTTCCCAATCGAGTCACGTGTTGTCCCACGTGATGTGTAGTGAATTATGCACTTATGCCCATGGCGGGTTTTGTACATTGTAGGAAGGTTCTAAAATATTAAATAAATGTTTTTATATGTTGGCATATTTGCACTATTGTACCTATCATTTATTTTATTTGCATCTATGCCCATGCCAGGACATATTATTGTGTGCCTTTTCACTATTTATTTTATATAGCTAGCTTGCTCCTAAAATTCCACAAAAATTAGGGTAGACACCCCCTGCCATGTAGATTCACGCTATCTAATTATTTTGTAATTTTGCGCATTTATCTCATTATTAAAAATTTATAAAGGAGAATTTATTCATTGTCTTATTTATAAAATACTAAAAAAACAAAATTATAGAAAAACTTTTTGAAAAATTTAAAAATATATATGTTATATTTTGATGTTTATTGAGTCAAGAAAACAAAAAGCCTAAATATAGAAAAAGAAAATATAAAAATTTCAAGAAGCTCTAAAATCCAAAAAAATAAAAACTCTTCAAAAAATACCAAAAATATGTTTTCTTATTTTATAATTATTTATATATTATTATTTACATATTAAAATTGATTTGGGTAATTTTGAGATCTATTTACTATTTTTAAAACCCAAATTATTTTCGGATTATGTATTAACCCCATTATTGGGATATTTTTGACATTAAAAATACATAAAAATTAGCAAAAAAATCTAGAAAATTCACAAAAAACATTTAAAACACAAAAATATTTTTTATTCTATATTATATATATTTACTAATATTTATAATTATATGATTATGTATTACATGTATAGCCTTATATATGGCATATTATCCAATATAAAAGAAAAAGAAAAAATAAAAATATAAAAATACAAAAAGAAAATATAAAATCAGAAAATTAAAAATCTAATACAAAAATATAAAACAAAAACAAAATAAAAAAATATATAAAATAAAAAACCTACAAAAACAATAATATGGACAAGAAGAGAATTGGATAATTCTGTGCATTTATTTTTGCCCCCAACCGTTTGCTCCCAGTGTTCGACCTCTACTTGTGCTTACACCTATACACATTTACATGTAGAGTTATAATAAATTTTAACTCCACATTTTTGATATTTAATTGCTTTATTCTGATTGTGGGTTAATTGTTGATCGATTGGGATTCTGTCTGAGGTCACCTCAGTGACTATCGATCCTCCTTGTGGAAAGACACGACCTCGTCGCAATCCCCTTTATCAGTCCTCTGCATAGGAATAGAGATCCGGAGGTGTTAGATAAGTTAGGTCAAAGAGTTGACTTAACGAGATCGAGATAAATAAAGTCCTATATCATATGCTGTCACGATATAGGCACTCATCCTCTGACCAGAGACAGATGTGTTACTATATCTCTAAGCACGTATATTTAGCAGACCAATAGGTTGATGACCAAATCAAGGTCTATACACTGGCATGATGGTGTACATACAAGGGCATATGAGTGCTACGATCTCTTAAAGGGATCATATAGGTTCATTTACTGAACCGGAAGGCATGAGCTCACTCTTGAGATATTGGAAAGAATCAAATTCTTTGCACGTTCGTCTCACTTTGGAAGCTAGACTGAATTTGTAGGAAAGTATATGATCAACACCTGGGTATAATATATGCTTTTGGAAAGTATATGATCGATACCAACTCCCAATAATCGAATGAGAAACTTTATGATAAAACCCTAAAGTAGACAGTGTAAACTTGATCTAATACTTCTGGTTTAATCTTGGTCTTTCATTATGCAGGATGTAAAGGTATTAGGAATACCTGAGGGTGATGTGATCATAAACGATTGTAAAACCATGACACTTCCATTCACAGGGAGTGATGAAATGGGTTTGGATTTTAGTGACTCCTCTCAGTAGAGAAGTGATATGATCTTAGTCCAAATGTTGGACATTGATCTGAATGTGATTCAAATGCAATGAGAAGATTAGATCTACGGCCTTGATTTAATCAAGCATCTATGAGAGATCAGTAAGATCTAGAGTTGAGATGTGATCTCAATATCCAAGTCACTATATGTAGAATAATACAATCGCCATGTCCTTATCTCCAAGTATTCACGGAGAAAGCGCATTATCCTTGAAAGAGTTCATAGATAATTTCATTTTTGATATATGTATCCAAGCATTGAGAAAATGGATAATTAAATGTGATTTAATTATCATGAATAATATGAATTTGATTCATATTATAAGGAGAGTTATCTAAGATAATTACATGTAATTTAATTATCAAATATGTAAATAATGTGAATATGATCCATATTATTTAGGAACATGAGAATAAAGATCCAAGATGATCAAGTGTGATTAAATTATCATGGATAAGATAATTGGAAAGTACTATCCATATTAATCATATATATTGTAAATGTGATTTATAATATATAATAGAGAGCTATTTGTAATTTACATTTGTTAATTAAATGTTAATGCGAATTGGATTCACATTGGACAATTAATTGAAAATGTTAATGCAAATTAAATTAATTATTTCTGTCTTTTTACAGCAAAATCTTGGCGATTGAAAGAAACACAAATCAATCTCATTCATTGATTTTGTGTATTCCATGGATTGTGATCCATGGACTCACAAAATATTATAAATAGAAGGGCGCTCTTTGCTCTTCAAGTTACATACACAACACACACACAAGTTGTGAACAACAACTCTCTCTCATTGTCTACATGTCCTCTCTCTCTCTCTCTTTGTGGCCGTCCACCATGAAACCCTAGAGAGAGTCTCCATCATTGCAGCATTGTTGTTATGCTATCGGATTGTTTGCTCGTGGATCTCTGTCTCCTTTGTTGCTCCTCGCTCATGAAGCAGACGTTGTATCTCTTGTGACAAGATCTAGAGATTCGTCACTTGGATCATCAACATGGATTGCAAGGAGCACATGTTTCATCAACGCGCTCGCAAGCATCTTCTCTGTAGGATCGGACTTGAGATTGGAGGTCTCTTCATTTAGAGACTCAATCACAACCACACTTCAAGAGGTAACCCTAATACTTGTTTGTGTTATATGAAACGATCCGAGAAGCGTTCTTGGATCATGTGGTTTCATCGCATGAAAAATTTTAATTTCCGCTGCCTCTAGCAACTTGTGTGACTAGTTGCTCCCGATCGCATACGATGTGATCCTCATGCTTCTGTGATGTGCTTAAGGATCCTACCATATCCTTCACACGTGGCCAAAGTAGATTATGCCACGTGGCTCAATAGAAAAATTAGAAATTGGAAAAATTAGTATAAAAATAGAAATAAAATAAGTTGAGAATGAACTAGAGAAAACTTATAACATTAAATTTGTAGATCTCGACGAGATCTACAACTTTCATGTAGAAGTCAAAGAGATCAGAAGTAATCTATACATAGAAAAAAATTAAATACTAATAAAAATAATAGAGAATACTTTTCTTTGATTTTTCTTTTGTTTATTTTTTGTAATTTTATTTTATTTTATGTTAATTTATTTATGTACAAAAATATTCTAATCTTTATTTGATTTTTAATAATATATAAATATAAAAAATAATAGTACAATAATAGGTTAAATAATATATAATAATTAGTGCCAATTATATACAACACACAAATTAGTAATTAGTGTTGTTAGTCAATGAATCTTTGTGATTAACTTAAGCAAGAGAGAGATAAATATATTAAATTAAGCCGATAAATCTGAGATTTATCACCCCCCTATACTTAAGATAAGCTCATCGTCGAGCTAATAAATAAAGAATAAATTAGAAAGTTAGTTTAATTAGTGAGATCCCTGACAAGTGCAAGTGAAAATACAAGGCTTGATTTGACCTAGAACACTAAGTTTTAAGAATCCTAAAACTCTAAGTTGATCCAAGTATTAATCAAAAGGAATTCAACTCCTCTAATTGTCAGGCTCTCATTGTATATATCTATGTATGTATGTATGTATGTATGTATGTATGTATGTATGTATGTATGTATGTATGTATGTATGTGTATATATATATATAAGAGGTATGGCGTAGTATAGTCTGCAGTATGAGAGTAGAGTCCAAAATATCACCAAAAATTCTAATCTCAGAAGCTCTCCTAAGGACCCAACCCTCAATTCTAGGGAATAAATCTAGTCTTGCCTCAATCCACTGTCTCTTTATTTCATCATACTTCAATGGTATAGATGAAAGACCATATTATGGAGGATGTAGGATTGTGTAAATATTTTGTCTTCCTCTCATTCGAACAAGGTTCTCTAGAGTGCCAAAACTCAACACAATGTTTATTTTGATTTTGCCAATCAATGTGTCCATCAAGGAGAAATTTGAGTCGTTTGTACTTGTTTTTCTGGGAGTACACTGGGATGCGTCGTTTTAAGCTATCTAATATACTGCACCCAGACTTGTAGCGCTAACGATGCATCACCCTTTTTATGGTACTAACTCGACTCATAAAAGCCTAATGATTTGGTCCAAGTTGACACTTAAATGTTGGGAGCGCATACCTTGAATATAATAGCTCATATGATGTAACTTTGTAATGTAAAGAGCTTTTCTTTCATTTCACTTTTCATCATCATTTTTCTCTTTTTGAGGGAACTTCCCTTCTTTTTGGCTAGCTCCATTGCTTTTAACCAAAGATTGTCACACACTGATTAACTTATTAAATTAATGACATCACAACCTGGCACTTTAGGTCAAAGTCAAGAGATAGCATGAGAACATGTCCCATACTGGCTAAGATGTTGACACTCAGGTTTCATGAAGCCTTCATTAATCTTATCCCATCCTCGAGCATCATATAGATCAAGTCTAAACTCAAGCTTCCAATCCTAGTCTCCTTAGTGATACTTTGACTTATCTCAATCATGAATCCAGTCATGCATGTGATGTGAAAGTCAAATTCTTTGAAGGAGATTAAGCATGAAATATAGCATTCATATCTCCAAACTAGGAGGGTGTGAATTTTTAAGTTTAAGTCCTAAGGATTAATACATGATAACTCTAAGTCTAGGGAATCCTTAAACAAAGTGTTAAAGACCATCTTCTAGCCTTGAGTGCATAATGGAAGTGTCAAAGAGTAACACCAATTAATAAATCAGTGTGCTAGTTATTTACAAAAGAATTAAGGGAATATTAGCTTTATTAAGACGAAGTCAATAGAATGGGTACCCTTGAAAACAAAAAATAGAGACACTCAAAGACATACTAGGATACCCTTCACAACACTACAATCTTCAGCTCCTTAAAAATCAGGATTGGATCTGTGAGGTTTAAAGCCACATGTTGTCTTATGTTTCAACTGCATCTTCCTAACAGAGAACACTTCAGAATGTGAATAAGAAAAATCTTCATCAATTTGGAAATTCAACCTTCTTGAATGATTCCATTCCTCCTCAAAAATGATATCCATATCTACATGGGAAGCCTATAAAATTTTCACAATTATGGGAAGCAGAATCAAACCTTGAAATCCTGCAACAGACTCTTGGGTTTTCCTTATAAGAGAAAAACTAGACAATGAGAGATTAACCAACTTACAAAAAAGGTAAGGATCAAATAACTGGACATCCTCAAGAAAAGGTAAATGCACCTCCATATCTAATTCTTCTATCAATAGATCATCCTCCTCACTTGGCATCATCGTTTTCAGAGAACTCTTTAGCAACTTGATCTTCGAAAATATAGAATTGAAATCCAGACTTTCCTCCATGTTGGGCTCCGTAAGATTCTAAGGAAAGACCACCTTATAAAGATTTAGGACAAGATGGTTTTGTGAACCGTCGCGACCTCTTAGAATCCTAAAACACCAAAGGATATTGAAGAAACATAACAAAATTAATGAATTTATTTTCTGATTTTTATCATATTTTGAATAAAGTTAATTATTTAATCTCATTTACACCCTTAGCTTTGAAAAGAATTTTTGAAAACTTTTTGCAAACAATATCACATAGATATAGGTTTTCAAAATACTTTACAAAGATTTTCCAAATAATGTCAAGTCGTATTTTCACAAACTATGTAAAACATTTGAAAACCATGTCAAATATGTATATAATTTCCAAAAATCATTTCAAAATATTTTATATAAAACTCAGTTAAAAATGTAATACGATACCCATAACCTCAATAGTGTGAAAAGTTTGAAAAATATGAGCTATGGCAAAAGTATATATGTAATATATTACGGTAGATCCCCCTATACTTAGATTTTTTTATGTCCTCATAGCACAAACTGATATGAAGCCATAGCTCAACTAAGCATAAAACAATCCACAAGAACCGAGTTGAGAATAAGACAAGTGTAAGAGTGAAAAAGAATGAGTTATCATGAAATTATAGGAAAGGTCTCCCATATACTTAGGTTTTGAGAAACCTAAGTAAAGAGATAGAGAAAATACAAAGGGAAGACCCTAGTAAAGGAGAAGGTATGGACAAATTCCCCCTATACTTAGGCTGAGAATAGCCTAATTGTAGGTAGGAAAAAATAATAAGAAGAAAATGGAATTTATAAGAATAGAATTAGCATGAATACAAATCTTCTGGAAATGAATCTTCTTATTTGAATCTCTTATGATGATCATGCCTTGTCTGAGAAATCTGAAACTGAATCTATAGGTATGAATTTAATTATCTCAATGGGAGTTATTCTTTCCTTGGATTCCACAAAATGCTTAAGTGACTGCCCGTAAACCAGAAAGGAAGATGCATTCTCTGAAAGTTCTGAAATCTCTACACTACCATTCTCATGCACTTCCTTTATAATGAAATGACCCATCCACTTTGATTTAAGTTTTCTATGAAAAATCTTTAACTTTGCATTAAACAACCATACCTTTTATCCAAGGTCAAAGTTCTTGCATCTAATATACGTATCATGTCACTTCTTAACTTTGTCCTTATAAATCAATGTTGTTGTCATATATGTTCGGTTGAGGATTTCCACTAGTTCATTTAAGTTGAGGTCTCTATACAACTTCCCTAAGTGACAGCTCCACTTTATCTTCTTTATTTCCCATTCTGATTTGTGCATTAACTCAATGGGCAAATGACATGGTTTGCCATGAATCATCCTGAAAGTAAAGTGCCCAGTGATGTCTTGGTTATTCTATAAGCCCACAGAACTTGGTCCAACAATTGAGACCAGTTCTTGCTATCTAGACAGACTAATGTTTGAAGTATGCTCTTCACATCCCTATTTGAAACATCTGCCATGCCATTTGATTGAGGGTGGTAAAGACTAGTTATTATATTCTTAAATCCATAGTCCTTTGATAAAGATCTAATCATTCCATTAACAAAGTGGCTATCTCCATCAGATATCAAAACTTTGGGTACACCGAACCTTGAAATAATATGATCCTTAATAAACTTGCTGACAATCCTACCATTTGTGGCTCGGGTTGGGATAGCCTCCACCAATCTTGACAAGTAATCAACCGCTAACAAGATGTACTCAAAACATTGGCTATTAGAGAAAGGACCCATGAAATCTATGCCCCAAGCATCAAAAACATCACAAAAAATCACATGCTACACGAACATCTCATCTCTAGAACCAACTATCACTCCCATCCTCTGGGAAACAATGAGGGCTTTATGCACCCGTAAAACAAGGTTGCTTTTATTTCATTTTTTGGTCAAATTGCATCAATTCAGTCTCGATTTTAAGAATTCTGGTTATCACTTGAATTTAAGTGTCTACAAACATTGCTTAACGTACAATCCCTTTTCCTTAAGTTGAAAGAATTGAGGGAGAAAGCAAAAAATGGAATGCAGTCGAAAATCAATGATGCATGCAATCATTAGAGGTACTTACAGTGCTTCTCAGCAATGTCCACGTGGATGCAGATAGATTTTTAAAATCTAACTATATGATGCAAGTAGAAAAGCCACACCTAAGTAGTAGTTCTATTAACAGTGAAGAAATCAATTAAATTGACTAAGTAGAACGTATGTTACGCACGTCTATAAATCTTCTAAGATTTTTGCAATTATGAATCTTATGAGATTTGTGTAGTGTGTCCTAATTTACGAAATAAATCAAGCAAGAATGACCTATGATCTTTCTATTTGGCGTGGTGCATTAAAATGTCACTCATGTCGAGAACCACTCTCGATACAACCACATAAAGAATAAATAAAGTCCACAAGCCTTCGTTATACACGTGAGATCTCAATCGAGAACCGCTGTAATTAGGCAATTACAACACGATAAAATAAACTTAATTAATCTTATTAATTTCTACTAAATAAATTGCTTCATGGGCTCTCCAGCAAGTAACTCCAAGCTTCTTGCCTCCACGGTCCTTCGAGAGTCGTCGACACCATGAACCTTCCACAAAATAATAGATTTATTAGAAAAATTATAGAGAGATTAAAACAATTAATTAAGTAGGAATCATAAAACAACACAAGACATAATCAATCAAAACAAGCTCAAAAATAATTGAACCTAAAAATCACCCTAAAAACAATCACAAAATGTGCCATGTCCTTGGCTATGGAACCATCTGATGAGTCGCTAAATGCATGTAATAATATTGATCCGTTGTAGTACGGGCACTTAACGTGTCATACAGAACCGAATGAGTAATCTCTATGAAGATGACTCGGCTTTAATTTTTAACCTAGAAAGTCCAGGGTCGAACACAAGGACACGAGCCATAATACGATTATTTAGGTATCTAAAATATCTAAGTTAGGCAGTTGATAAATCATATAGGTCAAAACAGAGACAACAATGCATGCAAGTAATGCAAGATGAAATGCACATCACAAATGCATGCATGATTGAGACAAAATGTGATGACGAAACATATAAATGCATGTTAGAAAGTAATGATGTGATGAACAAAATGATAACACATGCTAATGCACACATAATTATGCCCTAAATTGATTCATTAAACTTAAGCAACTAATTAAGATTCATTATGCAATTTAGTCCAATTCATGTTTCATTTAAT
The DNA here is from genome assembly GCA_037367405.1 of Ottelia alismoides. Classification (NCBI taxonomy): domain Eukaryota; kingdom Viridiplantae; phylum Streptophyta; class Magnoliopsida; order Alismatales; family Hydrocharitaceae; genus Ottelia; species Ottelia alismoides. Next base: position 167,633 of record JAZKJV010007200.1, read on the forward strand.
AGAGATTTAAGCAACTTAATTATCTCTAATAAATTAGTCAATCATTATGCGTCAAATCAAAGAATAAAATATACCATATAGAAGATAATGAAACATGGATTAAAATGCCACTAAAATTACTTCAATCGGACGTACGATGATAAAGTTATTTAAGTTTGAATGCAAGGGCATAACGATTATAAAAACATACAGAAATCCATACATATAGGTCCCTAGAGGACTAAAATGAAAATACATAAATAGATGTTGAGATTTATGAAATACCCCCTAGCAGGGTATTTTTGCAACTATGGAAAATCAATAGGGAAAACTCGCAAATTTCCCACGCTTGCACGCGTAAGGCGTGTGCGGTCTTAGGCTTGACAGACTGAGCATGGCTCGGGCCACGCGTCATCATCTAATGCTTCGGCTTGAGGTATGGTATGCTCCATAACTGAAGGGTCAAAATCGATAACATGGACGTAACTGGACAGTCAGATCACCCCCAAATTAGGGTGGTCCAAGGGCATCTGTGCCTCCATCTGATGAAGCACTCCGCTGTGAGAGGCTGTGAGAAGGCGGGGCTCTAGCGAGAGCCTCATTGCTTCGTCGTTCTCTTTTACATCCTCTGAAGGTCAGTGGAGTTGTAGAGAAATCTCGTGAAGAGGGAGCAAGGTCGGTGAAGGTCCTTGAGTTGTTAGAATAGGGTGGCGATGAAGAACCATTGAAGAAGAAGCTCCTGACGGAGGAGGTCTTTGGATTCTGGCCATTGAATCTCTTGCTCACCTGCAAACGTTAGAAAACAACCAAGGCAACCAAGGGTGTATGTGTGTGTTTTGTGACTGAAATGGAGGACTAGATCAGGGCCTAGAAGGAGAAGTCCTAATGGGTTCTGCTCCATGTTTGGAGAAGAATGTGTGTCAAGTTGGTAGGGGTGAAGGAACAAGTAGCACAGAGCACATCACCTCTAGCATGGATCAAGGATCCATGGATGAGGTCGGGAACACCTTGATTCGAGAGATGGGTGTATGTACATATGTAGAGAAATCAATAAAAATGATAAAATAAATCAAAACCTAAATTACCTAGATTGAAGAAGGTTTGTCGGTGCAGTGAATGGTTTGGGATGAGGGTTCAATTAACCCTCCGGTCTTCACTTGACATGCTCAACTGTGAGTGAAGCTCTAACAACAGCCAAATAGGCGATTTAGCATGGCGTCTCAACCATGGGTCGCACTAGGTCCGACATCATCGCAATCTTCGTCAATCCTCCTCTACCTGTCACAAAGAGGAGGAGAGGGCTAGGTGTAGGTCCTGTACAAGGGTGGACAACCGCCATTGACGGTGGGGAAGGTGCATTTGAAGAAGGAAGTGGAAACTTCCAGGTAGTTTTGCTAGCAGTTTTTACCCCTTGCAGATATGTGACGGGTAGATGAGTATGAAGATTAGGTTTATGGTGTGGATGAGGGTTGAATGATAAAGAAGTTGGTTGCGATTTTGAGGGATGATAACTGCAGTTTTGAGAGCGATAATTAAGTTGCCGATGTAGAACAATCGCTTGAGATCAAAACCCTAATTAATCAAACAAAAATCAGATAAAATTGAAGAGAGAGAGGAACAAGATGAAGTAAAGAGACTTCTCTCCTATTTTATCCTTAAACTATTTATTTATCCAGGTAAGTTTCTCAAGGTCGAACTCGAGGAGGCAAAATACATATATTATGGCTTTTTAGAAAAGAAGAGAAAATTCATGATTTTTTTCTTCTTGAAAATGTAAGAAAAGACTTCAAAACAACTACAAGTTTAGAAAAACAAAACAAGAAGAATACGCGACAAAAATCCACGAAAGCTATCAAGAAACTTTGCTAGGGTAGTTGTGTAACTACCTTATAAAAATTAAGGAAAAAAGTAAAAAGAGGTCCAAAATAACTACACAGTTCAGGGTTAGAAGTGCAATAAAAAATAAAAAGTATATTACAATAAGGTCCCTATTCAGGGACTAAAATGAAAGACAAATAAAATGTATTACATTTAGGTCCCTGCACGGGGACCTAAATGCAATTCTGTAAAACTGCTGGAGCTCTCTGGAATTTATGGAAGGCGCGATGGTTTAATATGCAAATGTTCCACCGGTTCGCAGTCAACGAGCAAGATTAGAAGCTCTGACACTATCGTAGTTGTTCATGCCCACCACGTGTCAGCGAACTATTCTTTCTAACATTCTTGATGTTCTCGACTCTTCCAGATGCGGTTGGCAGTGTGCTTCCTTCTTTGAATTATCTCTGACGTTTGGATGTTCGAATGGAGCTCCTGCAGGGCCAGAGGGGTGATGCCTTCACCCCTCGAGCTTGCCTGTAGGTGAGATGGCTTCAAGGATGGTGGAGATGGCCTCGAAATGATGACGAAGGAGGCTCCTCAGAATGTAGGGTCGACTGGAGTTGTAAGATCTCCTCTTGAGTATTTGTTGAAGAAAAAATCTCCAGATGTGTGGTTCATTGCTCCAACTATGAAGAAGACATGCAAATAAAGATTTGTATTGCTCGATTTCGAATGAAATTGGCCAAGAACATGATAGTTTTCTAATCGAATAAAGTGTTTCCAGAAAATGTTATAACAGACAAAAATGTGAGTTGATTTGATGGAAATCAAAGTCAAATTGAATTGGAATTTCGATGAGATTCAAAAGAAGGATGTTTAGCAAATGTAATTATGTGATTAGCAATGCTAATCGGGCACAAGAATCGAACAAAATCAAAATGCAAAAGATGGAGGATGACCTGTGGTTGCAGGGTGTACAACCTCTGTTGTTGTGCCTCGATGGGGCGGTCTTCACCGGAGCTCTACACACGATGTGGCGGCGATGAATGGTGGTTGGCCTTGGAACTTCTCCTTCGATCGACCTTCTTCCACGCGCAAGCCTTAGAAGGAGCTCTCACCTCTAGACCAGGGCAGAGTTGGGTGGAGAAGGTGGCTTATTGGCCAGGTGGTACTGGCAAAGGATGAATTCAGGAGAGTAAACGACGAGGTTCATGGGGTTTTATAGGACAATCGAAAGAGAGGGTAGGTAAAGATCGATGGTCAGCATGTGTGGTGGTTGTTAGGTGTTTAGGATGTAGGGTCTAGATCGAATGAATCGGTTAGGAGATGGCGGGAATAAATTGATGAAGAGAGGTCGATAGAACAGGAGAAGAAGACACCATGTGCTGACACGTGTCAGCATCTGCTTAGCCAGATGATAAATACCTTAATAAATATGAAATAAATAGTAAATGACATAATTTTAATAAATATAAAAACGAAAAATATAGAGAATTAATTTATCTAAATTATGTATAATTAGTTTTTAAAATTGTAAAATAATTTATGAATTTTAAATATTATATTAATAAATAAATATAAATACTACTTGATAAATAGATAATTGATTTTTAATTTAATAAATTAATAAAAAATATACCATTTTTATATTTTATTAATTATTAGAATAATAAATAGAATTATTGTGAATTTTTATGGATTTTAATAAATTAATTTAAATATATTAAGAAATACAGGTATAAGTTACGTAGTTCAATTTTACCTATAAAATAGGATTTTTGATTTATTTAAAATAATAAATAAGCTCCAAAAATTATGAAATAAATCATGATTAAAATTCAAGATCATAAAAATTCTACTTACCTCTTCCATACCCCTAGATGATCCACTCCCCCATTTCCACATATCCATTCATATTTGTAAATCCACTCTCCCCCTCTAACCCTGCAAATCATCGGTTCCCCATCCTTAATTCAACATCCAATACTTAGGACATTCTTTAGCCTAAGTATACGGGGAACCCTATACATATACTAATCATTTACAATGGGTCGCTCCATCCTTATTGTGTATCCAATACTTAGACTATTCACATCCTAAGTATAGGGGGACCCTGATAAGTCCCAGAGTTATCAATATTATTCTTTAATATTATCTCTCTAACTTAAGACTAGCACCAGGATTCAATGACAATTAACATATTGTGTTTTATGTGTTGTAAATAACTAACCTTGAACTATACTGTATAATATATTATTGTGCTATTAATTTATGCATTTAATTCATATATAAAAATCAAATAAAAATTAGTATACTATTGTATTAAATAATTTAATATTAAACCTAATTCAAAAATACAAAAGAAAATAAAAAGAAAATTGTTTCTATTGTTTTAATGTGTATTAATTTTTATATATGAATATATGAACCTTTTATCATTGATTTATACTTGAAAGTTGTAGATCTCAATGAGATCTACAACTTTCATGTTTAGAATTTTCCAAATTCGACCTCTAACTATTTTATTTCTAATTATCTCTAATTCTCCCATTTATCTTAATTCTGATTGGGCCACGTGATGCCTCCAAAGCAGCCCACGTGGTCTGCTTCCTTTGTTGCCACTTGCCTATCCTTTAAGCCGTTTGATCATTCGATCAGATGGCTTGAATTCACCCCTTACCCGCTAATATCAGAGCCCTCTGATCTAATTGATTAGAGGGATCTCAACCATCCCTCCGCGCCCAATCACTTGTCGTCTGATTTCATGATCAGACGGTTGAGGTATCTCCTCCAAACTCTAGCATTCCCCTCTGCACGTAGTAACGTCTACCAACTGCGTAATTTCCCATATCCCCCCTCTGTTGTGAACCATCACCACCGCCAACTTCCACCATCCTAGCCTTCGCTTAACTCCACTCTCCCACGCTGACCTTCGAACCAACCCTAACTCTAAATTCCTTAAGAGTTCCTAGAGGTTGAAAACCACCGCAAACCTCCTCGAAAACCAACTCCCTCCGCCTTCAAATAGACCATCTCCATGCCTGCAACTATTGTCCACCATTGAAAAGTCTTAGGCCTAGTGTCTCTCCTCCAGTTTGTGACAGAAAGTCAGCCGATCAACGATGCAAAGATGACCTTGAGCCTTGGTGTTGACCCATGGCAAAGTGCCATGCTACGACGTCCCAAGACGACCGTTTGAGATTCCTCCAATGGCCGCAAAGGTTATGCGAAGAGCCAAACTTATTTGAATCTTAATCCCATGGTGCAACATCCATCCATGGCGTTTCATCTTCAATGTACAGATTAGGTAGTTTACTTTTCAGCGATGTTCATCGAAAATTTGCAGCATCTACATATCACCCATTCAACATATGAGTGTACCACGATCTTCATCGTGGACTCCACATCCACATGGAAGGATTTGCCTTCGCTTTTCTCGTTCCATCGCCTTTATCATGCTGACTTACTTCTTCCGCCTACAAGGCGAAGAGACCCATTAGGGCTCCATTTCTTCACAATCGTAAGCCCTTTAATCCAGTCATTCACACACTCACACATTGCTATACTATTTTGATTTTGTCCCTCCTAACACCAACATGCTTTAAGATTCTTCAATGATCAGAAAATCGTAGGAGCTCCAATTAGGAGCTCCATCTCCGATAGTTCGAGACCAACTCCAATATCTTGATGCTTCTTCATTTCCGTCAACCTTCGATGACGTTCGGGGAAGCCTCCGCATTCTTACTCCAACATCAAGCGAGGTAGAGATGACTGAAGGAGAAGTGTGGCTCTTGTCGGAGCCCCACCTCTTCAACACCACTCGCGACAGAGTAGGTTGAACAAGAAGCGCATATATATCGTTGGATCGTACCTAAATAGGCGTGATTTAACTACCTATTTTCAGCCACATCTCCCGTTTACAAGTCTGCAGGTCAGGACTAACCAAGCCATAACCAAAGCACATGAGCATGCCATGTGGACTTTGACCCACGAACCTCACCACCCGAACCTGGGACCGCATGCCTCACAAATGCATTCTTGGGCTAAATGCAGCTCTGCCCCACCTTCTTCCCTTATTTGCAGAAATAACCATGCTAGGGGGTTTAAAATAAGAAGGTGATTTTAATATTTGCTTTCTAGTCCTTATAGGGACCCATGTGTAAGGATTTATTTATGTTTTATTTGTAATTATGCCACTGGATTCAATGATGAATAGCTTGAGCATTGTTTATCCAAATGAAGCGATTTCAGTGGAATTTTGATCCTCATTTAATTGTCTTTGATATGATATGATTTCCTCATTAAATAATAAAAGAAGGATTATTTTATTAGGTTCCACTTAAATCTTTTTATGCTCATTAAATATAATTTGACTCTAGTTTGAACTACTCAATTAGACTTAGATTTAAATCAACTCTTTGCTTAAGTGTGATGGATCATTTAGGGCATTTTAATGTATGTGCTTAGTTAAATTATTCTGTTCATTTTGTCTAATATTTAACTTGCATAAAAAGTAGAAAATGTGTCATCATTCAGATGATTCCTTTTTATGCATTGTATTCTGTCTTTTTGAACTAGATGATTTATTGATCACTTAATATAAATGTTTAATCTTGATTAATTATGTTATGGCTCGTGTCCTAATGTTCGATCCTAGACTTCCTAGGTTTATAAATTCAAGCTAGTTCCTCTTCACAGAGACATTTGATCTAGTTCATTGAAGTTCGATAAGTGACAGTATTACAATGAGTACTTTTTATCATACGCATTTAGCGAGTTTTGAGATGGCACTGTTGTCGAGGACACAATTTTGTTAATATGATTATTTAGGTTTTTATATTTTTGGTTAAGTTGATTAATATTTTATTTAGGTCATTATGTGATTTTGATGTTTTATGCAATATTTATCTGTTCGATAATCTTTAATATCTAATTTCTTCTTTTCTGTGGCAGGTCCAGTTCATCGAAGATGCTCGTAGAGATAAGGAGGCATGAAGCTTGGATTGAGTTCATGCTGAGAGTAGCCATAGAAGATGCCATCAAGACCATTCGAAGATTATTTTTGTCAATTGATGAATCCCTGATTCTCACTCTTTATTCTTTTATTTTAGCTACTTATCTTGGCCAACCATTATATAAATAGGTGTAAATTCAATAAGTGGCATTCTGCATGCATGTGTTAATATTACATAATTAGCATGTATTTGTACAAAAATAAAAGAATAAAGGAACAGAAAAAGGGAGGAGGTATTAGAATAAATACAGAGTGACCCGAACCCCAAGAGAAGGTCGAACCTTGATCTGATCGCCAAACAAAATAAGTAGAGAGAGATAGGGCCTACTCTAAATTGTACATATTACTTATATCTGCAAATAATTATTTGGGATAAAATAAAAAAATATTCATTTATCTCCTTGTATATATTCCTAAAAAGAAAATAAAAATAAAATAAAAATTAGAAAGATAAAACAAAATAAAAATAAAATCCTCTCTCTAACTTGTACAAAATACATGTATATCACTCCCTATTTATTCTATACCTATAAATAAATCATAAAAATAAAATAAAAATTATTTTATACACCTAAAAATATGTTGAAAATAAATAAAATACAAAATTAGGAGTATTTGTGCAAAAACAACAAAATAAAAATACTTGTACATAACGCATAAGTATATTATACCTGTATACAATACTATATAATGTATATAAACTAATTTATTTTTGATAAAAATATTTAAAAATCATAGAAAAATTCCTTGAAAAATAATAAACATTAATCATTTTATTCATTTTTTAATTTAAATTCATTTACTATTTTTAAATCAATTTTCTTTATTTTCTAGTAGTTTTGTCATGCAGTATCTTTTGTCCTTATTCCTCGCCCCTTCTAATTGGGCCACGTTGGATCGTTGACCCCAGTCAACTGGTCCCCTCGAACCCAACCTGTGTCGAGTCGGGTTTTTGGCCGACATCCTCCAAATTTTCTAGACCCTACCCGACCTCCTCTGCACCCAAACCTTCGCTCCGATTCGAGGTGGCGGATCCCTAACCCTCGCCCGATGATCTTTTGATCGATCCACGACTCGTTTCACAGGCACCTCCCCCATCTTCCCGGACCCTCACGTGTATATAACTTGCATGACCCCCTCCTTTCTAGCACCTTTTGGCTGCGCCACTTCTTCATTTGCACCCGTCTCCCTTTCCCAAAGTGACAACAAGATAGAGAGAGAGAGGGGATGAGGGGAGCATATCTTGCATGCAAACCCTAGGTCCGGCGAGCTTTGCCTCCGCTCTGCCGCAAGGAGCTCCAGCATCTGGCAGCACCGACCATCGAGGCCAAGACCCCCGTGGATTGTCATCTACACTCTGAGGTGCACACCTCCATCTTCAGTTAGCTCCTTTACTGCTTCTCGTCCATTAAATCCATCTCTACATCGCCGAACAGAGCACTTTTGACGAGCCTCTATTATCCTCATCTCCTCCGCACCTTGACTTAACTCTGCCACGCTTCGACACCCTCTCAGTTCTACGATCACTCCACAACCTCCAACGAAGCTCCAATCATCGGATTGGAGTTGGATTAGCAGGTTCCATCCCCCACTTCGTAGTGACCTGCTCCATTCACCAATCCCCCTAGTTTGTGACACATCTGAGCATTCTAACCCATGTAAGGGCTATACTCCGAGCAAGAACCGTCCTCCTGCAGGGATTAGACGCATCTAGACCTCATCTGGATGCCTCAAATGGTTGGGAAAGCTCCTGAATGACTGTGTCCCTCCTGGACCCCTCTCCTGGTCGAGGACCCATCAGAGCTCTTCTTGAAGTCGCAGAACGAGCTCCCCTTTCTATTGACATCTCCGTAGCTCGAGCAGATATCGAAGGCACGCGCTATCAATGCCAGGAACTCGTCGGAGGTGTGTTCTTCCAGACCGACCCTTTGTCGTCCGATTAGAACCCTTCCTCAAGTTCTAATCTCCACTGCTTATCAACGGGGGAGCTCCTAATCGTTTGATCCGTTTGGGGATCTTATCAGCACCGTCCATCATCGAAGCGGTACCAGTCGATCTCAACCATTCATGTTTAAGTGGACCTCCTCATGCGTTGGATCGCCATGTATAATAAAGGGTAATTTACACTTAGGCCCTTCTCTTTCCTGTTTATTATTCGGTCCTGTAAACATTGATAGTAGTTTAAAATAGTTTGATAACTTTTTAGTCCGCCCCTTTTACTTTTTCCTATTTGCATTTTAGTCCTGTCTGACTGAGCTCGCGTGCGGTATCACGTGTATAGTAGTGTTATTGCATGATATACCCTTGTGTTCTTGACTATAATGTTTTGAATAGAAGTTTTGGATATTTGCAGTTATACCCCTATGCGAGTGAATATTCTGTATGTGTGTGAATTTATTGGCCATATTACAAGTTTATCCCTAGGCTTTTAATGCTTGTTACGATTTGGCCCTAGAACTTTCATATATTTGCATGTAGGTCCCTGTGTGCTGTGTATATTGTTTTTAATCAAATAATTACTAAATCAATACCAGAAATTCCATAAAAATTACATTTAGCTCTTACTAGCATATAAGATTTATGGTTATTTTTGTGACTTAATTTAGTTTTATTTGATATTTTCTAAAAATAAAAAACTCTCATAAACTATTCTGTCTATTTTATAAAAATAAAGAAAAATATGAAAAATTATCTGAAAAATTCTATAAAAATTTGGGTGTGTGAGAATATTGAAACACATGGTTGAGAGAGTACTAAAACTCTTAACTGAGAGAGAGTACTGAAACACTTGGCTGGTATGGAGAGGGATGTGAACATACATATCCTACGGCCAGGTAAGACATACATATAACAAGGCCCGTCTGCCAGAGGGAGAGAGAGGGTTGGTCATACACTTGGCTGGTAGGGAGAGGGTTGGGCACATACATTGAGGGATAGGGGAATGGCTCGTATATGCTTTGTATTCAATAGCATTTTTGTCTGAAAATCCTTTATAAAAACACTAAAAATTACAAAAGACTAAAACTCTTATAAAAATAATTATAAAATTCTAGAAAAATATAAAATAGGTTTTCAGTTGTTGTAGTTAGATATTTTTATTTCCTTTTTCATAAAAATTACACCCAGGACTTTAGGGTATTTTTGATATTTTAGACTTGATTTTTAGTCCAGGCTGTACATTGTCCAATTGTTTTGTTCTTCTTCCATTTTTATAAAATCATATAAAATTAGAAAAATACCATAAAATCATTGAAAACATCTGCATATTTGAAAAACATAAAAACATTTTTATTTCTAATTTTCGAGCATTTTTAGTCTTAATAAAAATTGCTTAAGCTTGTTTATCTTTATTTCCTTGCTTTGTTTTCTTATTTTGAAAATATAATATATATATATATATATATTGCAAATTAAAAACCATACAAATATGTTTTTATTCCTCTAAATTCCGACTACTTTGTACATTTCTGTGCTCCTTGAAATCGACCCTGATCTCTATACCAGGTTAAATAATAGAGATTGCTAACATTGATTTTGTGCTTGATTGATTTATTTATGTGGTCTTGATTTTCTTATTGATTGCGCTTCATGATTTGGCTCGCAATGACCTTTGATATTCCTTAAACTGAGTTGCCCTAGCCAATCATCATAATGGCGCCATTGCTAGGGAGCAAGGTTTAGTAGTATCTTTTCAGCCTTTTTGTTTATTTTTATCTCTATTTGTTATAACTACTTTCTGACCCATTTCTATTTCACTTTTTATGCGAGGAACTGCCCAAGGATGCTTTGGAGGAGACCCATACTCAAGGAGAAGTAGGAGAAGGAGCAGAAAAAGGTTATAATTTGTAGAGTAGCAGTAAATTAGTTTTTCTTTCAGCAGACTTCTCATTATTATTATTGTAATACATGGATACTCAGCCTCTTTCTTGGACACTTGGCTATATCGGGGGTCTGTTTTACCGAGCACTGGTGTGCTTGGGGGACCTCACCGCGTTTTTTTGTCGATTTTCATTTTCTTCGCATTTTCTTTCCTTTGATTCTCGAAGAATTTGGCCCCTAGATTTAGGAATTTCTTTGATTGCGACGTAAATAATTAAGGCCCAACCCTAATATCTTGCCTGCACCTATAGCTTCATAATTGGACCTTATTAATAAATCGTAATAAAAAAGTTAACTTGGTCGCTTGAGGGGTCACGTGCCGCTAGAGGTCGTATACAGTGCGTACAAGATCCGTTGTGGCGGACACTGATGGGCATCAGAGATCGGACTTAGACCTCCCTCTCTGACCAGTTAGCAACAGTTCTTCATGATTAGAAATTGCTCATCTAAGGCCGTTTTCTTATGGCATCATTTAGAGTAGTTTAAATTCTGTCTTTAATTTATGCACGGATCACCTTGCATGTAGAGTGTTGGCGACATGTATGCATTTCTGACTTTGCATGCATCATAAGTTTTGATCGCACATTGTCTTTTTCGACTTCTCCCACCTGTTTTTGGACTTTAAATAATTAGGAGATCGAAAAGTTCGTTAGATGTTTGTTTGATTATCAAAAAGACCTAAAAAAGAGATAACCATAAAATTGGGACTGCTAAACAAACATGATCCTAAAAGACACTCCACATAAAAATCTGTCTTGGGAGAGTAATCCTCTCATTGCTTGGTTTTATTGCGCAAGAGAGTGACACGAACACTAGGATAGAGACACACCTGAACCCTCGTCAGACTACTGACTTCAGGTCTAGTCTTTCTCCAGTGAAGATCTCTCCAGTAACCGGTAAAGAGGACCGTGATGTCCTTAACAGATCGGGTTGATCGGGTAGCCGGTAAACGATCTACAACTCGTATTGGCTGAGAAAGATATCGCTTGGGGGTCGGGCCAGTCTTTTGAGGGCATCAGGTTCCTAACAGCTTGCTTAATCGTGCTGCTAGACTGAATTATCACCTAAATAATATTGACAAGTAAACGACCGAATCTTCACGGTCATCAGCTCCGCGTTGCGTATGTGAATTAGGGGTTTGATTGCTGATCTTGTTTGTTTCTAGATCCCATCCACGCTTCTTCCAGATCACGATGATGGGCCGTAGGTCCCTTAGGTAGCCTTTGGCTACATCGCTCTCGAGCACTCCTCCCCATTCATCTAGGCAGGTTTCGAGGAGCCTTGACCTACTCCCCGAACCCGAGTTCGATTCCGCCCTGTTTCCCCTAGACTACCCTTCTTGCAGTCCCGATGTGCCCGAACAGAGACCCACACAGATATTTGTTCATTTGACAACACCTGAGTTGGGGTCTTTTGCCTTTGTAGAGACCCAAGAGATGGCCAGCAGTGAAGAGCGCACTAATGAACAACCCTGGAGTACCACATATGTTCCAGACAAGGGCGCCATCAACAACACCTTATTAGCCTCCCTGGAGATGATGTAGAGGCAGATTAGAGACCAGGGAGCCTTCATAGCAGAGGTGTGCAAAGAAATGGCACAGATACGAGGTGACAAATGGGAGCCAAACTGAGAAGGCGGTGGAGAGATTCCAGAGTTTGGAGGAGGGTACGGAGGACATCTAGAGGAGCCATAGGAGCCCGCCCGATCAGCTAGGCTGATGAGGGAGTTGCACAACCCTGGTGTAACTCTTACACACCCTTGGATTCAGCTTCCGGTGATTTTCAGAGATTTCAATCTCCCCCCTAGACTATTCAGCTATTGCCTAAGTTCTATGAGCTTGCCATCAAAGAGCCACATCTACACCTGCAGGAGTTCGAGATGATCTGCAGCACTGTCCACGATAGATATGTGGACAAGGACACCATCAAGATGATGGCATTCCCTTTCTCCTTGGTTGACAAAGCAGCCTATTGGCTGAAGCATTTAGGGAGATATTTGACTTCGTGGGAGTATCTCCAGACTAAGTAGTTGAATAAGTACTACCCACTTGGCCAGACGAACGCAACGCGAGCTCTGATCAACAACTTCTCTATGATCCCCAACGAGCAATTCCATGAGGCGTGGGATCATTTCTGAGAGCTCATTGACCGATGTCTACATCACGACATATCCAAGCCCAACCTAGTACAAAGCTTCTTTTGTGGGCTGACACCGGAGCTGCAAGGGCTAGTGAATGATTCTTTTGGGGGCTCCTATTTTACTAAGGACGAAGACCAGGTCTGGGCCATCTATGAGGAGAAGGTCGATAACTATACTGTGATGTCTCAGACCTGGCTCTAAACTCAGGGGAAGCCCTCACCCCAGACCGTGTCCTATCAGAGGATAGCACAAGTTGATATAGGTCCATTCACCTCTTCTTCTTCAGCAATTGCAGCACAGATAGAGTCGTAGACCACTGAAATGGGCATTATCAGCGAGAAGCTGGACCGCTTCGAAACAATCGAGAAGAAGCAATGCCAAGTATGACTCAGATAGACCAGTTGGCACAGACCCTGACTAACCTGAAAGCCAAGATCATGTGTCTCCAGGAGGCACAGATGGCTTCACATCCCCATCTCAGGTCACAAGCTGATCCTAGCAGCAGCGACTTGACTCAGCACTCTGTCCAGTACAGACAAGTTCACACATCCGGGTGGAGCCGTTCCAGCAGCTGCAACACCAGTACCCTCAGCCACCGCCATCTCAAGACGCTAAGATGGTAGTGTATCAGTAAGATCAGCCACTGACAATTCTTCCATCACCTCCCTACGAGCAGGAGCCATTCATGGAAGTCAACGGGATTTTGTACGACTGACAGCAGCTCGGGATCCGCTGAGATCATCCCGGATTCAGGTGGTCGACAGGAGGTGCCTCATCCCAGCAGCAACCACCAGCTCAAGGTGGATAGTTCGGCCAGCCGCAATAGCATCCCCACTTCCCTCACCATCCACAACAGCAGCACTACCAGTCGGGTCCTCGTCCCTACCAGCATGGACAACATTGGAGGCAGCACCAGCAAAAACCTCAACAATATTCTCAGCCTCCCCCTCATCAGTTCCAACAGCAACCTCACTTTCAAAGAGGCAACCCGTCCAGTTCTCATGGGCCAGCCCATGAGAACCCAACCCTCGATGATCTAACCTGCGTACTCTCAGACCAACAGTCATCTTTTAGGCAGGAGATGGATGAGTTTCGCCAGGAGATGAGGGGGATAATCAAAGGAAAGGCCACCATACCCGCTCAGATCGAGCCCAACCCGAATAACCTAAAAAGAAAATGTGATCAGGTACAGTTCACAGAGACCACCACTCCTAATGATTTATTGGGTGACATTGCTTCATATACATTTGATGCTGACTTTGTTTCACTTAGGAGCGGTAGGATGCCAACCGGCGTCGTCTCGTCTGAGTGACGACACCATGAGGATGCAGGAGTGCCAGACGAGGAGGGTAGAAGTACTGATGCTGCTAAGGATGATGATGACGGTGGTACTGACGCCACCAAGGACATTGATCTAGTCGACGGTACTGAGGCTGTCGTTTCTCCATATGTAGAGGGTGGTACTGATGCCACCAGATTCCTAGATACTGAGACAAAGTGAGGTGTTGATTACATAACTTCCGATGCCGTGGGTGCAACTGAGGCCACCCATTCTAGTCTAGTTGTGTCACCTCCCATTTTTGTATCTCGGGACATTATGAAAAATACCAAAAAAATTAATAAAGGAAAGGTTTCTTCATACTCGAGTCCATATATGATGATTTATGATACTTGTATGGATTCCATTCCCTCTCAGCAACATGAACCTGTTTGTAGCCCTCTATCTGAGAGGGCCCAGCCATCCCCTTTCCTCAAGCACTCCGCTTGACTAAGGGAAAAAAAGAAAATAAAAAAAGATCAGCAACTAGAGTTCAACCAACATATGATTGATAGATTCCATATCCAGCTGACTCTACAAGAGTTACTTGAGCACATCCCTCTCTTCCAAAAGAACTTGCGAGAGAAGACCACTATCCGTAGGAAGAAGAGGAACCATCAGGAAAAAATCCATGTGCTGACCCATGCCACCTGCTTCGTTATTCAGAATCGTCTGCCAGCCAAGAGGCTAGATGCAGGAGCTCCCTTCGTCAGATGCCACATCCATGAGCAAAGATTCAACGATACTCTATTAGACAACGGGTCTTCCATCGACCTCCTTCCAGCAGCCTTACTCGACCGATTCGAGTTTGGCCCTCTTTGACAGAGCAAGACAATCCTTCAGTTTGCTGATAGATTTCTGAAGAGGTCGAAGGGGTTGTTGAAAGATGTGGTCATCACAATTTAGGGCATGAAATTCCCTGTGGACTTTGTTGTGTTGGACATGGAGATCCATGAATCTATGATCGATACCCCCATCATTCTAGGACGTCCATTCTTGGCCACAGCCAAGGCGGTGTCTGACCATGATAGTGGGAAGGTATACATTTGTGTCGAAGGCGAGAGTGTACAAATAGATACGATCGATGAGACCAGAGAACGAAATTCAGATTGCTTAGAACAGTTCAACGATACAGAGCAGACAACAGAGGCAGATCGAGACGTCCACTAGGAGTACTACTTTGTGATCACTGATGATGAAGCCTCTTGGTATGATCCCGTTTCATGAGCCCCTCTCTCACCTTCAGATGCTGCAGATCCACAGTTTCCAGTATAGGAGAGTTCCGAGAGCACACTCTTGTATGAGGACACTTTGGAGGCTGACGATCATGTTCTAGACAACAAAGCAGATTTTGTATCATGTGATTTCTATTCACATCCCTCGGATTCAGACATAGACTAGGCAGGGTTCGATGATCTATTACATTGCATGATTTCCACAAAGCCAACAACTAGGATGGAGACAGTGCCAACACTGAGTACAGATACACTAGCAGTACAGTCTTCACCAGTTTTGCATGATCAGCGAGAGTTCTCACATTCAAATCTGATTGCATTCACTCAGACTTTTCAAAGGCTAGAGTTTCCAGCTCCCAGTTGTCCTGAATTGAACCCTTTGCCACAGTCGCTGAAGTATAGATTCCTTATGGGTAAGCATGAGATGTACCCAGTCATCATCTCAGCAGATTTGACTGGAGAACAAGAATCTTGTTTGATGGATGTTCTTGAAAGGAACCACAAGACGATAGGATGGAGTATAGCTTTTCTCAAAGGGATACGCCCGACCCTGTGCTCCCACCATATCTATCTCGAGGAGGATGCAGAGCCGTCATGTGAGTTCCAACAATAGCTGAACCCGAATCTTCAAGAGGTAGTCATGAAGGAAATATCGAAATGGTGGAGCGCCAATTTTATCTTCCCCATCTCTGACTCCAAGTGGGTTAGTCCATTGCATGTGATGCCCAAGAAGACGGGCATCACTATAGCTGTGAGCAAGTCTGGAGAGGAGATAGCTACCCGGATACCCACTTCTTGAAGGGTTTGTGTGGACTACAAATGATTGAATCATGCCACCAAGAAGGATCATTTCCCGCTGCCTTTTATTGATCATATAATAGAGAGGCTAGCTCGGAAGAGTCATTATTGTTTTCTCGACGGGTACTTCAGCTACAATCAGGTGGCCATAACGCCCGAAGACAAGGATAAAATGACATTCACCTGTCCGTTTGGGACTTATGCTTTCCAATGGATGCCCTTTGGTCTATGTAACGCCCCTGTGACATTCGAAAAGTGCATGTTGTCCATTTTCTCGGACATGGTGGGTGACTGTTTAGAGGTCTTCATGGATGACTTTTCGGTCTACAATGATAGGTTTGATGCTTGTCTTGACTACCTAGACCACGTTCTTCAGCGCTGCATAGAAGTTCATCTTGTCTTGTCTTGGGAGAGGAGTCACTTCATGGTGACTCAGGGGACGGTGCTTGGTCATATCATCTCCAACAGGGGCATGGAGGTTGATCTGACCAAGGTGGATATCATCAGTAAACTAAATCCACCGTCCAACTTGCGACAGTTACGGTTCTTTCTGGGGCATGTCGATTTCTACCGATGTTTCATTCACAACTTTAATAGGATTGCCCGACCGTTGACTGATTTGCCGACAAAAGACACCGAATTCATTGTAGATGATAAGTGTCTTGCGTCTTTTGAGACTCTCAATATCTTAGTTGTTGAGGCTCCTGTCCTTCATCTGCCTGATTGGTCTCTCCCATTCGAGATCATGACGGATGCCTCCGATTTTTCCATAGGGGCTATGCTAGGACAGAGGAGGGATCGAGTACCATTTACCATTCACTACGTTAATCATACATTGGATGCCGCACAACAGAACTATACTGTCACGGAGAAAGAGATGCTAGACTTTGTCTTCGCCTTGTACAAATTTCGATCATATATTCTCAGATCAAAAGTAACTATCTTTACCGATCATACCGCCATCATGTACCTCATGGAAAAGAAGGATGCTAAAGAAAGATTGACAAGATGGATCCTTCTACTATAGGAATTTGATATTGAGATTAAGGATAAACCTGGAGTCAAAAATGTGGTGGCGGATCATCTCTCCTAGTTAGAAAATCTTGAGGAATCTGAGAAGACTGATCCCATTACAGAGACCTTCCCAGATGAGACGATCCTTGCTATCACCTCTATCCCATGTTACGCCAATATTGTGAACTATCTTGTTGCCAAAAAAGTTCGACAAGGTTGGCCCATGCAGTAACTTGAGACTTTCCTTGCGAAGGCCAAGTCCTACCATTGGGAGGGCCCCATCCTTTATCATGAAGGAGGGGATAGCATCTGGCATTGGTGCATTCCTCAGGAGGAGCACTACAGCGTCCTCACATGCTGCCACAAGCTTGAGGCAGGAGGACATCATTCTGGGAGGAGAAAAACACAGAAAGTGCTTCAATCCGACCTATGGTGGCCTACCCTCTTCAAGGATTCTTATGAATTCATGAAGAGGTGTACCGACTGTCAGAGGATGGGCACTTGTGGACAACGTGATATGATGCCGATGCAGCCCATTCACTTCTGTGAGGTTTTTGATGCACGGGGGCAATGATTTCATGGGCCCATTCCCTAAAAGTCAGGGATTTGAGTACATTCTGTTAGATGTCGATTATGTGAGTCTTTGAGTTGAGGCGACACCCTCCCAAACCCCAGATGCTAAGACTGTTTGTGGATTTTTTTAGAAAAATATCATTTCACGGTTAGGGGTGCCTAGAGTCTTTATATCTGATGGGGGGTCTCACTTTATCAATGACAAGGTAAAGGCCCTTGCTAATGAGTTCAGCATAGACCATCGAGTAGCCACTCCATATCATCCTCAGACCATTGGTCTTGCTGAAGTATCGAACATGGAGATAAAGACGATACTGTACAAGGTAGTCTGCCCAGACCAAAAGGATTGGTCATAGCTTTTGGACTCGGTCTTATGGGTATATCGGACTTCCTTCAAGACTCCCTTGGGTACATCTCCCTTTCATCTTGTTTATGGTAAGCACTGCCATTTACCTGTTGAGATTAAGCACAAGTCACTTTAGGCTATCACTGATATATTATTGGATCCGGAGAGTATAGGTGATCAAAGGAAGGTAGAATTGGCAGCCCTGGAGGAGCTTAGAGATACAACCTTCACAAACAACCTACAATATAAGGAGCGAGTAAAGATATGGCATGATTCTCATATCAACCATAAGCAGTTTGAGCCAGTTCAGAGAGTATGGTTGTTTGATGCCAGGCTTAGATTATTTCTAGGAAAGTTACAGAGTAAGTGGAAACCATGGTCCGAAAGGTGCATGACAATGGTAAAATCGACATATCTGAGATGCCATATGAGTCCACCTTTCGCGTTAACAGTCAGCACCTCAAGCCATATCTAGAACATGATTCGTTGATTGTTGATGTGGCCTCGATTCATTTTTCATGAGATGTGGTCTTTGACTCACATCAGTTGCATCTCGTACCTGATTATCACTATCTTCAGCCTTGTATAGATCTAGCTGTCCATATCATCTCATTCTTTAGTATAACACCCCATCTGCATCATGTGATTATGCTATACTTAGGGTGTACTTTACCCTAAGTATACAACTTGTAATTTAATTTAGATTAAATATATTTGATAAATCAAATAAATATTAATACCAAATTAAATCAATCAAATAAGGAGTGAAAACAAAGGAGATCTTCAATCCCCATAAAGGAGAGTGGACGACCACCAATTCCACAAGGGAATTGGGTGCCACCACCTCCTTTCCTAATGGGGAGGGCAATCTCATGGATTCCCATGAGATTGCACATCTCCTTAATTTTCTCTCTACTTATTTCCAACAACTATTTGTTGGGATTTTTATTCACCAAAATAATTCTCAATTAATTTTTGGAATATTGCAATCTTGACATTGGAAAATTGTGAATCATATTCACAACCCAAAACAAAATGTAATTTATATTTTCAATTAATTAGACAATGTGTATCCAATACACATTAATAATTAATCTACAAATATAAATTATAATTATCTCTCTCTAATACATTATAAATCACATTTATAATATGTTATGAATAATAGGATATTACTATCCACATTATTCTTATCCATAATAACTAAATCACATTTAATTATATTGGATAATTCCTCATACATCATGATAATTAAATCACAATTAATTATCAACTTCTCATTGCTTAGATCTTATGGAATTGTTCTTAAACCATTTATGAAAAATGCTATTTCTCCTCAGATACTTGGAGATAAGGACATGGCGATTGTATTGTTCCACGTATAGTGACTTGGATATTGAGATCACATCTCAAATCCAGATCCCATGGACCTCTCATAGATGCTCGATTAAATCAAGATCGTAAATCTAATCTTCTCATTGCATCTGAATCTCATTCAGATAAATGTCCAGTATATGGACTAAGATTAGGTCACTTCTCTAATGAGAGGAGTCACTAAAATCCAGACCTGTGTCATCACTCCCTCAGAATGGAAGCGTCATGGTTATACAATTGTTTATGATCAAATCACCCTCAGATATTCCCAATACCTGTACATCCTGCATACTGGAAGACTCATGATCATTATGAAGATATAGATCACTTTTGTAGTTTCATCTTCATGGTCTGATCACTAAGTTTCTCAATCTTGGTCCTTGGGATATGGTACAGATCATATGCTTTCACAAAGCATATATCTTACCTTCAAATTCATATCATGCATGGAATTTGGTCAATCCCAATACCTCATGAGTGAGCTCATGTCTCCCGGTTCACAAGTGAACCTGTATGATCCCTTTGAGAGATCATATTTCTCATATGCCCTTATATGCACACCAGCTCGCCGGTATATAGGCCTTGGTTAGGTCATCAACCTATTGGTCTGCCAAATGTACATACTCAGACATATAGCAATACATTGTCTCTGGTCAGAGGATGTTTGCTTGTGATGTGACAGTATTCATCATAGGTCTTTGGTTATCTCGATCTCGTTAAGTCAACCCATTGACTCAACTAATCTGATACCTCCGAATCAATATTCCCATGCAGAGGACCTGCATCAAGAGGTCGATCAGATATCAGTCTAATGAGATAGGATTGCCATCTCCCACTCAGACTGGAGATCACTACTTGTCAATCATTGATGATGCTTGATGAGTCTTCTATCCAACTTCTTAGATATTCATCCAAGTATCAGCCTCTATGATTCACTTAATGAATCAACGGCTGTATGATTATCAAGTTGGCCGTGGTACATAACCCTTATTGTACAGAGGGACCTTATAGTGCATTCATTCATTCAATATCATATAGGGAGTGAAACAAAATCAATAACTTTTATTGATAAATCATTTATTACAATAACATTTATTGTAGGAATGGTTCGCCTCGGGCTCACAGTGCTAACACTGATGGCACCAAGACGTATAAGGATTTGAAGAAGAATTTTTGGTGGAAGCAAATGAGAAGAGATGTAGCCAAGTTTGTGGCAAAATGCCTGACGTGTCAACAAATTAAGGCTGAGCATAAGAGGCCAGCTGGACTTTTGCAATCCCTTCCTATTCCTGAGCGGAAGTGCGAGGGTATATCTATGGACTTTGTGACGGGACTTCCTAAGACCATAGGTAGTCATGATGTCATGCGGGTCGTGGTTGATAGGCTTACTAAGTCAGCACAATCATACCCATGAGTATGGCATGCACTCCCTTACAGCTTGCAATGACCTTTATTAAGGAGATTGTCATACTTCATGAGTTGCCGAAGCAGATTGTATCTGATCGTGATTCAAGATTCTCCTCTCACTACTGGAGAGAATTCATGAGTTCTTTAGAAGTGCAACTATGCCTTAGTTCTGCTTACCATCCATAGACTGACGGACAATCCGAGAGGACAATTCAGACACTAGAAGATCTTCTTGGAGCATGTGTACTGGAGTGGAAACGGTCGTGGAAAGACCATTTGCCGTAAGCAGAATTTACGTACAATAACAGTTACCATGCCAGCATAGGCATGGTCCCTTTTGAAGCACTGTATGGAAGGCGGTGTTCTACACCTTTGAGTTGGTAGGAGATTGCACATAACCTTTTACATAAGGTAGAGTACTTGGACGAGACTGCTAAAGCAGTCAAGATAGCTCGGGAGAAATTACTTACTGCACAGAGTAGGCAAAAGAGCTAAAGCGATAGACGACACATTGATCTTAGCTTTGAGGTTGGAGATTTTATCTTCTTGAGAGTTTCCCCCATGAAGGAAGTTCAGCGGTTTGGAGTGAAGGGAAAATTAGCACCACGATTTGTCAGACCTTTTGAGATTCTCAAAAAGATTGGTAAAGTTGCATACAAGATTGCACTTCCTCCCCACCTTGATGGTGTGCATGATGTTTTTCATATCTCCAACTTGAGAAAGTATGTGCATGATCCATCACATGTGATTAATTATGATGATCTTCACGTGGACACCGACCTGAGTTATCCGGAGGAACCGGTCCGGATCATCGGTCGCTCAGTGAAGAAGTTGATGCATAAAGATATATCTTTGGTGAAGGTCCTTTGGCAACGACACAACTCTGAGGAGGCCACCTGGAAACCTGAGGTGGATATGCGGCGTGATTACCCACACCATTTTGAAGGTAGTCCATAATCTATACTTTCATCTTTTTAAGGTTGTTATATTTTGCTCGATAGGGTCCAACATTTTAAGGTTGTTACGGTACACCTTTTGCATCATGAGTCTCGGGGACGAGACTGATTTTAAGGTTGTTATGATGTAACACCCTACAATTTTCGGATTTCTCTGAAGTTTTAAATCCTATTCAATATTATACTCAAAAGAAGTGTCTTGTCGCAAGCTTTCCAACGAGTCCAAAAACGTGCGATTCCGAGTTCGGACGTGAAAGTTATGGGTGTTTTAGTGACCTTGTGATTTTAGAATTAGTGTTTTAATTAATTACGGGAATGGGGATTATCCCACACATTTTTAGGGAGTTAGTTGATGAGTGGTGCCTTGGAATTCACGTCCATACCTCCCTAAATTCCTCCCACACGTTCAGCTCTTCTCTCCATTCGGCTTGGTAATTGAAAACTCCCTTTTTTCTTCCATCATTTCATCATAACCCCGATTTTCTTCTCGGAGAAGAACAAGGACAACAATGTTTTCCCCATCATCAGAAGCTCACTAAACTCTTAGCCTTGCGACAAGAAGAAGAAGGGGAGCATCATCCCAAGGAGAAAGCATTCCTCCAATCGGAGTCGTGATCTGACAGATCGAGTGCACGAATTCATGTGGAATTCTCGCGCATAGGTAACGGATCTTGACTTTCTCTCTATCTTTTTCGCATACCTTGCGATTTAGAGATCATCGTCATTGGGGATGTTTGTTCGATTTCGATCTTTCCCCGAGATCGTCTTTTGATGTTGGTCTATCATGTTCTCTACCTTTTTGAATCGTTTCTTCTCGGATTTTGAAGATTTATTAGTTACGTGAGTATCTCGTGTTTAAGTGTATGATAACAAACACATATACTTTGGGGGACACTAATCCAGTAACCTTATCCTGACATTATGATCTCATATAGGGTATTTTTAATGGGATATGGTTCTACCTTAAGAAGTTCTATGGCTTCAATGTCTAGATGGATGAGATAAATTAACATGGGATACTAATGGTTGTTTCTGCATTTGTTGTAGTGTAGGCGATATTGAGATTCGAGGTAAGGTTGTAACAAAAACATTGAACGTGGTCTTAATGATTAGTATTGCTATGAGATAACTTGGGACATGTCATCTAATATATCATAATTTCTGGTTGATGGAACACGACATGGTTTAAATATCCATGGAGGAATGTCGTGCATTAGTTTTTTATAAATCATGGTATTATGTGTTGGTTTATTCATGTTAAGGAGATGTTTTCTAACCTCACATCCCTGCATTCCCATGTGATGATCTAAGATTAGATTTTTTAGTAGACTAAAAAGAAACGTGTTCTCTGATTATAGGATAACAGTTACTTTTTAAGTGAGGGGTGCCATGAATGGCTTTGATACCATTTGTAACGTTCCAGGCTTAGGTCCCCGATCCGTTATCAACGAAAACTAGCCATGACAACTTGTTGGGTTCGGATCCAAATGGACCCTTTGACAACCACACAAAATGCTTAAGCCCAAGTTGTCAAGTAGTAGTCACCACCACTTATAAACCACACCCACACTTCGTGAGTTTTAGGTATGGCACTATCTTTGGGGTTTTGGGATGTTACAATATGTTTGTGGATGAGCAGACTGCCATTGTATGAGTCACTACAATAAATTTTACCTAAGGCAACAAATAATTCAACATTATTACCATATCATCTGTAGTTAAAATATATAACAATCATTACTAGATTCTTTAATTTCACAACAATTATTGTATTCGTTATTATATTTATAGCAATGAATCATATAACAACGGTTATTCGTTGATGCTTTGTTCTAATTGTTTTTTTGTAATTTTTTAATGAATAAGTAAATGGACAAATTGTTGTTACACGAAACTTTAACCACGAATATGGCATTCATTGCTACTATAACAAAAGCTAATTTTGCAACGAATACTATTCATTGTTGTATGTTTAACATTAGAATATATGGCAACAAATATTCAAATTAACCGTCGTAGGTCAAAATTTTTGTAATGAGCATGGATGTATATTGTCTCACCATTTCCTAACACTATGTACAATTGAAACAAGAAATGTATTTTTGGAGTAGAATTATACTACGGAAAATGGTCTAGAATCTATTATTAAATCTTCTACTTTGAAAGAAATATTAATTAACGAACTTGCTAGGTTGGTCAATTGAAAGATTCTTTTTGTTAACTTTGATGATCAGACCCCCATTTATGGCACTCTTCGATTGATGAAAGAGTTGTTACACATGTGATCTTAGGAAGAACCATTTTTATAAAAAAATGTTACTGTAATTATTTGTATATTTATAAAAGTTATCAATTTCCACTCCTATTTGAGATTATTGAAGGCATGTACTTATAAGGTCCCTTATTACAATTATAGTTATGTATCATGACAATCTTTATAATAATACAACTATTGATCTAATGATTGGATTATAGAGGTTTGTGCTGAGATGATATCCAAAGAGTTAGTTTGAGGATTCAACTGGCACCGTCAAATGATTATCTATAGAGGATCTCCAACCTGAGAAGGAGATGGCAATCCATACTCCAAAGCTTGATATCTGACAGGCCTCTTGATTTAGGATTGATGAATCTCCATTTCGTCACCTTTATATTTTCATTTTGGCATCAAATACCTAGTTAAATGCATGTAGATAACATTAATTTGTACAAAAATAACATTCCTTATTTAACATATAAATACTTTATAAATACATATATTTAATTCCAAAATAAAAGAATAAAAGAAATGAAAACTAAACGAAGTATAAAAAATACAGAACGATCCTCAATCTTGAGACCAAGTCAATATTGACTTGGTCACCTAGGAATAAAGTAGGGGGTGATAGGGCCAATAACTGTACAGAAACACATTCAAAACCCTACTTCAGTGCACCACAAATAACTATTTTTACACTATTTTATTTTCCTTCATACACACCTCAAATAAACATTTATTCAACATAAAACTTGTACATATTAATACGTAGAAAAATACAAAAATAATTGTAGAGGAAAATAATGCACAATGTGACTGGGACACATAGATGAAAAAGCTACAAACTGAACTTCACAAACCAATATCTTCTCCATACAAGCTCAAAATTCACCAAACTTACTTTATTGATCATAAAATTAAATTATTTATCTATTTAAGGTAGTTTCATTAAAAATAGAGTTAAGATGCAAAAACTGGCTTTTTGAGGTCCCATTGTACTATAGACCTGCATATTTTATTCATTTGATTTATTCTTTATATTTTTACTTTTTTTATAATTTTAAATACTTGTAAATATTATTTAAAATATAAGTATAAAATAAATGCATTAACTTATATTAAAATAAATAAGTTATTAAAAAATATAGGCGCACTTTACATATAATGTATATACCCTTCTTTATTTATGTGGATAAATAAAATCAAAAAAATAAATCAAAATATGTAAATATGTATTTAAATGTATTATAAATATATGAAATATGTACATATAATAATAAAAATAAAATACAAAATAAAATATAAGAAGTCAAATATATGTATTTATACCTATTTATATACTTTTAAAAATTAGCACCTAATAAATAAACATGGAAAAATAAATAAAATATCCATAAAATCGTACATAAAATAAGAAACAACTTTTATGTTTTGATTTTTAATTATTGTAATCATTTACTATTTTTAATCTAACTAATAAGGGAATTAATCCCCTGATTTTTCTGATTGGTCCCCATGGACCAATCCAGGGCATTGTACTGTTCACTGCCCGGTCAACTATCCTACCCTTGCCCTCTAACCCTGTTAGAGCTTCACCAACCCCCTTTTCTCCATTTTCTTACTCCACTTCCATGCCTCCTCAGACTTCGAGACCATCACCAAACCTCTTCACCAGTTGATCGTCCATCTCACTAGCCCTCTAGCTTCCACCAACTCCATCTCACCTTCACGTCATCACCCTCACATGATCACCAATCACCAAGTTTATAAATAAACCATTTCCACCTTCTTCACCTTTTTGATCCCTCTTAGCTCTCCATAACCATAAACCTCTTGTTGCTTGAGCATCCTAGTGACAACTTGAAGCTTGCAAAGGCATTAACGAGGAAAAGAAGTGGCTGGAGGAGGTCTGCCGTGACATGGAGCTTATCTCTGGTGATGTCCACATGTTCCCTTATTTCATCCAAGTACAAGCTACTAGGTCAGCCATTTCCTTTGCATTATCATTTCTTAGATTAACGGTAACATTATTTTTGTCATATTTCCAGTTAATTAGTTAGATTAGTAAGATCGTAGTTCGTCGAAGCTCCAGCTATGGAGACCTACTCTGCTGCAAATCAACTTGTCTTGATTCTTCTTCACCCCCATTTCAAATTCCACCACATTCTTCATCAAGCCCCATCATATACACACACCTGATTTTGCTAAAATCAGAGGAATTGAGCTCCCTTCGCCACCTCTTCATCGAAGCTCTCTGCTCTTTCACCATCCCTTTACTACAACTTCATTTTTGGGTCGAGGGGGTCCCTCTTCGAGCCCTTGAGACTTCTGCTGCAGGTCCGAGTCCTTGAAGGAACCCTTGGGATAAGGTTCAACTATGAACTTGGACTGCCAGATCGCTGAAACTTGAAGACCATCCAGGTCCCCATCAATAGGACCTGGACATATATGAAGGCTCGAGCAGGAGCGTAGAGGCACCAAGAGGCTATTGAGACTCTTAGCATCGAAGAAGAGCACATGAATACAGAGATACAAGTCATCGAAGGTCAAGGATTAAGGAGTTCTTCCTTGTTCTTCATGACCTCTCTAACACTATTGGATTGAGGAAACTTAAGTCCAAGAATACACAGATGGTGAAGCTTACTGATAAGGTATCCAAGATAAGGGTACCCGCTGTGACTGCATCTGCTGCTCCAGTTTATCATGTTCATCATATTCAGGAGAAACAGATGTCATGGCCATCCTAGCCATGGGTAGAGGATCAGCCTTTAGCCCAATCTTATCAGTAACAACCACTGACTATGGAGACAGTCATTGAGGAGCCTTCCCAGGTTTGGGAGGTAAATGGTGTGTGGTACACACATGACCTTCCAAATAGGGGAGTTCTGTGGTCCGTTTCTCCTAACAACGTCCCTAGGACTTCTATAAAACATCATCTAATACTACACCTCTTCCAGCACCGAGCTCTGGAGCTGTTTCTTATCTGGCACCACGGCAGCAAAAACAGTACGAGCGTTAGCAGACATACCAGTTGGGCCAGCAGGGCCCACATATTCAGCATCATATCCAGCAGCAACAACATTCATATGGTCATGAGGGCCAGTCTTCACATTCTTCCTTTCCTTCTTCACAGCCACATCAGTCATCTTCTGGTCCCATGGATTTTCAATGAAAGATTTTAGAGGACTTGCATTCTTACAGGAATGAAGTGCAGGATTTGATGGTTGATTTAAATCATCTACCCCATTTTCATGATGAACGCAGTGCACCTACTACATTAATTCCCCCCAAGGTTCAAGCTAATCGTAATAGCCTGAACAAATCTTAGCAGCAACAATAGTTATATCAGGTATATTACTTAGATTCTCACTAATATGGGCACAATATCTTTCCATTTGATTGTGTTAATCATATGTCTCTCAAGAGAGGACAGACCGTGGTCGTACCTGATCGAGCTAGGGTCATGGGTAAGACCAATTCTGAGGCTCATCCTAAGGATACTTCAGAGGAGGATGACCCTAGGCATCTTCAAAGAGATCATCAGAGAGCAAAGACTTACAAGAAGAAATCAAGGAGGAGTACAAGAGTGGAGTAGCATGCATCGGATTCAGAGTCTACAGAGGGCCTTGCACCTTCGGATGAGGAGAATGCACATTCAACATGCATTCCCCATCCTATAGTAGATAATTCAGTCGCTATTCCAATTGTAAAATATTCAAGTGTGAAAAACTCAGTTTCTCTTAATAATAGAGAGCATGTTTCTATTTATGATTATGAGTCCTCACATAATTCTTTATATATCCCTTTCCCCCGTGCTCTTACGGAATGAAAGCGCATCATTAATAAGATTCAGAAAGATGATCCTGAAATGGCATGATTTTGTAGAGATAATATTATGGTTAAAGTGCTATTTGATGAATATGTGGCCAATCATCCTGCATTCCAAAAGTACTTGAAGGAGAGATGCACACCTAAAAGTGTTAGAAAGTAGAAACCGAACAACTACGTCAAGACGCTTGTTTTGTCGATTTCCACTACTTTTTTTCTCAAGAACCCGAAGTTGCCACAGAAAAAGAGACATTTAGGTGCTCATTATGTTGTGAGTTATATCGATGATATGGCATGTGCACACACTCTCCTAGATAATGGATCTTCAATCAACTTATTATCCTTTGCCTTATATGAGAAATTAAAGTTGAGACCTTTACGCAAATCTATAGCGCTACTTCAGTTTGCGGATAAGTCGATGAAAAAGGCTAAAGGTGAAGTCAAAAACGTCATTATCTCTATTGAGGGATAATATTATGGAGTGGACTTCACTATCCTTGACATGGATATCCCCAATCAATGGAGAGACTCACAAATAATCCTTGGGTGGCCCTTCCTTAGGACCGTTGGAGCTTCATTTTATTATTGAACAATGATAATGAAATTCTGTTCTCCAGGCAGACAATTGGAACTACAGATGAAGTAGACGAAATGGCCATGACCTAATTCAGAATCTAGCATAGATTCCTCTTCCCTTTCAGAGGGAGATTGCAATGTTGTTAACACAGTTGGGATTTGGGCACAGAATCCAACAGTACAGAGTGAGACTCTCTCATTTGAAGAGGACAATGCACATATAGCAGTTATGGATACATTGCCAATTTTCTTGAGTAATGCATTACCCTACTCCCTTGATGATTTAGAAGTCCCTATGGACTTGTCAGTTCCTCCTCCTTTGGAACAATAAAGGGAATTATATGAAGAGGCGAACGGAGCTTTGGCTGAATTACCGTCTTTCTTTGGAGATCCGGCTCCTTTTTCTTCAATTCAGTTGGTGGATGGCATTATAGACGATTCATCTCCACTAAGTAGCACAAATTCGGATTCAGTGGTAGTTCAGCCTGACGTACCTGATGAATCATCCTTGCTAGAGTTGAAGCCACTACTTCCTACACTCAAGTATTCCTTCCTTATGAGACCGAAGGATATGTTTCGTGTCATCATTAGTTCTAAGTTGACTGTAGATCTGGAGACTAGGTTGTTAGAAGTATTAGAGAAGAACCATAAGGCCATAGAATGGACTATGTCGAATCTTGTGGGTATAAACCTCACACTCTGTTCACACCACATTTTTATTGAGGATAATGCTAGACCTTCTCGTGAGTTCCAAAGGAGACTCAATCCAAATCTACAAGAAATATTTAAGAAGGGATTAGAAAAATGGTGTGGAGCGGGCTTTATTTACCCTATTTCTGACTACAAATGGGTGACACCTTTACATGTTGTCCCGAAGAAGTCATGAATTCAAATGGTCACCAATGAGGAGGGAGTTGAAATTGCGACACAATTACATGTGCTAGAATGCTGCGGCCATGAAAGATCACTTTCCCCAACCTTTTATTGATCATATTTTGAAGAGATTAGTGGGAAAAGAGTTCTTTAATTTTCTTGACGGGTACTCTGCTACAATCAAGTATCCATCGCTGCCGAGGGCCGGGAAAAGACCACTTTTACATGTCCCTTTGGGGCGTACACATTCAGACACATGTCTTTTGGGCTATGCAACGCCCAAGGTACTTTTCAAAGATGCATTATTGCCGTGTTTACCCAAATGATTGGAGATTTCCTGGAGGTCTTCATGGACGATTTCTCGATCCATGGTGATTCACTTGATTCTTGTTTAGCTCATTTGGACCAAGTTCTATAAAGGTGTAGAGAGGTAAATCTGGTACTCTATTGGGAAAAAAGTCAATTTATGGTGAAGGAGGGTATTGTGTTGGGGTACGTCATCTCCACGAAGGGAATGGAGGTTGACCCTGCCATGGTGGATGTGATCAACAAATTTGATCCACCAACCAACATCAAGTCAGTGAAGTCATTTCTGGGGCATGTCGGATTCTATAGAAGATTTATTGAGGATTTTTCTAAGATTTCCTGACCCTTGACTGAGCTCTTAAGAAAGGACATCGAGTTCTTTGTAGATCACAGGTGTCTGGAGGTCTTTGAGCTCCATAAGAAGAAGACCTACGACTCGCTGATTCTACCGGATCATGATAGGTCTCTTCCCTTTGAGATCATGACTAGTGCTTCAGATATTGCTATATGAGATGTATTAGGGCAAAGGTGAGATCAGATTATGTTTGCTCTTCACTATGTAAGCAAAGTTTTGGATCCAGCACAGAAAAAATTTACAATGACTGAGAAAGAGATGCTAGTTGTAGTTTGGGCTTAGATTTATGATTTTGGGCTCAAAAGTGACAGTTTATATGGATCATTCAACCATTAGATATCTCCTGGAAAAGAAGGACGTGAAGGTGCATCTTCTTAGGTGGATATTGTTACTCCAGGAGTTTGATTTGGAAATTAAGGATAACCTGGAGTCAAAAATGTAGTGGCTGATCATCTTTTGAGGATTGAAACAAAGGATTCCCCTGATACTGAGCCTGCTCGAGAGACCTTTCTAAATTTGTCTATTTGTGTCATAGGCTTACTCCCATCATATGCCAACATGGTGAACTTCCTTGTCTCCAAGCAAGTTCCTCATGGTTGGACTAGTAGTATAGACCGACTTAAGTTGGATTCAAGAAATTACCATTGGGAGGATCCGTTCCTTTTCTTTGTTGGACCAGATTGTGTCTGGAGAAGGTGTATTCCTCAGGAGGAATATCATAGTGTTCTCATGTATTATCATTCACTTGAAGCAGGAGGACGCCATTCATGAAAGAGAACTATTCAAAAGGTGTTACAGAGTGGTTTCTTTAGGCTTACCTTATTTCAAGATGCCTCTGATTTTGTACGGTCGTGCCCTATTTTCTAGAGGATGGGAGGGACTGTTGGTTCTAGAGATGAGATTCCCATGCAGCTTGTGATTTTTTGTGATGTCTTTGATGCTTGGGGCATATATTTTATGGGTCCCTTCCTTAATAGCCGATGTTTCGAGTACATCTTGTTAATGGTTGATTACTTGTGAAGATGGGTGAAGGCTATCCCAACCCGAGCTGTAGATGGTCAGACTATCTAAAAATATATTAAGGATCATATTATATCATAGTTCTGACTGCCAATAGTGTTGATATCTGATGGGGGTAGCCATTTTGTGAATAGAATGATGAAATCTTTATCGAAGGACTATGGATTTGAGCATAGGATAATTAGTCCTTACCACCCTCAATCAAATGGCATGGTAGAGGTTTCAAATAGGGAGGTGAAGAGTGTTCTTTAAAAGTTAGTCTATCCAGATAGGAAGAATCGATCTAAGTTGTTGGACCTAGTTCTGTGGGCTTACAGAATGACCTACAAGACACCTCTTGGACTTCACCTTTCTGGATGATTTATGGCAAGCCAGTAATTTGCCTGCTGAGTTAGTGCACAAATCTGAATGGGCAAATAAAAAAGATAAATTGGAGCTGTCTCTTAGGGAAGTTGTGTAGAGACCTTAACTTAAATGAACTAGTGGAAATCCACAACCGAGCATATGACAACAACATGATCTATATGAACAAGCTTAAGTAGTGGCATGATGCACATATTAGATGTAAGAACTTTGTCCTAGGACAAAAGGTATGGTTGTTTAAAGCCTAGTTAAAGATTTTCCATGGGAAACTTATGTCAAAGTGGATGAGTCCTTTTATTGTTAAGGAAGTGCATGGGAATGGTAGTATAGAGATCTCAGAGCTTTCAGAGAATGCCCCTTCCTTTTTGGTCAACAGCATTTACTTAAATATTTTGTAGAATCCAAGGAAAGGTTAACTTCTATTGAGATGATTAATTTCCGGCCTATTGATTCAGTTTTAGACTTCTCAATCAAGGCATGCCTATCATGACAGATTCACATCAGAAGATTAAGTATCAAAATATTCATATTCATCCTAATCCTTATCTTGTAGATTCCCTCTACTTCATATTTCGTTTCTACCTCCACTTAGGCTATTCTCAGCCTATGTATAGGGGGAATTTATCGCTCTTTCTCTTCTCTTTAGGTCTTTCCTCTGCATTTATATGTATCTCTTTACTTAAGTTTTTCAAATCCTAAGTATAGTAGGGGAATTACTTATATGCTCATTCTTATACTTGTCTTATTCTCAACTCAGTTATTGTGGATTGTTTATACTTAGTTGAGCTATGGATTCATATCACTTTGTGCTATGAGGACATAGCAAAAGCTAAGTATAGGAGGGTCTACCATATATATTACATATATACTTTAGATATAGCTCATATTTTAAAACTTATTGAGGTTATGGGTATCGTATTATATTTTTATACTGATTAATGTACAAAATGTTTTGAAATTGATTTTTGGAAATTATATACATATTTGACATGTTTTCAAAAGTTTTACATGGTTTGAAAAATTCGTATGACACTGTTTGAAAAATAATGTTTAAAAAAGTTTTGAAAACCTATAACTATGTGAAATAGTTTGCAAAAGTTTTCAAAAATTCTTTTCAATGCTAAGGGTGTAAATGAGACTAACTAATTAACTTTATTAAAAATCCAATAAATATAAAAAAAAATTGAAAATTCATTAATTTTGTCGTTGTGTCTCTTCAGTATACTTTGGAGTTTTAAGGGTCCAAGAGGTCATGACGGTCCACCGAATCGTTTCTTCTTTATTCATTATAAAGGTTGTCTTGCCCTAGAGTCTTTTAGAGTTACACGTGGAGGAAAGTATGGATTTCATTTCTTTGAAAGATCAAGTTGATGAAGATTTCTCTGAAAAGAGTGACACCATGTAAGGAGGATGATCTATTAATAGAAGAATTAGATATGGAGGTGCCTTTATCTTTTCTTGAGGATGTCCAGTATTTGGATTCTCACCAGTCCAGTAAGCTAGTTCATTCTACTGTGTCTAGTTTTTCTCTTCTAAAGAAAACCCAAAAGTCTATTATATGACTTCAAGATTTTATTCGTCTTCCCATGATTGTGAAAACTTTTGAGGCTTCCCATGTAAATATGGAAATCAGCTTTGAGGAAGAATGACATCATCATAGATGGGTGAAATTCCAAGTTGATGAAGATCTTTCTTATTCAAATTCCAATGTGTATTCTTTTAGGAAGAAACAATTGAAACATAAGGCAGCTTGTGTTTTTAAATCTCGAAGAATCGATCTTGATTGAAAGGAGTTGAAGCTTGTAAATGTTGTGATGTTGGGTATCCTAGTGTGTTTGTATGTTCTCTCTATGAATTTGACTAGGGTATCCAATATGGTGTATCTATTTAAATAAAACTAATAATTCATTTATTCTTTTGTAAATAATTAATTTATTAACTTACGAATTGGTTTTATTCTTTGGCACTTTCACTATGCACTCAAGGCTTGAGATGATCTTTAACACTTTGTTCAAGGAGTTCCTAAATTTAGAGTTATCATGTATTAATCACTAGGGTCTTGGACTTAAAATTCACACTCTCCTAGTTTGAAGACATGCATGCTATATTTCATTCTTAACCTCCTTCAAAGAATTTGACTTTCATATCACATGCACGACTACATTCATGATTGAGATGAGTTAAGGTTTCAATGAGGAGACTGGGATTGGACGTTTGAGTTTGGACCTTATCTATATGATGCTCGAGGATGGGATAAAATTAATGACGGCTTCGTGAAACCTGAGTGTCATCATCTTAGGCAGTATGTGACATGTTCACATGCTATCTCTTGACTTTGACCTAAAGTGCTAAGGTGTGATTACATTAAATTAATAAGTTTATCAGTGTGCGTCAACCCATCGTAAAAGCAGTGGAGCTAGCCATAAAGAAGGGAAGTTCCCTCAAAATCAAAATAAAAAAATGATGATGATTAAAATGAAAAGTGAAAAGAAAAAGCTCATCACATTACAAAGTTACATCTTATGAGCTACATTCAAGGTGAGCGCTCTCAACCTTTACATGTCCATTAGGACCAAATCATTAGGCTTTGTGAGTCGGGCTAGTACCACAAAAAGGGTTATGCACCGTTAGTGCTACATGTCTAGATGCAAGTATATTAGATACTTTAAAAAGACACACCCCAGTGTATTTCTCAGAAAAATAAGTACAGGCGACTCATCCCTTTTGATGGACACACTGATCAACATAAGTAAAAATAAAAACATGTTGAGTATTAGTACTTGAGAGAATCATGTTCCATTGAGAGGAAGTTAAAATAAGTACCCAATTCTATATCCTCCATAATCTGGCCTTCCATCCAAACCATTAAAGTCTGACGAACTAAAGAGACGGTGGATTGAAGCAAGACTGGATTCATTCTCTAGAGTCGATGGTTGGGTCCACAGGAGAGCTTCTGAAATTGGAATTTTTGGTGATATTTTGACTTTATTCTCATGGGTGCAGTCTACACTAAGTCATACTTCTTATATATGTGTATACATTGGGAGTCTGACAATTAGAGGGGGTGAATTCCTTTTGATTAATACTTGGATCAACTTAGAGTTTAGGATTCCTAAAATCTTGTGTTCTAGGTCAAATCAAGCCTTGTATACTCACTTGAACATGTCAAGGATCTCACTGATTAAACTAACTCTTTAACAAATTATTTATTAGCTCGAGGATGAGCTTAGCTTAAGTATAGGAGGGGTGATAAATCCTAGATTTATCATCATTAAGCATAATTTTTATCTCTTGCTTAAGTTAACGAACAAGATCCATAAACTAATAGCATTACTTGATAATTTTTGCTGTTGTAAATAATTGACATTAATTGTATTATATTATTATAACCCTATTATGGTGCAGTATTTTATGTATTTAATCAAATAAAATTAGAATAATATTGTACATAAATAAATTAACATGAAACCAAATAAAAATAAAAAAATTAAAAGAAATTGTTTTAATTCATATTTATTTTTTATCTTTGTATAGATGAACTCTGATCTCTTTGACTTCTACATAAAAGATGTAGATCTCATCGAGATCTACAACTTTCATGTTCATCATTTTTTTGCAAATCTGATTCTAATTATTTATTATTAAATTTTTCACGTTTTACCTATTTATCTCAATTCCTATTGGGCCACATGGCACCTTCATACCTGACTATTTGGCCGCACCCCATTGTCTCATCAATTCTGCTTTGAGGCCGTTCAATCTTCATCCAATGGTAGAAGATTCTCCTTACAACCTCTGCCCACATCTCTCCAACAGTCGCAACCTTTCTTACACATTGAACTTCTCGTCATTTTCACAAACTCCGTCCTACGTCATTCTTCCTCACAACTATCACCAAGTTATTCATCCTTCGATCGTCATCATAGCCAACTACCTGGATTTGCTCATCCTTCTATTCCCCAGACATAAGAGGTGGTTGAGACCACCATTTTCGTCCTACAACCTCCAACTACCCTGTTATCAAAACCTCCATCTTCGGGCAACCTCCAACTCATCCTGCCATTAGCGAGAGTCCTCCCATCCCATTCACTAATATGTGACAGAGACTTAGTGAGAAAGAGTGCCAAGATGGAGGTTTTCAAGCCTCTGACTCGAACCTCAAGTGAAGCATTAGAAGAGGACATATGGCTCGAGCCTCTATTCCTGAGCTTGACAGAATCACATGTTTCACACACGTGATTGGGCAAATTGCAACAACTACCCGATCATTCCAGATATTACAGATAAGTCATCATGCCTGTGTGATAATTTGTCCCTGTGGGTTGTGTCAATTTCTTATTAGCCCCTATTTGTTCTTATTTGCAATAAAACATGGAGATATCTTTGTATTTATACCTCCTGGATTGATATTAAAATAACTTTTTATTTATAAATCCAATAAAAGTGATTTTGGTCTCGTTTGAAAGCTAATATGTTATTATTTCTATTGTAGTATTATGTGGTTATTTTTGTTATAAAAATCATGCTTGATTTGATTCATCTTATAAATGCTTAAAAAAGATCTTTTATTTAAGTTGAAATTGTCATGATTCTGTGTACTTGATCTTGATTAATTTTCTGTTTCTTAATGGATAATTATTAATCTATTTTACCAATACCATTAACTTAGTAATTGATTCAATTGCTAGTTAAAAAAATATTTAAGGAGCAAAGTGGAATCGAATTTCATTATTTCTTTGAATTACTTTCTAGATCACATGTTGATTTAAATTATCTGCAGAATAGATTTTGGCCTTCATTGAATTTTCACTCAATTCACGAAATCATTGTTATTAACTTCAAATTATTTATCGAGTTTGTAATTGCATTACAAGTAGGATGAATTATTTATGTGCGCATGATGTTTTAATTGCATAACAATCATGTTTAAAATTGTCTCTTTTATGAAACGAGCATTTCTCAATTAAACTAAGAACTACTACTTAAAATGTTTGCCATCTAAAATTTAATCATTAAACTTCTTGCGTCCTTATGTTTGACAATGGGCATCCCAGGTTAAAAATTGAAGATGAATCCTCCTTGCGCAGATTATCAATTCGGTTCTGTCGCTAAGTGCTTGTGCTGCAACAGATCATTATTAATGCATGCATTTAGCAGCTAATCAAATGGCGCCGTTGCCGGGGACGTGGCACATTTTGTGATCATTTATTAGGGTTAAATATTTATTTAGTGATTTTTAGGCTTAATTATCTTTGAGCTTGTTTTATCTTGTGTTGTTTTGTGATTTTACTTAATTAATTGTTTTAATCTCTCCAGAATTATCTAATATATATTTATTAATTTGTGGAAGGCCCGTGAAGCCGACGATTCTCGCAGGACCGCAAAGGCAAGAAGCAAGAGTTACATGCTGGAGAAACCATGAAGCAATTTAAGTAGTAGATAGATTATTTAGATTAATTGAGTCCATTTTTATAATGTTATAATAATTTATAATGTATTCGACTCTTTACATCGGTTCTCAATTGAGATCTCACGTGTGTAACAAAGGCCTATAGACTTTATTTATTCATTGTGTGGTTGTGTTGAGAGTGGTTCTCGACTAGAGTGACTTTTTTGATTTAAGCATTACACCAAATAGAAAAATCGTAGGTCATTCTTGCTTGATCTATTTTGTAATTTAGGGCACACTAAACAAATCTCATTAGATTCACCATTGCAAAAATCTTAGGAGATTCATAGATGCTTGTAACATACGTTCTACTAAGTTAAATCAATTGATTTCTTCACTGCTAATAGAACTACTTCTTAGGTGCGGCTTTTTGATTTGCATCATATAGTTAGATTTAAAAATTCTATGTTGCATCCATATGGAGAGTGTTGGGAAGCGTTGTAAGCATCTCTAACGACTGCATGCATCATTGATTTCTGATTGCATTCTGTTTTTTTATTTCTCCCTCTATTTTCACCAATTTAAAGATTAAGGAAAATCGACTATATGTTAGGCGATGTTTGTGGTCACTTAAATTCAAGCGATAACCAAAACTCTTAAAATTGGGAATGAATTAATGCTTGTTGACCAAAATAAATTGGAATAAAAGCAACGTTGTTTTACGGGTGCATAAATCCCTCATTTATTTGCAGGTACTTATTAGTGAGAGAGAAGACATTAGGGGTAGATCCAAGCCATGAATTTTCATATAAACTACTGGTTCTATAAAAATTATTAGCCACTTCTCAGTGAAGAAATTCGAGTAGTTGATAAACAGTCCGGATCTCCTAGCTAGAGGAAGGTTGATGAATCCATGATTTATTAACATTCTGTCTGCATTTCGTCTTAAAACACTTAACAAATACATGTAAATATCCATTAATTTCCACTTTTTAATAAAATCCCATTCATGAATAAAAATGCACTTTTATACATTAAAATCATATAAATAAATAAACGAATAAAAATAAAGGCAAATTGTAGATATGTATATATGTACAATATGACTTGTAAAATAAAAATATAGCTGAAAGATATATTTATAAACTAATCCCCCGGACCAAGTCAACATGGATTGGTCGATAAATAAAAAAGTAGGGGGAGATAAGAAGAAAACAAATAAAAATAATTAATTTTACATCTCTTACACATTCCTTATTAATTATCTAATAAATACCAAAACATTGAAGATTTTAATTAATTCATAATGATATATTTTTCACCAAACTCTTCTCCTAATTATTTATGATATAGTAGGCTCCATTTTCTCTTATATCAATATTTATTAAAATACTTAAATTAATTTATTAAAATCTATAAAAATTCGTGCATATTTTGATTATTAGCCTAATAATTAATAAAATATAAAAATGATATGTTATTTAGTAATTTATTAAATTTAAAATCCAAAACCTATTTATTAAGTATTATTTATACTTATTTAGTAATATAATATTTATATCTCATAAAATATTTATTATTTATTAAAATTAATTATACCATATTTTACATAAATTAATTATTTATGAATTTTGTTTTTATAACTATTTAAAATAACTTTATCTACTATTATATATATTCTAAGGTATTTATTGATACTAGACAACCAGGTGATGACACATGTCAATACCTTGTTCCTTCTTCGAGAAGGCATGCCAGTGGTCTATTCCAACTACCTTCTTTCTCCCATTTCTCCACACCACCTCATCACCTCTACCTTCGATTTCCACCCTCCATCCTCTTCCTCCAACTACCACCATCCACGCTGGCCGTCGATCACCAACTAACCCCCTTCGATTTCCCTATAAAACCACCTCCAAGTCGCCATTCTCCAACTAACTGTTCCTAAGCTAACAACTTCTAGAAAACCACTGGCCATCGCCCCACCTTCACCATTGTGCTCCGCCTTGCTCTATAGCTGACAGCTCTCCTTGAGGAGCCCATGTGGAAGAGGGAATATCGAAGGAGGGTTCCAGGATAGCCAACCA
Source organism: Ottelia alismoides (assembly GCA_037367405.1). Taxonomy (NCBI): domain Eukaryota; kingdom Viridiplantae; phylum Streptophyta; class Magnoliopsida; order Alismatales; family Hydrocharitaceae; genus Ottelia; species Ottelia alismoides. The sequence continues at coordinate 206,538 of JAZKJV010007200.1, forward strand.
CCTTGTATTGCTGCTGTTGTGTGTGTTTAGCTCTGGCCACCGACCATCAAGAAACGACTTGAGTTCATACAACTCATACTTTCCAGGTACTCATTCATCTATTCTTTGCATTTTTATTCCACAATTATGGTGCCTTATTTAACATCTTTAATTGTGTGATTGAGAACCTTAATCATCCTTGTTAGATGCCATCTTCTAACCAGTCTTCAAACCCGATTCAAGTCATACCCAAATCGTCTCCATTTCTTTCAAATTTCATCATTCTCATATTTTCTGGAAACTCATTATATAACTAGCAAATTTTTAATATCCTTGGACGATTTGTACACGAACCAAGCATAAGAATCTTCATTCGCAGAGCGTCTTTATATTGGAGCTTTATTTCATCAATTGGAACTTATTCCCTTCAAAGAATCATGCCAACACAATCTCCAAATTCTAGCCGATTTAGCTTTCCAGACACCAACTTCAAAGCGATCGAGCCACCATCTTCCTCCATCTCGAAGACAGCCCATCGCAGGTGAGCTCGAAGGGAGAAGGCGTCACCCCTCTGGCCCTACAGGAGTTCCACTCGACCATGTCTCTGCTAGAGATAATTCGGAGAAGAGGCCTACATTCCCAGCTGTGCAAGAGCCCAAGAACACCGAGAACAACCCGCGAAGCACAGTTGGCTGACACGTGTCCACATCAGATGGCCTAGATCGAGCACGCCCTTCTAATCTTGATCGTTCGTGCGAAGGGGTGGAAAATTGGCGTCATAAGTCCAGATGAAGATTCAGAATTTCAAGTAGCTCCAAGACTTTCTAGATATTACATTTAGGTCCCCGTGCAGGGACCTAAATGTAATAAATTTTATTTTCTTTGCAAATTATCCCCTTCTAGGGACCAAAATGTAACAGACTTAAAATCTTTTCATTGCATTTCTGGCCCTGTGCTGTAGAGATATTTTGGACCTTTATCTTGTAGTATTTTTCTTTGATTTTTTTAGGGTAGTTGCACAACTACCCTAATGAAATTTATTATATTTTTTGTAGATTTTTGCTGAGTAGTTTCGTCGCTTTGATTTTTATAATTTCGTGTTATTTTCGAATTATTTCTGAAGTTCGTTGTAAAATCAAGAAGATAGTGAAATTTCTTGAGATCTCTTTGTTTCATCGAAAACCACTATACGGTTATTCTGCCTCCTCAAGTTCAACCCGCGCATACTTACCTGGATGAATATTAAAGTGTAGATAAAATAGGAGAGAGAACTCGCTTATTCTCTCTCTCTCCTATTTTATTGATTTTTGTTTGATCAACCGAAATCTGATCTCTGCAGTTCTTTCTACAACCGACAACTCTCTTCTTTAAGTAACTTCTTGTCGGATTTCAGTTATCAATATGACACCGTTTCTAGGGAGGCATCAACTTTACCTTGGTTTTCGACATTATTTCAAGATTTTTTTCGATCTTCTTGGTTTTATAGTTTTCTCATTCTTTTTTGATTCCGTATGATTTTGGTTTACGTCTTTTATCAATTCTGTTTGATTTTTACGACTTTTATTTTTATTTGATTTCTTTCGATTTTTGTTTGCTTTTATTTTTTATGGCTTTTTATGTTTGTTATTCTAACTAATTTTTTAGGGCCTGCAAGATCAGCCGGCTTCTTCGGAAGCCGAGACAGTTGAAAGTGCAGAGACCGACCCCTTCTCTCACGTGTCAGTTGTAGAGGACAGAATTAGTTATGATTTTTCTTTTATTTGTAATATTTTTGTAAAAAGGATACTTGCCCATTTTTCTATTTTCTAAGAAGGGGCCCTGTACGGGCATCCTGACTTGTACCTCCCCTCCCTTTTTCTCGCGGTCTGTTTCACCGAGTGCCATGCATTCGGGAGAGCAGGGCACCCACCACAGTTTTCCTTCGCATCGATGGCTTTCCGTAGCTTTTTACGAGGCTAGGTGCTTGTATAGTAGTTTTTTCCTCTCTGCTTGTGCCTTCATAGTTAATTCTAGGACTCACGACCTAGGAGCATGCTTTTCTAAGATAAATAAAAAGAAAAAAATTTGTTAGACATTTTATTTCAAAAAATCCAAAAAAATAGATAACGAAAAATAAAATCAGGACTCCTTGACTACTTGACCTAAAAATAAATGTAAAGATCATTTGATTTGGGAAAGCAACCCCCACACATGGATTGTAGGTATATTTTCCATACATCATGAGTGAGGGAAGACACTTAAGGTTAGAACCAAAGTCCGAGTTTCCCTAGGAATACTACTTAGTCCATACACCTAATCGTTGTTCTTCAATGGGTACTCTCTGATATCCGACAACGGTCTGAGTTTACTTAGTAGAGTGGGAGGTTTAGAGGTCATCACAATAGCATGGTCCTCAAGTAACACAGGTAGTCGGAAACGATCCATACTTACTCCCATACTGGCTGAGAATAAGTGGTTTTTTGTAAGGACTCGGGATAGTATTTCAAGGAAATTTCGGACACCTATAAACTCATGATAATTTGTGAAAATATATGTCTGCTAACATAACCCTAAAACCGAAAAGATAAAAGACCGAACTTTTATGGTCATCACCTGGTTGTGTTGGTGTATCCATGGTTGTTTAGTGTTTACTTGAGAGACGTGCTTTACTACATCTTATATACCTATGTTTCCGATCTCTTGACTTGACAACATGCTCTCCCAATTATTCTCTTGATATTTAAGATGACGAGTCGATGCCTTTTCTGCTCATATTCCGTGAGCTCTGGACGATCCACCATCTGTCATACTTCTTCACAAACTCGGTATGACCCTCTTCCCGAGTCAATCCCATCTAATCTCGAGGAGAGTCAGACCTAGACTCCCTCGCCTTCCAGCCCATCTTTTGAGGCAGAACCCCACATCAAATCACTGTATCTTTCCCCTGCATAATTTTCACTGAGTACTTACGAGACTTTTTACTTCACAGAAGATTCAAAGGATATGTCTCGCAGGAAGGGACCAGTCGAGGACCGCTCAATAGAGGATTGACATACTGGAGAGCAGCACATTGATGGAAGACCAGATCTAGCCGTAGACATTACGACGAGGATTTCAGACATGCTTTAGCAGATGAATCTACAGCTCCGAGATCAATTTAGAGTCCAGAATGAGATGCGAGCCGATATTGCTGGATTTAGAGCAGGAGCCGGGAATCCACCACCGCCTGTCGCGATTCCCGCAACACTCAGAGACGAGTATGACCCTTGTGCCAGGACGCTACATCACTGGATTCGGTTACCACCGAATCAAGGACCATATGAGTTAGGCCCGTCCTTTATTATATTGCTTCCCATTTTTTACGGGAATGCCCCAGATGAGTCATTTACCTTTCTGCAACAGTTTTAGATGATTTGCGGTACGACTAATTATCCCAGTGTTACGTAGGATGCTATTAGCCTTAAAGCCTTCCCGTTCACCTTAGCAGATAAGGCGTTTTACTGGCTCAATCATTTGGGGAGGGAGATATCACTGTCGGATGACCTGAAGTCCACGTTCCTGCGTAATGTTTTTCCTTTGGGACAGACGAACATGATGAGGAACCAGATCTCCAACTTCACTCAGCTGCTGAATGAATCATTCCACGAGGCGTGGGATCGGTTCAAGGATCTTACCGAGAGATGCCCTCATCATGACATACCATTGTTAGTGCAGAAGTACTTTGGAGGACTCCATTCGGATTTCCAGGGCCTTGTGACCGCTGCATGTGGCGGTAGTTATCTGAATCAGGATGTCGAGTCTGTCTGGTCCATCTTTGAGGGGATGGCAGAGAACTCAAGAGTCGTCGACTCTACTCAGGCATTCCAGAAGGCCCCACAGCCACCACACCACCGAGAGCATCATAAGTCGGTAAATATTTCAGTTGCTGAATCCAATACCAACATGAGATATATCAGTGAAAAGTTAACGTTAGTAGATGTGATTCAGAAGAAAGTTCAGGACCTGCAGTCGCTGCGAGAGTTGGAGAAACTCTCTTCACTTCCTTAGCAGCTGAGCGATCTGATGAAGAAGGTGACGTACCTACAACTTCAGTATCAACAGTTTCACGCTTCTTCGACCTCGCAACCTTCTCGAAGATCTTTACCCGCTCCCCCCACCCGCCAGATCCACTTCATCTAGAGAAAGATGGGTTGGCCTACGGAGACTCCGTAGATTGATTCGCATGAGGACCAATCTTATGCCAATCCCAGCTAGATCATCATCCATGGAGACACTTATGTTGATCCTCAAGACACTTTTGAGATCAACAGGATATGGTACACTTCGATTCAGCCTTCATCACAGTTTACTTCTCAAACCGTACACCACCAGTAGCAGCCGCAACACTATAACCATCCGCAACATGGATGCCCGGAATTCCAGCACCGACAACACTACACACAACAACAGTCTCACTAGAATGTTTATCAAAGACCACATTCTTTCCACCATCCTGCTTCACACTCATAGCCAAATCATTACTAGCAGTAGCAACAGTCTCCATATATGCCCCAACGATATCCTCAGTCGCACACTCCACAACAACATATGCTGAGGCAGGAGAGAGTAGAGAGCCAGAGTTATCACATTGAAAATAAGATATCTTCTCAAGCCCTGGCGTTGAATCAGATCAAGGATATGCTGAGCATGCTCCAGACCATGCACAAGACTAAGATGGAGCAGGTTAACCGTCGTCTGGATGAGTTAACTGCTTCCAAGACCACTCTCCCAGCCCAACCTCAGATGAATCTTAATAACAAGAGGAGGCATCCAAATCAGGTAGACAGCACGACAGGTACGATCTCTTTTTCTGAATTTCTATCTAACTTCATTTGTCTTAGGAGCGGTAGATCATCAAGAGTACTTGCTTGGGAAGAGGAGATGGCACAAGGTGAAGAGCGAGAACCGGGCCATGATACACATATTGATGCTGAGGAGGAGAACCGCAAGGATGATAGGGATCAGCCACTTGAGGATCAGGGAGAAGGGAGCGATGCCGAGATAGTCGATATTGACTTAGGCGAATCAGTCGATTCTGACTTGCAATTTTCAATGGACTTTACTGTCCTAGATATGGCGTGCCCTAAGGAGATACAACTTGCTCCAATCATTCTTGGGAGGCCTTTCTTGTAGACAACGACATCACTCTTTGACTATGATGCTGGGAGAGTATCATTCTACAGAGATAGTGGATAGATACATATTGAGATTGCGAGAGGATGTAGTAGTCGTAGATCAGTATTGTCATTTACTTCAGAGGACACCGGTCTTACAGAGGATTGCCAGAACATAGATGGGACACAATCTATTGATCTTGAGAGCGTTTATCTTGATATCGGCGATATCCTACATTAGTATGGGGTAGAAGACATGGTACCTAGTTCTACTGATGACTGTTCATATATAGATACAGAGTTCACATCAGATCCAGATGAGAAGTTAGTAGAAGTAGACATCTCAGTGCCGTAGATTGTGAGTAAGCATATTCCAACATGAGAGTCAATTGATTATATATCGCAGATCATTCAATCTATTCAGCACAGAGAGTCGAATGGTGTACTGGTTACACATATAGACACCTTCTGTAGTCCGACTCCAGAGACACATACTTCAGAAAAGAGAGCTATGTCACTGACGAGTCGCTCAATACGGTGTTTAATTCGGCTTCGTTGTAGCACGTGTACTCAGCGATTCGGTCAGAACCGAGAGAAGATCTCCGTGAAGAGTTTCTCGGCTTAATTTATATCCCGGGCAAGTCCGGGGTCGAACTCAGGGAGGCAAAGGAACAACTTGGGTTTAATTTAAAAACTTAGGTCTAGATTTCCAATGCGTATTTTTTTTAGATTTTTTATGCAAGTAGAAAAGTGAAAGACAAATGCACGTGAATTAAGGACCTAAGAAAACACACAACTTAGCCAAATTAATTTTAATGAGAAATTAGTCCAATTTAGCTAAATTATATTTTTTTAGAATACTAATCCAGAGATGAAAACAAAACACATTTTTTTTGAATTTTAGGATATAAAATGCAACAATGAAAAATGCACACTTTTTAAGGCTCTTTTTGCAATTTATCACACAAACAGAAAGCAAAAATCATGAAAAAATTACTGGAATGAAAAAATGATGCAAGGAAGCTACAGTAATTTTTTTGGAATTTTTTGACAAGTTATGAATTTTTTATGGATTTGTTAGTGGAAACAGAGTGACAGTGAGTAAATAATTCCTAATAAATCCACGTTATCAAATTAATCAAAATGCGATTTATCTCAGAAAGATATTTAGATCTAGAATCCAGGAGAGTTGAAATTTCACAAAAAGGATATACGGGGATTTAATTAAAAATCAAAAACTCAAATCACTCTACAATTTATTTAAGGCACAAAACAACTCCATTTTGGATAAAATTTGGACAGTATGTTAAGCACTCATCAAAGCATCACATATAATTTTTGTTGATTTTTTGGACTAACCGTGTGTGAGATATAATTTTAAAAGCACAGAATGGGTAAACTATGCAAAATTTCAGTTAAATAATTATAATTAATTACCCATTACTCATAAAAATACAAATAAATAGTCAAAATGTAGACATTTAGTTGCTCAACATGATCGCATTTTTCATTGAATAAAAAGATGCCAAACAGATATCCAAATTGCTAGTCAAACACAGGGGTCATTGTGCAAAGTGACAACTGAAAATGAACAAGACAAATATGTACAGGGATGTTTTTGTAATTACATAAACATGAGAAATAAAGATTGCAATTTTTACAAAATAAAAAAAAATGATAAAGGGAAAGGACCTTCTTCTTCCTCCCGATTGGGATGAACCCAACCCAGGTGAGAGAGCGACGCCAGCGGTGGCGGGCGGCGCGGGCTGCTACGGCTGGAGGAGGCGGCGGCGCTTGGAGATTGGCGGAGGGCGCCGCCTTGCGCGGCTGGTGGCGGGGGAGGAAGCGGCGGCGGGAATGGAGATGGCGCGGTGGTCGCGGTGATGGAGGTCGGCGGCCGCGCCCGCTGTTGGTGGAGCGGTGGTCCACGCGCGGGCGGCGGAGCCGCGCACGGCGGCGAGGCCGGCTGGAGTGGGCGGCGGTAGCGGCGGCGCCGCTTGAAGGGATTGGGAAGGGGCGGCGGCGGTGGGAACCTCCCCCCACCGCTGCTGCGTGTAATTTTTTTTTTGTTTTTTTTATTAAAAAAAAACTTCTGTAATGATTTTTTTTGTTTTAATTAATTTTTTAATTTTTTTTTAAATTTCTTAAACAGGGAATATGAACAAACAAAAAAAGGGAAGATGATTATGAGGGTGTGGTAATGTGATAAAAAAATGAGAAACTAACAACGGTGATAAAATGAAGATGATGATGGTACTGTAATAAAAGAGCTTTTTTTTTGTTTAATTTTTTTAATTTTTTTTTGATTTTAATTAAATAGGGAACAAATGATATAATGATGATGGTGATGAAGTGGATGATGTGGAACAAATGGGAGATGGTGGTGATATGATGTGCTAAAAAAAATTTGCAAAGAAACAAATGATAACGAGATGAAATTAAAATTATCTAAGATGGACGTTCGCCTATGGAGTGCTCGTAAGAGCACGGTCTTCGCTCGAATCGCCGGCGCGCGATGAGCTCGAGCAGCGCGCGGTTGCGGCTGCGATGTTGGCCAAAAAGCCAACGGATCACACCGGAGAGAGGGCCGTCGTCGCTCGACCGCGGTTGTGTCGCTGTCACCGATTCAACTCAGGGAACTAGGCTCTCCTCACATAAAGATGGATCAAAGGCAAAAATGAGGAGAATGACATGTATATAAAGAGAATGTGATGAGAGGTTATTAAAGTGGTGGGGTTGAATGGGAGGTTGATTTATTAATGGAGTTGAATGGGAAGTTGGGAAAAAATGATGGAATAATGGAGTTGAATTGGTGGTTATTGTAGAGAATGGAAATTAAATAATAAATAAATAAAGTTATCTACTTTAAATATAATAAAATAAAGAGAAGAGAAATATTGGAGAATTTACAAAAGAAGACAAAACACCATGTACATTTTTTTTACTTTTCTAATATGTAATTTTTTTTGTCTTTTTAATAAGAGATATTTACAACGAAAAAATACAATAAAATAGTATAATTAAAATACAACACAAGTATGATTTTTTTGTATTTTTAATAATTAAGAAAGATATAATAAAAAATAAAGAAAGTATGAATATATACATAATGTACAATGTACATCTAGGTCCCAAAACCCAACTTTTGCAAATGAGCTCCGATTTTAATGAAACCACTTCCGTTGGATAGATAATTTTCTAACTTGAACTTTAAAAGTGAGTTTGGTGAAATTGGACTTCATACGGAGCGGGAATTTAGCTTGGAAGTTGGACTTTACGGCTTTTTCTCTTTGGGATCTAGGAGCATTTATTTAAGGTAAAATTTGTTTTGTATTTTTATATACATTATTATAAACAAGTTAGAGAAAGAATTAGCCAAAAAGGAGTTGAAATGAAATTATTAAAAATCCATGAAGTTTTGGGCTATTTACAAGTATAAAACTCCTTTGATTTTACGGCTTTTTTTTATTGTTAATTTATTTTGTACAATCTTATATACAGTAATTAGTGTATTTTATTTATAAGAGTCATTTTGTTAATTTATTGATTTTATGTATATTTATTAGGGAATTTACTCGTGGATTTTGCTAAGATCAAGATATTGAGATGATGAATCGTGGATTCATCAGTCACATACAAAGTTCATTTACAAAGACAGCTCTACTTGTTCAGCCAAGGATCAGTACACACATAAAAGTAGAAGATTCAGTACGACCCTTGTTGAAGTGATCTACTTTGTACAGGATGCATGACTATTCTTCCACTTCATTCCATCCTGTACAGAGAACTGTGAAGCCATTCAGTTTTCTAGAGTACACACCTGTATATTCTCCATAGATTTTAATCATCCCCATTTTTTTGTTCGTCTTCTATGCTTTGGATACCAGATCCTAAGTATAGGGGGGATCGATTTCCCGCTAATCTCATTTTCGATTCTTTATCTTTTTAGTTTTATTTTGTATATCCTTTCTTTTACTCTAATCACTTGTCCCTAATTTTGGCCACATTCTTTTCTATACTTAGGAGGCCTTATCGTAAGTATAGGGGGTCGAGTGATTTTGATGATTTCATTTTTCTGTCTTCATTCGTTCCTTCGGTTGTATATTCTCTTCCTCAGTCACCTCATTTTTATTCCACTATACTTATGATGACCTGATCGTATGTATAGGGGGGTCGACTGACTTCTATTCTTTCGTCCTTTTTCACCCACTTTTACTTAGCATGAGTTATATCTGCCTTTTTCTCTTTTGATGTTATGAGGACATTGCACAAGCTAAGTATAGAGGGGTGCGTATATATTGTATATATAGTTTTGTCCATAACTCGTACATTTATGTATTTTCTATATCTATAAAATCAATAAAAAGTGGGTGAGGTTAATTTAAAATCCGCCTATTTATTTAAATTATTTATAAAATCCTTGTAAAGAAGTAAAATATGTTCAAAATCTTTATTTAAAATCGTTAATTTAAAATGTGTATTTATAACATGTATAACACTTATTTAAAATCCTATATTTTAAATTATGCGTACAATTCATTTAATCATTGTAAAATCTTTTGTATATAAAATTTGTAAAATTCATTAGTTATTTAATCCAAATAAAATATCGGTAATTTATCTTGTAAAATTCTTGTACATAAACTTTTTTATAAAAAAAATCCATAAAAATGTAAAGACTAAAATACATAAAAAATATAAATCCTTAAAATCCATAAAAATGAGTAAAATTCATTAAATATACTTCATAAAAACATGGTTGCATTTGCATTAACTTTTTTCAGAATAAGTTTGATTTCTAAAACTAAAGATTGGGAAAAGTCTATAGGATGGAGCTTGATTACGACCTTTAACTTTCATTGTAAGGACCCTAGGTAGGAACTGGCATTTAGACTTTTCGGGTCTTTGACTTAAATCTTTGGGTTCCATGAGACCATGTTTGGGAAGTCAGTTCAAAAAATGCCAAAGTAGAACACTTGGTGTCATCCGTTTAACTCTTCTTCAGTGAACCAATTTTGGACACATGCACTTTACACTTAGCTCGACTTGAATGGGGCGGCGAAGGGCAATCCAACTTGGTAGTGCATTTCTATCCTTTTTGGCGACATTGACGTCTAAAGATGGGAGAGATTGGGGTTGCGATAATCGCTTCGGATGAGGGATGAATCTGCTGGCACATTTTTTCCAAGACCTCAAAAAATGGACGAAATGAAAAGATGCTATATCCGTCGAGGCACAAAGAGATGAATGCAGTGCAAGAAACATTACAAAGCCAACTCAAAGAAGAAGCCACCAAATACAAATACGACCATAATGGTCCGTGCTTCCACCAAAAATCCTGTACATCTTAGTGGAGACTTAGCTACACCGGTTGGGCTTCATAAGGAGATGCGTCTACACTGGTCGCACTCCAGTTCCTTTCTCATTTTCTACTTTCTCTCTATATTCGATTGTGGAAACAACACAAACTGACCTTAGAAGGGAATACCTCCCTCCTCGAGGAAAGAGTAGCTGGATGAGGAACCAATAGGAGTGTATAGTAGGATGGGTGGTTTCTTCGCTTCTTTCAAAGCGGGAAGAGCTAGAACAATTAACACACAATACATATTGATTTCAAGGTTGATAGAGTTTGTGATATGAATCAGTGGATCTGAACTGGCTGTTGAAGTGAACTTAAACAAGGATTTGTAGAACTTGAGGATAGTTGAGGCTAAAATCCTAATTCTAGTTAAGAATCCAACAAAATGCTCGTTTTAGGCCTGATCGAGCTCTATCCATTGTTTGTTCTCATGAATTGGTTTATGAAAACAAATTCATTCTAAGTTTCTTTCTTTTTCCTTAATTTTTCAAATAAGTGTTTGCTAAGGTACTAGCAAAGTTTAAGTTAGGGAGTTGATGAATCCATGATTCATTAACATTCTATATGCATTTTATCTTAAAACCCTTAACAAATACATGTAAATATCCATTAATTTCCACTTTTTAACAAAATCCCATTCATGAATAAAAATACACTTTTATACATTAAAATCATGTAGATAAATAAAAGAATAAAAATAAAGGCAAATTGTAGATATGTATATATGTACAATATGACTTGTACAAATAAATATAGCTGAAAGATATATTTATAAACTAATCCCCGGGACCAAGTCAACATGGATTGGTCGATAAATAAATAAGTAGGAGGAGATAAAGAAGAAAACAAATAAAAATAATTTATTTCACATCTCTTACACATTCCTTATTATTATCATCTAATAAATACCAAAAATTTAAAGATTTTTAATTAATTCATAATAATATATTTTTCACCAAACTCTTCTCCTAATTATTTCTAAAAATGTATAGAAAAATAAAAAAATAAGTTAAAAATATTACCTTGTATATATACCAAGAAATCTAACTTGTAAATTGTCAAAATCCGAACTTTCGAACATCATAACTTTCTCATACGAGCTCCAATTTCACACTACCAACATTTAAAGTTTATAAAATAATATTCTCTAAGTAATGAAGGTGATTTCACTAAAATCAGAGTCCATTTGCAATTGGGTTTCTGGGCAATTTATTTTAAATCAACTACACTATTTATCGTTTTAATAATTTCATAAATTCTAATTTTCTTGATCTTGTATTTTAATCCTAATTTATTTCATAATTTTTGGAGCTTAGTCATTATTTTAAATAAATCAAAAACCCTAATTTATAGGTAAATTTGAACTACATCATTTATATCTATATTTATTAAAATACTTAGATTAATTTATTAAAATCTATAAAAAATTGGGCATACTTTATTTATCAACCTAATAATTAATAAAAAATAAAAAATATATGTTATTTAGTAATTTATAAAATTTAAAATCCAAACCTATTTATTAAGTATTATTTATACTTATTTAGTAATATAATATTTATATTTTGTAAAAAAATTATTATTTATTAAAATTAATTATACCATATACTAGATAAACAAATTATTTATAATTTTCATTTTTATAACTATTTAAAATAACTTTATCTACTATTTTATATATTTTCTAAGGTATTTCTTGATACTAGCCAATCAGGTGACGACACGTGTCAACACCTGATGACTTCTTCTTCAAGAAGGCATGCCGGTGGTCTGTTCCAACTACCTTCTTTCTCCCATTTCTCCACACCACCTCATCACCTCTACCTCCTATTTCCACCCTCCATCCTCTTCCTCCAACTACCACCATCCATGCCGACCGTCGAACACCAGCTAACCCCTTTCGATTTCCCTATAAAACCACCTCCAAGTCATCATTCTCCAACTAACCACTCCTAAGCTAACAACTTCCAGAAAACTACTGGCCATTACCCCACCTTCACCGCCGTGCTCCGGAGGTGACAACTCCCATTGAGGTGCCCGCGTGCAAGAGGGAAGATCAGAGGAGGGTTCCAGGGTGGCCAACAACCTTGTATCGCCGCAGTCACGTGCGTTCAACTCTGGTTACTGATCATCGAGCAACGACTTTGAGGTCATACACCTCATACTTCCCAAGTACTCATTCGTCAATTCTTTGCATTTTTATTCCTCATTTTTTGTGCCTTGTTTAGCGTCTTTAATCGTGTGATTAGGAACATTAATCATCCTTGTTAGACACCATCTTTGAATTAGTCTTCAAACCCGATTCAACTTGCATCCAAATCGTCTCCATTTCTTTCCAATTTCATCGTTATCATATTTTCTGGAAACTCATAATATAATCTGCAAATTTTTAATATCCTTAGCTGATTAATACACAAATCAAGCATAAGAATCTTCATTCGTAGAGCATCTTTATATGGGAGCTTTATTTCATCTATTGGAGCTTGTTTTCTTCAAGAATCAAGCCAAAACCATCTCCAAATTCCAGCCGATTTAGCTTTCCAGTAACCATATTTAAAGCGATCCAGCCGCCATTTCCCTCCACCTCGAAGCCATCCCATCGCAGGCGAGCTCGAGGGGTGAAGGCATCACCCCTCTGGGCCTGTAGGAGATCCACTCGAGCACGCATCTGCCGGAGATAAATTGGAGAAGAGGCCTGCATTTGCAAGCTGCGCAAGAGCCCAAGAACACCAAGAACAGCCCACGAAGCACAGTTGGCCGACACTTGTCCACATTAGACGGCCCAGATCGAGCAAGCCCTTCTAATCTTTTCCGTTCGTGCGAAGGGGTGGAAAATTTGCGTCATAAGTCCGGACAAAGATTCATAATTTCAAGTAGCTCCAAAACTTTCCATATATTATATTTAGGTCCCCATGCAGGGACCTAAATGTAATAAATTTGATTTTCTTTGCAAATTAGTCCCTACCATGGACCAAAATGTAACAGACTTAAAATCTTTTTTTGCATTTCTGCCCTGTGCTGTAGAAATATTGTGGACCTTTTTCTTGTTGTATTTTTCTTTGATTTTTCTAGGGTATTTACACAACTACCCTAGTGATATTTCTTGTTCTTTTTCTCGAATTTTCTCCAGTATTTTCATCACTTTGATTTTTGAAAGTTCGTGCAACATTTGAATGTTTCTTGAGTGAGTTGTAAAATCAAGAAGATAGTGAAATTTCTGAAGACTTATTTCTTTCATCGAAAACCATCGTACGATTATTCTGCATCCTCGAGTTCGACCCAGGAACTTACCTGGATAAATATTAAAGTGTAGATAAAATAGGAGAGAGAAGCCGCTTACTCTCTCTCTTCTATTTTATTGATTTTTCTTTGATCAGCCGAAATCTGATCTCCATGGTTCTTTCTACAACCAACAACTCTCTTCTTTAATTAACCGCGTATTCGATTTCGATTATCAAAGGTAGAGGACACTGTGTAAGGCCTGATCCTTAAGTAATAGGTAGCCGTATTATACGATCCACACTTACTTCCTTAATGGCAGAAAGTGGATGCAACTAGTCATAAGAATTGGGTCATATGGTAAAGAAATTTAGGTACCCAACAGCTCGTAACTTTGTCAAGATTTGTATTGGATCACCAATTAAATTTAAGAAGATAATAAGGCCATCATCCTGACCTTTAGCACTGAGTTGGTGAATTCACAAGGGTTTACATTGATTATTTTGTGTGAGTAACTCCGCACATTTACGTGCCCGGTAGAACAAGATTCTTTTCATATCGAGCGTGCTGCAATTTCCTATCTATTGAAATTCAAAGATGGATTATTGGTCGGATATTTGCTTGGATTTTGCGAGCTTGTCGTTGAACCGCCAAAATATCACATCTTCACCGATCCAGTTCACTTCTTCTCCTTCTTTAACTGGACCATTCCAGTTTGGAAATAATCCTATTTCTGAACTAGAGTATCACGATTCCCTCCTTGGGGGTGTTTACATCTCAACAAATACCCTTTCTTCTTTACTCACTGAGGAAGATCATCTCCTTGGTGAGATAGACTTGATTTCGTTATCTTCTTCTACATCTCACTCCAACCCTTTGTTAGATGAAGGTACCAACAACATACAAAAGATGCCTCCTAAAAGACAGAATGGGAATGGAGAGGAGGAAGGATGAGAGGACCCACTACATGCAGTGCTGACTACGCTGGCAGAATCCAAATAGAATCAAGCACTAATGACAACACAACTAGGCCAATTGCAATTGGGTCGAGATGCACCAATGGACACAACATATAACCCTGGGCAGTTTCAGATGACTAATTGGTTGAGCCCAATAAAACCTTAAGCCGAGTACGAATTGAAGCTGCAGTTCCTTAGCTTGTTGCCACATTTTTATGGGAATGCACATGAGGAGACATATGCATTCCTTAGGGACTTTGAGTCAGTCTGTTCTAATTTTAGAAATTCTAGGGTTATTCAAGACTACATTAGGCTCAAAGTCCTTCCTTTTGCCTTGAAGGATGAGGCAGACTACTGGATGAAGAACCTGGGGGTAGTCGTAACAACTTTTGTGCAGTTCAAGGGCCTCTTCCTGAAAAAGTTATACCCTTTGAACAGAACTAACTTGATGTGTTCTCGCATCATGAGTTTCTCCCAACTTCCTAATGAATTTTTTTTGTGACTCATGTGAGAAATTCAAGGATCTATTACACAAGTGTCCTTGCCACAATTTAGAACCTATCTTCTTAGTTTAATATTTATATAGCGGTTTACATTGTGAGGTGTAGGATTTAGTTAGTGCTGCTTGCGGAGGACACTATACATCAAGAGGTGCAGACACCATCTGAAAGTGTTTGAGATAATGGCCAAGACACGTTGGGCACAAACTGCTAGTAGGGCTTAGTTAGAAACCCCCAATCAATTCCAATCCAATGGGGGAGTGAAGGCTACAGTGGATTCTTTTGACATGAGTTTAATAGTAGGAACAATGTTGAAAGGGTCAATAAATGAATGGATGAGTTGGATGCCAACTTATCCAAATTACCTTAGCAGATGGTGGAGCTTACTGATAAGGTTCCCAAGATAAGGGTACCCGCTGTGACTCCATCTGCTGCTCCAATTTATCATGTTCATCATATTCACGAGCAACAGATGTCAGGGCAGTCCTAGCCATGGGTAGAGGATCAACCTTTAGCCTAGCCTTGTCAGCAGCAACCAATCTGTGGAGACAGTCACTGAGGAGCCTTCTCAGGAGTGGAAGGTAAATGGTGTGTGGTACACACATGACCTTTCCAAACACGGGAGTTTTGAGGACCGTTTCTCCTAAAAACATCCCCAGACCTTCTTTAACACATCATTTACTCCTACACCTCCTCGAGTATCGATCTCTAGAGATGTTCCTTACTAGGCACCAATGTAGCAACTACAGTACGAGCGCTAGTAGACATACCAGTCGGGCAAGCAGGGCCCATATATTCAGCATCATATCCAGCAACAACACCATTCATCTACTCATCACAACTAGTCTTCATGTTCTTTCTTTCCTTCTTTACAACCGCAACAATCATCTTCCGATTCCATGGATTTTTAGCGATTGATTTTAGAGGAGTTGCATTCTTATAGAAATGAAGTGCATGGTTGAGGTTTGCTCTCAACTGTCTATCTTGTTTGCATGATGAACATACTGCACCTATTACATCCATTACCGCCATGGTCCAGGTAATCGAAATAACCTGAATAAATCTCAGCATCAACAGTTAGAATAGGTAACTCAGATTATCACAAATCGGAGCACGAGATCTTTATATTTGATTGTGTTAATCACATGTCTCTCAGGAGTAGACATACCGTGGTCATACCTGATCAGGATAGGGTCATGGGGAGGACCAACTCTGAGGTTCATCCTGAGGAGACTTCAGAGGAGGATGACACTAGGCATCTTCAGAGAGATCATTAGAGAGCGAAGATTTCCAGGAATAAATAAAGGAGGAGCAGAGTCTACGGGGTGGAGCAGCACGCATCAGATTCAGAGTCTACGGAGGACCTTGCACCTTTGGATGAGGAAAATGCACATTCAGCAGGCATTCCCCATACTTTAATAGGTAATTCAGTTGTTATTCCAATTGTAAAAGATCCAAGTGTGAAAAACTTAGTTTCTCTTAACAATAAAGAGCATGTTTCTAATTATGAATCTGAGTCCTCATATCATTCTTTACCTATCCCTTTCCCCCACGCTCTTACAACAGGAAAGTGCATTATTAATAAAATTCATAAAGATGATCTGAAATGGCATGATTATGTAGAGATAATATCATGGTTAAAGTGTCATTTGATGAATATGTGGCCAGTCATCATGCATTCAAAAAGTACTTGAAGGTGAGATGTATATCTAACAGAGTTAGCATCAAGAAACCCAACAATTACGTCAAGACCCATGTTTTGTCGGTTTGCACTACTTTTGTCTCAAGGACAGAAATTTCCACAGAAGAAGAGAAATTTAGGTGCTCATTATGTGGTGATTTATATCGATGATATAGCATTCACACACACTCTCCTAGATAATAGATCTTCAATCAACTTATTACCCTTTACCTTATACGAGAAATTAAAGTTGGGTTGTTTATGCAAATCTAGAGCGTTACTTTAGTTTGCGGATAAGTCCATGAAAAAGGCTAAGTGTGAAGTCAAGAACATCATTATCTCTATTGAGGGACTCGATTATAGAGTGGATTTCACTATCCTTGACATGGATATCGCTAATAATTGGAAAGAGACACAGATTATCCTTGGGAGACCATTCCTTAGGACTGTTGGAGCTTCATTTGATTATCAGACATGGATGATGAAATTCATTCTCCAGGCGGAGAAGTGGAACTACAGATGAAGCAGACAAAATGGCAGCGACCTGATTCAGAATCCAGCAAAGATTCCTCTTCCCTTTCAGAGGCAGACTACAATGTTGTTAACACAGTTAGGATTTGGGCACAAAACCCAACAGTACAGAGCAAGACTCTCTCATCTGGAGGGGGCAGTGTACACAGAGCAGTTATGGATAGATTGCCAATGCTCTTGAGATATTCATTATCCTACTCTTTTGATGACTTAGAAGTCCCTTTGGACTTATCAGTTCTTCCTCCTTTGGAAAAAACAAGGGAATTAGATTATGAGTCGGATGCGGTTTTGATCAAGTTACCGTCTTTCTTTGGCGATCCGACTCCTTGTTCTTCAATTTAGTTGGAGGATATCATTACAAACGATTCATCTCCACTAAGTAGCACATATCCAGATTCAGTGGTAGTTCAGACAGATGTACCTGATGATTCATCCTTGCCAGAGTTGAAGCCATTACCTCCAGCACCCAAGTATCCCTTCTTATGGGACCGAAGAATAAGTTTTCAATCATCAATAGTTCTAATTTGACTGTAGATCAAGAGACTAGGTTGTTAGAAGTATTGGAGAAGAATGGTAAGGACATAGGATGGACTGTATTGGATCTTGTGGGTATAAACCCCTCACTCTGTTTACACCACATATTTATTTAGGATAATGTTAGACCTTCCCGTGGGTTGCAGAGGAGACTCAATCCAAATCAATGGGAAGTAGTTAAGAAGGATATAGAAAAATGGTGTGGAGCGGGCTTTAAATACCCTATCTCTGACTCCAAATGGGTGATACCTTTACATGTTGTCCTGAATAAGACAGAAATTCTAATGGTCACCATTGAGGAGGGAGTTGAGATTATGAAACGAGTACCTACGTCGTGGTGCATCTGTGTCGATTACAGGTGCCTGAATGCTGTGACCAAGAAACATCACTTTCCTCTACCTTTTATTGATAAGATTTTGGAGAGATTAGTGGGGGAAAGTGTTCTTTTTTTCATGACGGGTACTCTAGCCACAATCAAGTAGCCATCGCCCTTAAGGACCTGGAAAAGACCACTTTTACATGTCCCTTTGGCACATACGCATCCAGACACATGCCTTTTGGGCTATGCAACGTCTCATGTACTTTTCAAAGATGCATGATTGTCGTGTTTGCCGAAATGGTTGGGGATTTCCTAGAAGTCTTCATGGACGATTTCTTGATCCATGGTGATTCATTTGATTCTTGTTTTGCTCATTTGGACTAAGTTCTTCAAAGGTGTAGAGAGGTAAATCTGGTATTCTCTTGGTAAAAAACCATTTTATGGTAAAGGAGGGTATTGTGTTAGGGCATGCCAAATCCAAGAAGGAAATGCATGCTGACCCTGCCAAGGTGAATGTGATCAAGAAACTTGATCCACCAACCAACATCAAGTCAATGAGGTCTTTTTTGGGGCATATTGAATTCTACAGGAGATTTATTCAGAATGTTTATAAGACTGCCCGACCCCTGACTGAGCTCTTAGGAAAGGCCACCGAGTTGTTTGTAGATCACAAGTGTCTGGAGGCCTTTGAGGCCCATATGAAGAAGATTTGTGACTCGACGATTCTGTAGGCTCCTAATTAGTCTCTTCCCTTTGAGATCATGAATGATGCTTCAGATTTTCTTATAGGAGCCATATTGGGGCAAAGGAGAGATTGGATTCCATTTGCTATATAGTATGTAAGCAAAGTTTTGGATCCAACACTGAAAAATTATACGGTGATCGAGAAAGAGATGCTTGTTGTAGTTTGGGCTTTAGAAAAGTGTAGGTCTGTGATTTTGGGCTCAAAAGAGACAGTTTATATGGATCATTTAGCCATTAGATATCTCATGAAAAAGAAGGATGCGAAGGCGCATCTTCTTAGGTGGATATTGTTACTCCAGGAGTGTGATTCGGAAATTAAGGATAAACCTGGAATAAAAAATGTAGTGGCTGATCATCTTTCAAGGATTGAAACAAAGGAATCCCCTAATACTGATTCTATTCGAAAGACCTTTCTGGATGAGTCTATTTTTGTCATAGACTCACTCCCATGGTATGTCAACATGGTGAATTTCCTTATCTCCAAGCAAGATCCCAATGTTTGGACTAGGAGTAGTATAGACTGACTTAAGTCGGAGTCAAGAAAATATCCATTCCTTTTCTTTGAAGGACCGAATTATATCTGGAGAAGGTGTATTCCTCTGTAGGAATATCATAGTGTTATCATGTATTGTCATTCACTTGAAGCTAGAGGACACCATTTAGGAAAGAGAACTACTCACAAGGTGTTACAGAGTGGTTTCTTTTGGCCAACCTTGTTTCGAGATCCCTCTGATTTTGTACGATCGTGCCCTATTTGCTAGAGGATGGAGGGACTATTGGTTCTAGAGATGAGATGCCCATGTAGTCTATAATTTTTGTGATGTCTTTGATGCTTGGGGCATAGATTTTATGGGTCCCTTCCCTAATTGCCAAGGTTTCGAGTACATCTTGTTAGCGGTTGATTACTTATCAAGATGGGTGGAGGCTATCCCAACCCGAGCCACAGATGGTCAGACTGTCTGCAAGTTTATTAAGGATCATATTATTTCATGGTTCGGAGTGCCAAGAGTGTTGATATCTGATTGGGGTAGCCATTTTGTGAATGGAATGATGAAATCTTTATCGAAGGACTATGGTCAATCAAACGACATGGCAGATGTTTCAAATAGAGAGGTGAAGAGTATTCCAGATAGGAAGAACTGGTCTAAGTTATTGGACCACGTTTTGTGGGCTTACAGAACGACCTACAAGACACCTCTTGGCACTTCACCTTTCAGGATGATTTATGGCAAGCCATGTCATATGATCGTTGAGTTAGTGCACAAATCTAAATGGGCTGTAAAAAAGATAAACTGGAGTTGTTTCTTAGGGAAGTTGTGTAGAAACCTTAACTTAAATGAACTAGTGGAAATATGCAATCGAGCATATGACAACAACATGATATATAAGGACAAGGTTATGAAGTGGCATGATGTGCATATTAGATGCAAGTAACTCTATCCCTTGACAAAAGATATGGTTGTTTAATGCCAAGTTAAAGATTTTCCATGGGAAACTTATGTCAAAGTGGACGAGTCCTTTTATAATAAAGGAAGTGCATGGGAATGGTAGTGTAGAGATCTCGGAGCTTTCAGAGAATGCCTCTTCCTTTCTGGTCAACGTGCATCTACTTAAACATTTTGTAGAATCCAAGGAAAGGTTAACTCCATTTGAGATGATTCATTTCCTGCATATTAATACAGTTTCATACTTCTCAATCAAGGCATGCCTATCATGACAGATTCACATCAGAAGATTCAGTATCAAAAGATTCATATTCATCCTAATCCTTATATTGTAGATTCCCTCTGCTTGTTATTCTATTTTCTACCTACACTTAGGTTATTCTCAGCCTAAGTATTGGGGAATTTGTCCCTACTTTCTATTCTCTTCGGTTCTTTCCTTTGCGTTTATCTGTATCTATTTACTTAGGTTTTCAAAATCTAAGTATGGGGGGGCTTACTTATATACTCATTCTTACCTTTGTCTTATTCTCAACTCAGTTCTTGTTGATTGTTTTACTTTGTCGAGCTATGGCTTTATATCACTTTGTGCTATGAGGACATAGAAAAAGCTAAGTATATGGGGGTCTATCGTATATATTACATATATACTTAAGCCATAGCTCATATTTTTAAAACTTATTGAGGTTATAAGTATCGTATTATATTTTTGAATTGATATATATACAAAACGTTTTGAAAATGATATACATATTTGGCATGATTTTTAAAAGTTTTACATGGTTTGAAAATTTTGGATTGTCACTATTTGAAAAATCATGTGTGAAAAAAGTTTTGAAAACCTTTATCTATGAGACATTGTTTGCAAAAAAAATTTAAAAAATTCTTCTCAAATATAAGGGTGTAAATGAGACAAACTAATTAACTTTATTCAAAATCCAACAAAATTCAAAAAAATTGAAAATTCATTAATTTTTTTGTTGTGTCTCTGTAATATCCTTTGGAGTTTTAAGGGTCCAAAGGTCATGACAGTCCATCGAATCGTTTCTTCTTTATTCTTTATTAAGGTTATGTTGCATTAGAGTCTTTCAGAGTGACACATAGAGGAAAGTCTGGATTTCAATTCTATATTTTGAAAGATCAAGTTGATAAAGAGTTCTCTGAAAAGAGTGATGCCAAGTAAGGAGGATGATCTATTAATAGAAGAATTAGATATGGAGGTGCCATTACCTTTTCTTGAGGATGTCTGGTCTTTGGATTCTCACATTACCTGTAAGTTGGATCATTCTACTGTGTCTAGTTTTTCTCTTCTAAAGAAAATCCAAAAGTCTATTATAGGATTTCATTGTTTGATTAATCTTCCTATGATTGTGAAAACTTTTGAGGCTTACCATTTAAATATGCAAAAAATCACTTTTGAGAAAGAATGTCATCATTCTAGAAGGTTTAGATTCTAAGCTGATGAAGATCTTTCTTATTCAAGTCCCGAAGTGTATTGTGTTAGGAACAAACAATTGAAACATAAGGCAGGTTGTGTTTTTAAACCTCTAAGAATCGATCTTGATTTGTAAGGAGCTTAAATTTTGTAAATGTTGTGATGTTGGGTATCCTAGTGTGTATGTACGTTCTTTCTTTGAATTTGACTAGGATATCCAATATGTTGCATCTATTTTAATAAAACTAATAATTCATTTATTCTATTGTAAGTAATTAATTTATTAACTTATTAATTGGTATTATTCTCTGACACTTTCACTATGCACTCAAGGCTTGAGTGATCTTCAACACTTTATTCAAAGAGTTCCTAAATTTAGAGTTATCATGTACTAATCACTATGGTCCTAGACTTAAAATTCATACTCTCCAAGTTTGAAGATATGCATGCTTTATTTTATGCTTAATCTCCATCAAAGAATTTGACTCACACATCACATGCACGACTACATTCATGATTGAGATGAGTTAAGGTATCTCTGAGGAGACTGGATTGGAAGTTTGAGTTTGGACTTGATCTATATCATGCTCGAGGATGGATAAAATTAATGACAGCTTCATGAAACCTAAGTGTCAACATCATAGCTAGTACGGGACATGTTCTCATGCTATCTCTTGACTTTGACCTAAAGTGCCAGGGTGTGATGACATTAAATTAATATGTTGATCAATGTACACAAACCTTTGGTAAAAGTAGTAAAGCTAGCCAAAAAGAAGGGAAGTTCCCTCAAAATCAAAATAAAAAAATTATGATGATGAAAATGAAAAGTGAAAAGAAAAAGCTCATCACAATACAAAGTTAAATCTTATGTGTTGAGTATTGGCACTTGAGAGAATCCTCATCCAATGAGAGGAAGTGAAAATAAGTACACAATCATATATCCTCCATAATATAGCCTTCCATCCATACCCTTAAACTTAGATAAACTAAAGAGATGGTGGATTGAAGAAAGATTGGATTTATTATCTCGAGGTTAGGATTAGGTCCTTAGGAGAGATTCTGAAATTGGAATTTTTAGTGATATTTTGACTTTATTCGCATGGGTACTGTCTACACTAAGTAATACTTCATATATATATATATATATATATATATATATATATACATTGAGAATCTGGCAATCGGAAGAGTTGAACTCCTTTTGATTAATATTTGGATCAACTTAGAGTTTAGGATTCCTAAAACCTAGTGTTCTAGGTCAAACCAAGCCTTGCATACTCACTTGCACATGTCAGGGATCTCATTGATTAAACTAACTCTTTAATAAATTCTTTATTAGCTCAAGGGCGAGCTTAGATGAAGTATAGAGGGTGATAAATCCCATATTTATTATCATTAATCATAAATTTTATGTCCCTTTCTTAAGTTAATCAACGAGATTCATCAACTAATAACATTAATTAACAATTTTTGTGTTGTAAATAATTGACGTTAATTACATTATTTTATTATAACCCTATTATGGTGCAATATTTTATGTATTTAATCAAATAAAATTAGAATATTATTTTGTATAAATAAATTAACATAAAACAAAATAAAAATACAAAAAACAATCGAAAATGTTTTAATTCATATTTAATTTTTATTTCTATAAGGATGACCTTTGATCTCTTTGACTTCTCCATAAAATTTGTATATCTCATCGAGATCTACAACTTTCATGCTCTTCATTTTTTCCAATTTTGATTCTAATTATTTATTATTGAATTTCTCCTATTTTACCTATTTATCTCATATCCTATTGCACCTCGTGGCACCTTCACAGCTGACCACGTGGCCACACCCCCATCGTCTCATCCGTTCTGCTTTGAGGCCACTCGATCTTCATCCAATAGCCGAAGCTTCTCCTTCAACCATTGCCCACTTCTCTCCAACTGTCGCAATTACACATCCAACTTCTCGTCATTTTCACAAGCTCCCTGCTACGTCATTCTTCCTCACAGCCATGACCCAATTATTCACCCTTCGATCGTCATCCTTGCTGACTACCTAGATTTTCTCATACTTCTCTTCCCCAAATGTAATTGGTGTTTGAACCCACCACTTTCATCTTACAACCTCCAAACTATCTTGGTATCAAAACCTCCATCTCCGGGCAACCTCCAACTCATCCCGTTATTAGCAAGATTCCTCCCAGCTCATTCACTGATCTGTGACAGAGACTTAGTGAGAAAGAGAGCCAAGACAGAGTCCAAATCTCGATGAGATCCAAGGTGACAATACCTTGTTGCAAAAATCCATTGGCAGGCTGATTGAGCTTAGTCTCTTTTCCAGAGATACTAAGCGAAGACGTGATGCTTGAAGCTTCATCTAGGCATCATCTTCAACCCATTGATTCATCACTTCATCAACCAGGTGAGTAACTTAATCAATCTTCTTTGCATTCAGTAATTGCTCAATTATCGCAGATCATATGTTTTCTAATATCATGATCTGAGTAATTGTACACCTTCGCATTTGCTCAGTAGTTCTTGCGTTTACCTCCAGTGAACCTAATTGCTTCTTTATCTCTGTACCCGCGCTGGTATACTCTCGTGCTCTATTCGAGCAAGAGTTCCTCCAAGGTTTGATCCTCCATCGACTGAAGATCCTCCATTTCATCTTACACTCACTTCAAGATAATTGTCGTGTATTTGTTTGTGTTTTGGGATAACACTACATGATGATTGGGCTTCAATGATCAGAGATTGAAACACATCTACGATCCCCAGTTTTCACTCCGACATCACTCCATTGACAAAGCTATACAAGGTGTTTTACATCTTCTTTAGCCATCTACCGACTTCGCGGATCCCTTACAAAGGTCATCCGACCTTCAGTTATACTAGAGGAACATGAAGGAGCTGCAATAGCCTTGTCGGAGCACAACCCAAGTGCTACCGGTTGTAGAGGAGCTAAAGAATGCATGGGGAGCAGTTGTCGTTGGATCCCCCAGAATTGGGCGTGATCCAACGGTCATCATCGAGCCACGTTGCTATCTGAGGCAACGTTTCAAACCTTCGGTCTTATTTCCGAACCTCTGACTTGAACCTCATGTGAAGCATCAGAGGAGGACACGTGGCCCAAGCCTCTATTCCTGAGCCTGACAGGATCACGTGTTTCACGTACGTGATTGGGCAAATTGCAGCAACTACCCCAACCTTTCCATATATTGTAGAAAAGTCTCCTTCTTGTGTGATAATTAGTCCCTACGGGTTGTGTTAATTGATTATTAATCCATGTTTGTCTTTATTTGTAATAAAACTTGGAGATATCGTTGTATTTATGCCCCTGGATTGATTGTGAAATAACCTTTTATCTATAAATCCAATAAAAGTGATTTTGGTCTCATTTGAAAGCTATTTTGTTGGTCTTTCTATTGGTATGTTATTGTGGTTATTTTTGATATAAAAATCACATTTGATTCGATTCATCTTCTAAATGCTTGAAAAGATCTTTTATTTAAGTTGAAATGGTCGTGATTTTGAGCAATTGATCCCAATTAATTTTTCATTTCTAAATGGATAATTATTAATTGATTTTATCATTACCATTAAGTTAGTAGTTGATTCAACTGCTGGTTAAAAAATATTTGAGTAACAAAGTGGAATCGAATTTAATTATTTCTTTGAATTGCTTTCTAGATCACATACTGATTAAAATTATCTGCAAAATGGATTTTGGACTTCATTGAATTTTCAATAAATTCACGAAATCTTTGTAATTTACTTCAAATTATTTGTTGAGTTTGTAATTGGATTGTGAGTGGGATAAATTATTTGTGTGTGCATGACGTTATAATTGCATAATAATCGTATTGAAAATTCTCTTTTGCGAAATGATCATTTCTCAATGTAATTAACCTAAGAACTGCCACTTAAAATGTTTGCCATCTAAAATTTAATCAGTTAATTGCTCGCATCATTATGTTTGACCCTGGACTTCTCAAGTTAAAAATTAAAGCTGAATACACCTCGTGGAGATTATCCATTTGGTTCTGTATGACACACTAAGTGCCCATGTTGCTACGGATCATTATTAATTCATTCATTTAGTGGCTAATCAAATGGTTCCATTGTTGTGGACGTGCACATTTTGTGATCATTTTTTGGGTTAAATATTTATTTAGTGATTTTTAGGTTTAATTATCTTTGAGCTTGTTTGGTCTTGTCTTGTTTTGTGATTTTACTTAATTAATTGTTTTAATATCTATAGAATTATTTAATATATATTTATTGTTTTGCAGAATGCCCGTGAAGCCGACGACTCTCGATGGACCACGGAGGCAAGAAGTTGGGAGTTACTTGCTGGAGAGACCACGAAGCAATTTATTTAGTAGAGAGATTATTTAGATTAATTGAGTCCATTTTTTATAATCTTATAATTAATTTTAACGTATTCACTTATTTATAATGGTTCTCAATTGAGATCTCGCGCATGTAAAAAAGGACTTTAGACTTTATTTATTCACTGTGTGGTTGTGTCGAGGGTTGTTCTCCACTTGAGTGACGTTTTAGATTCAAGCACTATGCTAAATAGAAAAATCGTATGTCATTCTTGCTTGATCTATTTCGTAATTTAGGACACACTACACAAATCTCATAAGATTCACAATTGCAAAAATCGTAGGAGATTCATAGACACACGTATACATTCTACTTAGTCAAATTAATTGATTTCTTCTCTGCTAATAGAACTACAGCTTAGGTGTGGCTATTCGATTTGCATCATATAGTTAGCTTTAAAAAATCTGTTTTGCATCCACATGGAGAGTGCTGGGAAATATTGTAAGTATCTCTAACGATTGCATGCATCATTGATTTTCGGCTGCATTTCATTTTTCGCTTTCTCCCTCATTTTTCACTAACTTAAGGATAAAGGAAAAAGGAACTGTATGTTAGGCGATGTTTGTGGTCACTTAAATTCAAGCCATAACCAAAACTCTTAAAATCGGGACTGAATTGATGAAAGTTGACCAAAATAAATAGGAATAAAACAACCTTGTTTTACGGGTGCATAAAGCCCTCATTTGTTTGCAAATACTTATCAGTGAGAGAGGGACAACATTAGGGTAGAGACAAGCCATGAATTTTCATATAAACTACTTGTTCTATAAATATGATTAGCTACTTCTCAGTGAGGAAATACGGGTAGTCGGTAAATGGTCCGGATCTCCTTAGCAGAGTGGAAGGTTTAGAGGACACCGTGTAAGGCCTGGTCCTCATGTAACGGGTAGCCGTATTTATACGATCCACACTTACTTCCATACTAGCAAAAAGTGGATGCAATTCATAAGAATTGGGCTAGTTTATAAAGAAAATTTAGGTACCCAACAACTCAAACTTTGTCAAGATTTGTATTTGATCACCAATTACAATTAGCAAGATAATAAGGACATCATCCCGACCTTTAGCGTTGAGATGGTGAATTCACAAGGGTTTGCATTGATTGTTTTGTGTGAGTAACTCCGCACATTTACGTGCCCTGTAGAACTAGATTCTTTTTGTATCGAGTGTGCTCCAATTTCCTATCTGATGAAGTTTAAAGATGGATAATTGGTCTGATTTTTTCTTGGATTTTGAGAGCTTGTCGTTAAACAACCCAACTATCACATCTTCATTGGTCCAGTTCGCTTCTTCCCCTTCTTTAACTGGACCATTCCAGTTTGTAAATAATCTTTTTTCTGAACTAGTGTATAATGATTCCCTCCTTGGGGGTGGTTACATCTTAACCAATCCCTTTTCTTCTTTACTCACTCAAGAAGATCATCGAATTAGTCAGATATATTTGATTTCGTTATCTTCTTTTACACCTCATTCCATCCCTTCGTTTGATGAACGTGACAAGAACATACTAAAGATGCCTCCTAAAAGACAGAACGGGAAGGGAGAGGAGGAAGAACGAGAGGACCCGCTACATGCAGTGCTGTCCAGGTTGGCAGGATCGGAACATAATCTAGCACTGATGAGAACACAACTAGGCCAATTGTAGTTGGGCCGATATGCACCAATGGACGCAACATATAACCCTAGGCAGTTTTATATGAATAATTTGTTGAGCCTAACAAAACCCGAAGTCGAGTACAAACTGAAGCTACAGTTCCTTAGCTTGCTGCCACATTTTCACGGGAATGCACACGAGGAGCCATATGCATTCCTTAGGGACTTTGAATTGGTCTGTTCTAATCTCAGACATCCTAGGGTTAGTCAAGAATACATTAGGTTCAAAGCCCTTCCATTAGCCTTGAAGGATAGGGAAGACTACTGGATGAAGAACCTGAGGGTAGTCGTAACAACTTTTGTGCAATTCAAGGACCTCTTCCTGAAAAAGTTCTTCCTTATAAAACTAACTTGATGAGTTCTCGCATCACGAGTTTCTCCCAACTTCCTAATGAAGCTTTTTGTGACTGATGGGAGAGATTCAAAGATCTCTTGTAGAAGTGTCCTTGCCATGATTTAGAACCTACCATCTTGGTTCAATCTGTATATAGCGGTTTACATCCTGAGGTGCATGGTTTATTTATTGCCGCTAGTGGAGGCAACTATACATCAAGAGGTGAGGACATCATCTGGAAAGTGTTCGAGACAATGGCCAAGACAAGTAGGGAACAAACCGCTAGTAGAGCTAAGTTTGAAAACCCCCAATCAATTCCAATCCAGCAGGGGAGTGAAGGCTACATTTGGTTCTCTTGATATGAGTTTAGTAGCAGACAAACTTCCAGTGGTTGAAAGGATTAACAAACGAATGGATAAGTTGGATAACAACTTATCCAAATTACGTAAGCAGATGGGAGAGCTTACTAAAAAGGTATCCAAGATAAGGGTACCCACCATGACTGTATCTCATGCTCTAGTTTATCGTGTTCATCATAGTCAGGACCAACAGAAGTCAAGGTCGTCCCAACCATGGGTAGAGGATCAAACTTTAGCACATTCTTGTCAGTAGCAACCACCGTCTATGGAGACAATCCTTGAGGAGTTTTCCTAGGTGTGGGAGGTAAATGGTGTGTGGTACACACATGACCCTTCCAAACATGGAGGTTTTGGGGACCGTTTCTCCTACCAGCGTCCCCATACCTTCTATAACACATCATTTACTCCTACACCACTTCCAACATCGAGCTCTGGAGCCAATACTTACCAGGCACCAAGGCACCAGTAGCAGTATGAGCGTTAACAGACATACGAGTTGGGCCAGCAAGGCCCACATATTCAACATCATATCCAGCAGCATAAGCATTCATATGGTCATCAGGGCAAGTCTTCACGTTCTTCTTTTTCTTCTTCACAACCGCAACAGACATCTTCCGGTCCCATGAATTTTTAGCAACATATTTTAGAGGAGTTGCATTCTTACAAGAACAAAGTGCAAGATTTAAGGGTTGATCTCAACTGCGTATTCCATTTGCATGATGAACGCATTGCACCTACTACATCCATACCCATCCAAATTCAGGATATTCCTAATAGCCTGAACAAATCTCAGTAGCAACAACAATTAGATCGGACATATTACTCAGATTTTCACTAATATGGGCACAAGATATTTCTATTTGATTGTGTTAATCATCTCTCTCTCAGAAGCAGACAGACTGTGGTTGAACCTAATCGGGCTAGGGTCATGGGGAGGACCAACTCTGAGGCTCATCCTAAGGAGACTTCAGAGGAGGATGATGCTAGACATCTTCAGAGAGATCATCAAAGAGCGAACACTTCCAGGAAGAAATCAAGGGGGTGTACATGGAGCAACACACATCGGATTCATAGTCTATGGAGGACCTTGCACCTTCGGATGAGGAGAATGCACATTCAGCAGGCATTCCCCATCCTATAGTAGATAATCCCGTTGCTATTCCAATTGTAAAATCTTCATGTGTGAAAAACCCAGTTTCTCTTAATAATAAAGAGCATGTTTCTATTTATGAATCTGAGTCCTAACATCATTCTTTACCTTTCCCTTTCCTACGTGCTCTTGCGGAAGGTAAGCATATCATTAATAAGATTTAGAAAAATGATCCTGAAATGGCACTATTTTGTAGAGATAATAGCATGGTTAAAGTGAAATTTGATGAATATGTGGCCAGTTATCCTTCATTCCAAAAGTACTTGAAGGTAAGATTCACACCTAACAGAGTTAGTAGGAAGAAACCGAACAACTACGTCAAGACCCATGTTTTGTTGCTTTCCTCTACTTGTTTTCTCAAGAACCAGAAGTTGCCATAGAAGAAGAGAGATTTAGGTGCCTATTATGTGGTGAATTATATCATTGATATAGTGTTCTGATGCACTCTCCTAGATAATGGATCTTCAGTCAAATTATTACCCTTTACCTTATTGAGAAATTAAAGTTGTGACCTTTACGCAAATCTAGAGCATTACTTCAGTTTGTGGATAATTCGAGAAAAGGCTATGGGTGAAGTCATGAACGTCATTATCTCTATTAACGGACAAGATTACAGAGTGGACATCACTATCCTTGACATGGATATCCCCAATCATTGGAGAGACTCACAGATTATCCTTGGGTGGCCCATCCTTAGGATCGCTGGAGCTTCATGTGATTATCAGACATGGATGATGAAATTCCGTTCTCCAGGAAGACAAGTGGAAATACAGATGAAGCAGATGAAATGGCAGGTGACCTAATTCAGAATCCAGCACAAATTCCTCTTCCCTTTCAGAGGCAGGCTGCGATGTAGTTAACACAGTTGGGATTTGGGTACATAACCCAACAGTACATAGAGAGACTCTCTCATATGGAGAGGACATTGTACACAGAGCAGTTATGGGTACATTGCCAATGTTCTTGAGTTATGCATTACCCTACTCCCTTGACGACTTAGAAGTTCCTTTGGACTTGTCAGTTCCTCGTCCTTTGGAACAATCACAGGATTAGATGATGAGTCGGACACAACTTTGATCGAACTACTATCTTTCTTTGGCGATACGACTTCTTGTTCTTCAATTCAGTTGGTGGATGACATTACAGATGATTCATCTCCAATATGTAGCACATATCCAGATTCAGTGGTGACATACCTGATGATTCATCCTTGCTAGAGTTGAAGCCACTACCTCTTACAATCAAGTATTCCTTCCTTACGAGACCGAAGAATAAGTTTTCTGTCATCATTAGTTCTAAGTTGACAATAGATTAGGAGACTAGTGATGAATCCATGATTCATTGTCTTTATTATTTTATTTTAGCTTCACTTTCTTAGTCAAACACCTATAAATACCCACTTATTTCATGAAATTACCATTTTGCATGCATTTGTTAAATATGCATTTTTAACACTTTTTGTACTCAAAGAAAAGAATAAAGAAGAAAAGAAAAAGAAAATAAAAATAAAAAATGTATTTATTGAATAAATGCAGACTGATCCAAACCCTGAGAGAAGGTCTAGACATGACCTGATCGACCAGGAAAAAGTAGGGGGAGATAGGGTCTTCAATTCAAAAATCCAAAAATAATTTGTAAATTTTTCCCTGTATATTTGTACAAAACTTACACTATTTTATTTCCTATTAATTGACCTCAGAGTAAATATTTTTGTAAATAAAAATTGTAAATAAAAATGTATTGTAAATAATAAAAAAAACTGCAAAATAAAATAATGTAAAGATTATAAATAATCACACTCAGATAAAGCTAAAAAATGATAATTGAAAGACCAATTCTGGCTCCATACGAACTCGAATTGAATCAAAATTTTCCATTATACTCTAAATTAAATTATGTTTCAAATGGCTTTGGTTTCATAATTTTTGGAGTTACGGTTGAAAAGTCTGTTTTCAAGGGTGGTTTGTGCAGTTTACCAATTACTCAATGTCTATATTTGTTCATATTATTTTTCTATATAAAATAGAAATAATTATAAATATTATATTCATTACTAAAAAATAATAATTAAAAAAACTAAAAAAATATTATTTAAAAATAATTTCCTTATTTGTATATGTGTATGTTGTACATAATATTTGTATACAACTAATTTCCTTACATATAAATCACCAAAAAAGTAAATATCTAACATTAATTTAATTTAATTTAATTACAAAATTTGTATTTAATTTAATTAATTATTTAATTTATTCATTTATTGGATTTGAAAACATGCCTTGTATATAAGATATTATTCTATACCTTAAATAACCACCATAAAGGTGGCTAAATAATTTCTATAAATTAATTATTTTATTTATTTTATTTAATTATGAATTTCGTAATTAATTAAATACATTGTTTATTTATTTAACCAATAAAAACCTTCCTTATTTTATATACTTTCCATTTTGATTTTCGTCTTCTTTTTATTGGGGTCCTCCTCCCTCATTCAGTCTTGGATCAATCTTTGGTGTAGAGGAGCCCGATCTCCGAGAGTGATCTTGTCGAAGAAGGATGCCCAGCCTCCGAGCCGTCCGGTGACAACGAGTCGATCCTCGTTGAGGCCATCACAATGTATACGACGCCAAGGTGAGATCAAATTTCTTTTCCGTCATTTTTCCTAGATAAATCATACATTTAATTTTTGTTTCGTGATTAATCTTTAGATATTAAAATCCTAAAGAAAATCCACCACACATTTTCTGACCCGACACCGATTTTCCATGTCATTTTCTTGATCTCTACACGTTCCCATTCTACCTCACACAATCTATCAACTCCGGTCACGCACAATGACCAGAGATTTGGGTCTACCTTCCATATCGTAAGATCCACCTCGTTCACATCCTATTTTGTTTATAAATAAAATAAATAAAAATATATACTGTCTTTCTCTCTAACATTTGTTTTGCAGGAACAGTTTCTATTTGATAAAAAAATAATATAAAAAAATTTATTTCTACTGTTTATGTTTACAAAAGAAAAAAATAAAAAATATAAAAAAATATAGCAGCAGCGGTGCAACGACCCTCCTCCACCCGCCATAGCTGGTTGTGCAACTGCCCGATCCAGCCTGCGCCGACGTCCGCCCGTGGTGCCTTCGCAGCGGCCAGCACCGTCGAGACTTCGACGCCAGACTGAATGTCGTCGCCTTCCACGTGCCGCGGTGCCCTCACCAACCCTCCTCCATGGCAGAGATCCCCTCCAGAACCCGCGAGTCCACGCGGCCCACGCGCTCAGTCGACCATCTAGCGTGGTGCCACCACGCGAGTTGGCACCCCAACGTGCCAGCGGATACCGCACGGACCTCCTCCAGCGCAAGCTCCACTCTCGCTTTGCATGCCACCATCTCGATTGCCGATGCCCACTGCGGCCCCCGCGCCCAGCGGTGGCGGCCGGCCTTTTCACCCCATCAAGGCAGTGGCCATCCGTCCCCTTCCCCCATTCTTGAAGACCAACGAATAAGAGAGAAACCCTAGGGTTATTAATTTATTCAGGATAATTGCATAAAGCCCCTCAAGTGTTTCTAAAATTGCAGAAAAGTCCTAGTGAATATTTTAGTTGGGAAAAATTAAGAGCGGATCCCCGATGACTTTCAGAATTACAATAAGACCCCTGTAGCCTCACATCACGTGCATAGCATGTTTATCCTAGTAATTTTCACCTTACACCTGTTTTTTCTTTGCTATTAATATTTTGTGCAAGAACTTTAAACATTTGCAAATAAGTCCTTGATTTCCAGAACTTGAATTTCTTGCTATTTTCATCAAAATAAATGTTTTCATGCTCTAAAAATTTTACAAAAATCTGTGTACGTTCCTGTTATCTTGCTCTTCATTGTTTAATAATTTCATCACATTTTGTTGATATTTGGTATTTTAAAAAATAAAAAAATGTCTTTTTATTTGCCTGAATTTTAGAAAATCATAAAAATTCGAAAATTTACCTAAATTCCAAAAAGTTACTGTAAATGTATTTGACTGTTCTTTAATTTCTGTCCAATTTTCACGCATTAATCATTTATAAAAATCATGAAATTGCGAAAAATTAAAAATCTTATAAAAATTGTAGAAAATTATAGAAAAAATAATAAATTGTGATTTCAATTTCTGTTTGTAGATATTTAATTGTACTTTCGTATAAAAATAGGTTCGAGGAGTTTTGAGCATTAAATTAATTTTAAATTGCAAAATAGTCTTGGTTGTGCACTGTTTTCTCTTGTTCCCACAATTCGATTTTTATAAAATCACAAAAACATCAGAAAAATTTAAAAAAATTACCAAATACATTTTAAATTGTGTAAAACCTAAAAAATATTTTTTGTTAATTTTCTGAGCATTTTTGGATATTCTAAAAAATACAAAAAGATTGTGGTGTGTGTATCTTTATTCTCTTGTACATATTGTGACATGTGCTTTAATTGAAAATAAAAAAATCGAAAAAGTAAAAAAACACTAAAAAATTTATCTTTGAAATTTGACTGCTAAGTTTTTAAAACGTGCTCCTTGTGTTCGACCTTGTCGCTATATAATGTAAATTGAATAGCGAAACCGCTTACATTTCATTGTTTGATTTCTTTAAAGTGGTTTAAAATATCTTTTTTCTCATTGATTACTCTTGGTGATTCGGGTCACAACGACCCTTGATTATTTTCCTACTTAACTTGAGTTGTCAAGCTTGTCATAACTAGGTTGTTAGAAGTATTAGAGAATAACCATAAGGCAATAGGATGGACTGTGTCAGATCTTGTTGGTATAAATCCAA
Organism: Ottelia alismoides; assembly: GCA_037367405.1. NCBI lineage: Eukaryota > Viridiplantae > Streptophyta > Magnoliopsida > Alismatales > Hydrocharitaceae > Ottelia > Ottelia alismoides. Next base: position 241,065 of record JAZKJV010007200.1, read on the forward strand.
CACTCTATTCACACCACATTTTTATTGAGGATAATGCTAGACCTTCCTATGAGTTCTAGAAGAGACTCAATCCTAATCTACAGGAAGTAGTTAAGAAGGAGATAGAAAAATGGTGTGGAGCAGGTTTTATTTACGTTATCTCTGACTCCAAATGGGTGACACCTTCACATGTTGTCCCGAAGAAGTCAGGAATTCAGATGGTCACCAATGAGGAGGGAGTTGAGTTTGCGATAAGAGTACCTACATCATGGCATGTTTGTGTCGATTACAGTAATCAACACAGGCGCTTGAATCCTGCAACTAAGAAAGATCACTTTTCCCTACCTTTTATGGATCAAATTTTGGAAAGATTAGCAGTGAAAGAGTTCTTCTGTTTCTTAACAGGTACTCTAGCTACAATCAATAGCCATCGCTAATAAGGACCGGAAAAAGACCACTTTTACATGTCCCTTTGGTACATACACATTCAAATGCATGCCTTTTGGGATATGCAATGCCCCAGGCACTTTTCAAAGATGCATGATTGTTGTGTTTTCCAAAATGGTTGGGGATTTCCTGGAAATCTCATGGATAATTTTTCGGTCCATGGTGATTCATTTGATTCTTGTTTAGCTCATTTGGATCGAGTTCTTCAAATGTGTAGAGAGGTAAATCTAGTACTCTCCTGGGAAAAAATCATTTTATGGTGAAGGAGGGTATTTTGTTGGGGCACGCCATCTCTAAGAAGAGAATAAAGGTTGACCCTTCCAAGGTGGATGTGGCAAAGAAACTTGATCCACCAACCCACATAAAGTAAGTAAGGTTATTTCTGGGGAATGTCAGATTCTATAGAGGATTTATTGAGGATTTTTCTAAGATTGCCTGACCCATGTATGAGCTATTAGGAAAGGACACCAAGTTCTTTGTATATCACATGTGTCTGGAGTCCTTTGAGCTCCTTAAGAAGAAGATCTGTGACTCGCTGATTCTACAAGCTCTTCGTTGGTCTCTTCCCTTTGAGATCATGACTGATGGTTCGGATTTTGCTATAGGAGTCGTATTGGGGCAAAGGCAAGATCAGATTCCATTTGTTATTCAATACGTAAGCAAAGTTTGGATACAACATAGATAAATCAGACAGTGACTGAGAAAGTGATGCTTGCTGTAGTTTGGGCTTCAGAGAAGTTTTGGTCTGTGATTTTGTGCTCAAAAGTGATAGTTTATACAAATCATTCAACCATTAGATATCTCACGGAAAAGAAGGACGTGAAGGTGCATCTTCTTAGGTGGATATTGATACTAAATGAGTTTGATTTGGAAATTAAGGATAAACCTAGAGTCAACAATGTAATGGTAGATCATCTTTCAGGAATTGAAACAAAGGATTCGCTGATACTGAGCCTATTCAAGAGACCTTTCTAGATGAGTCTATTTGTTTCACAGACTCACTCCCATGGTATGCCAACATGGTGAACTTCCTTGTCTCCAAGCAAATTCCCCATGATTGGACTAGGAGTAGTATAGACCAACTTAAGTCGGATTAAAGGAAATACCATTAGGAGGATCCATTCCTTTTCTTTGAAAGAATGGATTGTATATGGAGAAGGTGTATTCCTCAGGAGGAATATCATAGTGTTCTCACGTAATGTCATTCAGTTGAAGCGGGAGGACACCATTTAGGAGAGAGAATCGCTCACAAGGTGTTATAGTGTGGTTTCTTTTGGCCGACCTTATTTTGAGATGCCTCTGATTTTGTATGGTCGTGCCCTGTTTGCCAGAGGATGGGTGGGATAGGTGGTTCTAGAGATGAGATGCCCATGTAGCTTGTGATTTTTTGTGATATCTTTGATGCTTAGGGCATAGATTTTATGGGTCCCTTCCCTAATAGTCAAGGTTTGGAGTACATCTTATTAGTGGTTGATTACTTGTTAAGATGGGTGGAGGCTATCCCTACCTGAGCTGCAGATGGTCGGACTGTCTGCAAGTTTATTAAGGATTATATCATTTCATGGTTCTGAGTGCCAAAAGTGTTGATATCTGATGGGGGTAGCCATTTTGGGATCGGAATGATGAAATCTTTATCGAAGGACTATGCATTTGAGCATAGGAGAACTAGTCCTCACCACCCTCAATCAAAAGACATGGCATAGGTTCAAATAGGGAGATAACGAGTATTCTTCAAAAGTTACTCCGTCCAGATAGGAAGAACTAGTCTAGGTTGTTGGACCAAGTTCTGTGGCTTACAAAATGACCTACAAGACACCTCTTGGCACTTCACATTTTTGGATGATTTATGGAAAGCCATGTCATTTGCCCGTTGAGTTAATGCACAATTCTGAATGGGCAATAAAAAAGATAAACTAGAGTTGTCACTTAAGGAAGTTGTGTAGAGATCTTAACTTAAATGAACTAGTGGAAATCCGCAACTGAGCATATGACAACAACATGATATATAAGGACAAGGTTATGAAGTGGCATGATGCGCATATTAAATGCAAGAACTTTGTACTGGGCAAAAGGTATGGCTTTTTAATGCCAAGTTAAAGATTTTCCACGGAAAATTTATGTCAAAGTGGACGGGTCCTTTTATTGTTAAGGAAGTGCATGGGAATGGTAGTGTAGTGATCTCAGAGCTTTCAGAGAATTCCCCTTCCTCTCTGGTCAACGGGCAGTTAAACATTTTGTTGAATTCAAGGAAAGGTTAACTCCTGTTGGTATTTTTTAAGTGAAACAGGGAACAAAAGGACTCCTTATGATTTTAATCAATAGAAATGCAAGAAAATGCTAAAGTAATGATATAGAGTAAATGATCATCATATTATGCATTTTCATCTATTTTTGCATAAATTTTGGAGCACGACAACTATTTATAAAAATGGAAACACAACAAGAAAAATTATACAAGCTAGTAGGGATATATTTGTAATATAAAATAAATGTGAGGTGTTACATGCAAAATACTAAGAAATTTTCAACTGGACTGCGTTTTTTTCTACTAAACTGAAATGCTAAAATCCTAGAGGCTATAAGAGAAATTTGTCCAACTCACGTGGTGGGGCACGTGAGTTGTGTTTGTAAAGGACCAACTTTTAATTTACAAAACATACAAGGGCTTCATTGTAATTTTCCACAAAATATAAACCTAATTTAAATTTTTAAAGGTCTATTAATTAAATACAAAAAACATGAAGCGGTTTTTGCAAATTACCCTACCTATCGACCTTTCATCCAACTGCTGCTCGGCTGCCACGTGGTGGATCAGACAATTGATGTGACACATCGGTTTGACTTCAACGGATGACCCAGATTAGATCGGGTTGTGTTCTTGATCTACCGGCAGTAGATGAGTCAATGAGCAGTGGAAGAACTCAACGATACTTGGCTTCAATCGCCTCGTTCTCTTCCGTCCAGCATCTTCTCCGAGCTCCAATGGCTGCTATGAGTTCCCGATGGCTTTCCGCAGCTACAAGCTTTGGTCAATGAGCTCCAGATGTTGGCGATGATGATCTAAAACTTGAGCATTCAATATTGACCTAGAGTGACTCTAGTTGGCTCCATATGGCTCCGCAAGTCTCCTATCCTGCACAAAAAGACTCGCCAAATCAAGGGCTCTATCCTCGACCAATTTTTGAAGCTGTAACACAAAGAAATGAGTGGGTGATGAGCTTCCGGTGAGGGGCGGCGGAGTGAAGCTTGATTCGCCAGGTCTGTGCAAGACGTGGATTGAAAAGAGGGGAAATCAACAGAGAAAGTAAAGGGTAAGAGAATGGTGATGGTTGGGAGTCGAGACACGGTTGGAGAACAAACGATTTGGCCTCGAGCTCGAGCTCCATCTCAAATTAGGTCTTTCTAGTTACTCCTTGATTAAATGCTTATAATGAAAATTAAATGATGGAAATGAAAACTAAGACCTAAGATTACCTATGAATGACTGAACGAGGCCTCGATTTAACCTGGCGTCAAAGAGACGGAACCACCGAAGCTCACTCTGACGATGGCATTGGATTGGCCTCCTCCGTGACTCCTCCTCGGTGCAAACTGCCTTGGATATCTCATGTCACCAAGCAACAGAGGCACAACTATTCTTAAGAGCTAATAGTCGAAGAAGAGGGATCAAGGAGCAAAATGGCAGAGAAGGGTGAAGGTTTATAGGTTGAAGGTCGGCGAGTTTTGAGGCATGGTGGCGTGTTGGGTATTGATGGTTGGTCAAGGAGCATGGTCAGTGAGGGTGGCAGGCGTGCAAGCTTTAGAATGGTGGAAGGATCCAGGGCCAAGGATGCATGGATGTTGTGTGGAAAATGAGAGAAAAAGGGGGAGAAATGAGGTCTGACACATGCAGCGAAGTGGGCAAGATAGTTTACCTAAGTCAACTTTTGGAAGCTTCCGGTTGGTCCACGTGGACCAACCAAAAAATTCCCTAGTCAACAATCCTTATAAATTCAGTAATAAATAACAAATGAATTAATTAGTTTTCTACTAAAACATAAAAAAATATTTTTATTTTAATGTAGTTTTAATTCCTATTGTTATTTATTTGTACAAGACTATTTACTATAGGTTAATATTTACATGTATAAATATATGTAAATATACATGTATTTCCTATATTTTAATTTTAATTTGTATTTTATTATTATATACATGTATTTTATATTTTGAGTTTATTTAAATACATATTTGTATATTTTTTAATTTCATTTTTCTTAATTACTTACATATTAATTAATTACATATTCCCTGTAGGTTTATAGGTATACTTCATCTATGTATTAAGTACTTTATTTATTTTATTTAATTTTTGATTATTTTATTTTATTTTAATTATTTACATGTGTGTTAAATAAAAATTATAATTTTATAAAAATAAAATAGACATAAAAATATAAAGAATAAATTTTCTGAATATAATATACAAGTATACTACACAATGAGGGCCCAAAAAACCTAACTTTTGTATATTAACTCCAAATTGAATGAAACCACCTCCATTAAATAACTTATTTAATTTTATTAATAATAAAGGTGACTTTGGTCAATTCTAAATCTATACGGAGAAGATATAGATATGCAATGTTTTCTTTGCAGCTTCTTATTTTGCAATGTTTTCTTTGCAGCTTTTTATTTTGTGTGTCCTAACACATTGTGCATTATTTTTCAGTGAAATCAATTTTTTTTTCTTTGTATTTTTATGTGAAACATTATTGTTTAGGGTTTTATTGTTTGAGGTATAAAAATAATGAAATAAAATGGATCCCAAAATTCTATAATTAGGCAAAAATAATTTGGGTTTTACGTGTATTTTCTATATAGTTTCTCTGCCCTATCTCTCCCTTCTTTATTCCTTGTCGACCAAGTCATCATGTTGAATGGGTCTCGGGGTCTAGGGTCACTCAGTATCTTTGACACTTCATTTTTTTTCTTTTCTTTTCTTTATTCTTCTATTTTTGAATTGAATACAATTTTTATATAATATTTTGTACAATATTTTATGTAATTTATTGAGTGTTTATTTTCAAAATTAATGAGATATACATACATTTAGCTAGGTATTTAAGGCCAAAATGAAAGAATAAAGTTGATGAATGAGGATTCATTAGGTTCCGAACACATTAAAAATCTGAAGGTCTTAACTGAGCTCCAAACTTTGATTTTGTCAAAACAAGTGGGGTGTCAGATTTGCGATTATTCTTTTGATTCTTTTTACCTCTATTTTGCTGCCTATACTTAGGGAGATCGTACCTTAAGTATATGGGAGGTAGACCATGTACATTCTCTCACTCGGTTTTCTCTTTGTGTACAGTTTGCTATACTTAGGATTACTTGATCCTAAGTTTAGGGAGAATCACCGAGCTCTATTCATGCTATTCTTGTATTCGTCGTTGTAGTATAGTCTTTCATTTTACTTCCCTATACTAAGCACGAGTTATGTCTTCTTCATCGCTCTTTGTTCCATCTGAGGACGTCATTCGAGCTAAGTATAGGGGGGTGTCGTATATGTTGTATATATACTTCAGCCATAACTCGTACTTTGTGTGAGTGTGTTAATAAATAAAATGCTAAAAATCACTTATTAAAAATCACAAAAAATTTTAAAATTTTCCTTGTACATAAAATTCTTTCTTGCACATACATAGTTATTTATGAAAATTATTTTCGTACAAATGTTTGTAAAAGTGTTTTTTTGTAAAAAAGTTTGTAAATACTTGTGTATTCAAACTTTGTATATAGTACAAATTTTGTAAAATGTTTGAAAAATAAAAGTTTGCAAAAACCTATGTGTAAATGTTTGTAAATAGTTTGCCAAACTTCTACATTCGTACATGCATTCAAACATTTTCAAAAATTTTACACACTTTCAAAAACTTTGCACAAAGAGATTTTTGCAAATATTTTTATATTCTTCTAAATCATAGTTTACATTTAAACTAGCCAGCAATTAAATTGGAAAATGGAGCTTGGTTAAGACCTTAATCCGCCTAATTCTAAGATGATCATTATAGGGTTTTGGGGTTAAGACTTTTCAGGTCCATTGGTGACTTAATTCTTTGAGTCCACTAGGCTATGATCACATGTCATCTTGATGAGACTATGTAGAACACTTAGCAACGCAAACATGACTCTCACAGACAATGGCTTTACTTGGACCGACACTTTACACTCAGCTCCACATGGATGAGGTGGTGAGGAGGCAGTTTCCTTTGGCTTGGGGTAGCATACGAGGGTAGTACTTCTAGGTAGAACTTCTCATCTTCCTTTAGGGAGGGAAGTGCGTCTCAACTTGGTCTGGCGGTGTTGAGGTCTAAAGATAGGAATTGTGGGTTGCAATAATGCTTCAAAAGAGGGATAGTCTACTGGCTCAAGAAGGAAAGACCTTATGTATATATGCTGCACCATTTAGATATGTTGTACATATGCACATAAAAAATGTGCAAAAGAATGAAAACTCCAAAAAAGTGGCGGGCCTGATAGAAAATAAAATGCCTGCTGGAGTGTATATATCCAAATAAAGCATATGTTACACCTTCTCATCTCATGAAGCTTGCAGCGGGGTACTTAGCTACACTGGTTGGGCTCCCAGGGATACGTGGCTACACTAGCCACAACCCATTCTCTTCTTTCCCCTCTTCTTGAGCCAGTTGAACTTGAACTTAGAAGGGAATACCCCGCTACTCGAGGAAAGAGCTGCTAGACTAGGGTATTAGAGTTACCTAGCTGAGGGAGGATGTTGCGTTGTCATTTCTGAGGTGGGAAGCTACATATCACTGACACAGTACAAGGAAATATTCATGGTCATTAGAGTTTGTGTATGTAGATTTGTCCTGATCTGGATTATGGAGGAGTCTTGACCATAGATTGGTGGAACTTAGAGATTGTTGAGTCTTAAACCTAGGTCCAAATAAGGTTCCAACAAACTAGTAATCCAAAGGTCTGACTGAGCTCCATACTTCAATTTAATGAAGACAAGTTTAATAATCAACCTTGATTCTCCTTCTTTTTCTTTTCTTCTCTTTTTCACTTCTTTTTCAAATAAGTGTTTGCTAAGGGACTAGCAAAGATAAAGTATAGGGGGGGTGATGAATCCCTGATTCTCACTCTTTATTCTTTTATTTTAGCTACTTATCTTGGCCAATCATCATGTAAATATGTGTAAATTCAATAAGTAGCATTCTGCATGCATGTGTTAATATTACATAATTAGCATGCATTTGTGCAAAAATAAAAGAATAAATGAAAAGAAAAAGGAAGGAGTATTTATAATATATATATAGAGTGACCCGAACCCCAAGAGAAGGTCGAACCTTGACCTGATCGCCAAACAAAATAAGTAGAGAGAGATAGGGCCTACTCTATATTGTACATATTACTTATATCTGTAAATAATTATTTGGGATGAAATAAAAATAATTATTCTTTTTACCTCCTTGTATATTTTCCTAAGAAGAAAATATAAATAAAATAAAAATCAGAAAGATAAAATAAAATAAAAATAAAATCCTCTCTCTTACTTGTACAAAATACATGTATATCACTTCCTATTTATTCTATACCTAAAAATAAATCATAAAAATAAAATAAAAATTATTTTATACTCCTAAAAATATGTTGAAACTAAACAATATACAAAATTAGGGTATTCATACAAAATAACAAAATAAAAATACTTGTACATAATACATAGGTATATTATACCTATATATGATACTATATACTGTATATAGACTAATTTTTTTTTCATAAAAATAATTAAAAATCATAGAAAAATTCCTTGAGAAATAATAAACATTTCTCATTTTATTCATTTTTTAATTTAAATTCATTTATCATTTTTAAATAGATTTTCTTTATATTCCTAGCAGTTTAGTCATGTAGTGTCTTTTGTCCTTATTCCTCACCCCTTCTGATTAGGCCATTCATCTTTAAGTGGGCCTCCTCGTGCCGTCGGATCGCCCGTATAAATAAAGGATAATTTGCACTTAGGCCCTTCTCTTTCCTGATTTTATTCTTAGGTCTTGTAAATAATGGTAGTAGTTTAAAATAGTTTGGTAACTTTGCACTCCGATCCTTGTACTTTTCCCTATTTGCATTTTAGTCCTGTCTGCATAAGCTCACGTGCGGTATCACATGTATAGTGGTATTTTTGCATGATATACCCTTGTGTTCTTGACTGTTATGTTTTGAATAGGAGTTTGGATATTTGTAGTTATACCCCTGTGCGCGTGAATATTCTGCATGTACGTGAATTTATTGGATAAATTGCAAGTTTATCCCTAAGCTTTTAATGGCTGTTATGATTTGGCTCTAGAACTTTCATATATTTGCATGTAGGTCCCTGTGCGCTGTGGCTGTTGTTTTTAATCAGATAATTACCAAATCAACTCTAAAAATTCCATAAAAATTATAGTTAGCTCCTACTAACATGTAAGATTTATGGTAATTTTTTAGTTTTATTTGATATTTTTCTAAAAATAAAAAACACCCAAAAATTGTTCTGTTTTTTTATAAAATAAATAAAAATTCGAAAAATTGTTTAAAAAATTCTGTAAAAAATTGTGTGTGTGTGCTTGTATATGCTTTGTATTCAGTAGCATTTTTGTCTGAAAATCCTTTATAAAAAGTTTAAAAATTAAAAAAGACTAATAATCTAATATAAAACATTAGAAATTCAGAAAAATAAAAAAATAGGTTTTCAGTTGCTTTAGTTAGATATTTTTATTTCCTTTTTCATAAAAAATCACATCTAGGACTTTAGGGCATTTTTGATTTTTTAAACTTGCCTTTTAGTCCAGGCTGTACATTGTCTCATTGTTTTGTTCTTCGTTCATTTTTATAAAATCATATAAAAATCATAAAATACCATAAAATCACCAAAATTTTTTGCATATTTGAAAAAATAAAAACACTTTTATTTCTAAGTTTTGAGCATTTTTAGTCTTAATAAAAATTGCTTAATCTTGTTTCTCTTTATTTCCTTGCTTTGTTTTCTTATTTTAAAAATAATATATATATATTGCAAATTAAAAAACCACAAAAATATATTTCTATTCCTCTGAATTCCGACTACTTCGTACATTTCCGTGCTCATTGAGTCCGGCCTTGGTCGCTATACAATGTTAAATAAATAGCAGAGACCCCTAACATTGATTTTATGCTTGATTGATTTATTTATGTGATCTTGATTTTCTTATTGATTGAGCCTTGTGATTTGGGTCGCAATGACCTTTGATATTCCTTAACATGAGTTGCCCTGGTCAGTCATCATCAATATATTTGTTGTGTATTATTGTGGACTTGGACATTATTTGTGTGTTGAGTCTATTTCACCCTCTATATGTGTGGGTTTCAACTTGAGGGGTCGATATTAGGGTTTCGGCATGCGGCTCCTAGAGCTTCCTTATATTTGTTTTTTTTGGGCTTAACCCATAATATATGACACACTAACTTCATCTTAAGAGATTTACTCATCTCTAAGATTCATGAGACACAAATAATTTACGTTCAACCTAGCTCAAATTAATTTGATTCCTTTCCAACTAATAGAACACACGATTAGATGCGGATTTTTCATCGAGTTGCATATATTTTTGATATATTTAGATATTTAGTCCTATGTGCATGGAAAGAGCTGGCGTCACAGTATGTTTTTATCTTGAGCTTACATCATGAGTTTTATGTTTGCATGGCTTTTCCCGTCTCCTTACCAAATATTTTAACACTTAAGATCTAAAAGGAAATGGGGCTGGATGGTTGACGATGCTTTATGTGCATAGATTGATTAAACTTAGTGATGACCTAATTTCTAAAAAATGATGCTGTTAATGCAAGTTGATCAATTTAAAATAATGATAAAATTGATCTTGTATTGGGATAGCAAACCCCTCATTATTTGTAGGATTATTTTACATGTTGATATATGAGGACGTATCCAAAAGATAGTGCCCAAATTCTACTTAAACCTACTCGTAATGGATTTGAATTTTGGATTATCACCAATAAAAGTGACAAGTTAATTACACCATATTTTTGGTCTTCGTTGTGTGTGTTCGTTAAACAATTGGGTTTGTTTGATCTCGTTTGACTTTGCTTAAACCTCTCAAAACCCTAGCTCTATGTTATCTCCTCAGATTCATTCAATTTGATATTTAGCTAGCCATGATCCCTCCCTCCCTTAGCTTTCTAATTCTTTATACTTAGGCTTATTTTTAGCCTAAGCATGGGGGGATGCCATGACGTCTCTGATTGTTCACCTTGGTTTCCTTATTTTTTGGTATCATCTATTCACTTAAGCTTTCTCAACGCAGGTATAGGGAACCTGAGTCCCTATCTTCCTTCTAATTAATTATTTTTACTCATCACCCATATGTGCCTCTAGATTCAGTTCTGGTATATCTCATTATATTTAAGATGAGCTATGGATTCATATCACTTTGTGCTATGAGGACATAGCAAAAACTAAGTAGAGGGGGTGTGCCATATATATATTACATATATACTTTAGAAATAACTCATTTTTTTTTAAATTTCATCTCTTTGTCTAGGGGTATCATATTACATTTTTAGAACTGATTTTTTGGTAAAAATATTCTGAAAATGATATTGACTTTTTATAAATATATTACATGGTTTTCAAATGTTTTACGTGGTTAGTGAAAGTTCAGATTAACATGCTTTGGAAAATTATTTGTGAAATATTTTGAAAACCTATATTTATTTGACATTGTTTTGAAAAAATAATTTACTAAGGTCAGAAAAATAGGTTTTTAATTGTTTTGAAAATCTTTGTAAAATATTTGGAAAATTTCTATGATAATGTTTGTAATAAGTTTTCAAAAAAAGCTAAGTGTGTAATTGAGTATAATTAATTATTTAACTCTCTAATTTAATTCAAACTAAAAAAATGGAAAAATAAAAATCACGAAAAGATTGACTGATCAATTTGTGTTTTCTTTGACAATTTCAGTATGCACTCAAGGCTTGAGATGGTCTTTAACACTTGGTTTAGGAAGTCTAGAGATTTAAAGTTAACATGTCTTAATCATTAGGGCTTGGACTTCAAAATTCACACTTTCCTAGTTAGAATATATGCATGCTATATTGCATGCTTAATCTCCCTTAAAAGAATTTGACTATCACATCACATGCACAATTGCATCCATGATTGAGATGAGTCGAGGTATCATTGAAGAGACTAAGGTTTGAGGCTTGAATTTGGACTTGATCTATATGATGCTCGAGGACGGGATAAAATTAATGAGGGCTTCATGAAACATGAGTTTCAACATCTTAGCCAGTATGGGACATGGTTCTCATACTAACTTTTGAATTTGGCCGAAAGTGCTAGGGTGTGATGACATAAAATTAATAAGTTGATCAGTGTGCGCCAATCTTTGGTAAAAGTAGTGGAGCTAGCCAAAAAGAAGGGGAGTTCACTCAAAAAATGAATAAAAAAAATGAAAAGCTCATTACATTGCAAGGCTACATCATATGAGCTTACATTCAAGGCGAGCGCTTCCAGCCTTGAAGTGTCCTATTGGACCAAATCATTAGGCTTTTATGAGTCGAGCTAGTACATCAAAAAGGGCTCTTCATCGTTAGCACTACAAGTTTGAGTGCAAGTATATAAGATACTCTAAAAAGATGCACCCCGGTGTATTCCCAGTAAAACAAGTACATACGACTCAATCGCTTTTGATGAACACACTGATTGACATTGAAAATATACAAATGTGTTGAATATTGGCACTTAAGAGAACCTTATTCCAATGAGAGGATGTGAAAATAAGTACACAATCCTAAATCCTCCATCAATCGGCCATCCATCTATGCCTTTTAAGTCCAACGAACTAAAGAGATGGTGGATTAAAGCAAGACTAGATTTATTCCCTAGTGTTGAGGATTAGGTCCTAAGGAGAGCTTTTGAGATTAGAACTTTTGGTGAAATCTCGACTCTACTCTTGTGGATGCAGTCAACACTGTCATACTTCTTATTTATATGTAGATTGAGAGTCTGACAATTAAAGGATTTGAATTCTATTTGATTAACACGTGGATCAACTTGGACTCTTAGGTTTTCTGAAGATAGTGTTCTAGGTCAATTAAAGCCTTGTATATTTACATGCACATGTCAGGGAATGCACTAATTAATTTAACTCTCTAACTAAATCTTTATTTATTAGCTCGAGGATGAGATCAACTTAAGTATAGAGGGGGGATGATAAATCCCATATTTATCAGCATTATTCTTTAATATTATCTCTCTACCTTAAGATTATCACCAATATTCACTAACAATTAACATTAATTGTGTTTTTATGTGTTGTAAATGACTAACCTTAATTATATTATACTATATAATATATTATTGTGCTTTATTTTATATATTTCTTTTTTATTTAAAAATCAAATAAAAATTAATAAAATATTGTATATATAAATCTAACATAAAACCTAATTCAAAGATACAAAAGAAAATAAAAAAAAATTCTATTGGTTTAATGTGTCTATAATTTTAGCTATGAATATACGACATCTTTTCTCGCTGATTTCTACATGAAATTTGTAGATCTCATTGAGATCTACAACTTTCATGTTTAACATTTTTCCAAATTTGACCTATAACTATTTTATTTCTAATTATCTATGATTCTCACATTTATCTTAATTTTGATTGGGCTACGTGGTGCCTCCACATCAGCCCATGTGTCTCGCTTCCTTTGTTGCCACTCGCCTATCCTTTAAGTCGTCTGATCATTCTATCAGATGGTCATAATTCACCCCTTACCTGCTAACATCAGATGACTTTGATCTAATTGATGAGAGGGATCTCAACCATCCCTCTACGCCCAATCACTAGTCGTCTGATTGCAATATTAGATGGTTCAGGTATCTCCTCCACCCTCCAGAGTTCCCCTCTACGCATAGAAATGTCTACAAACTGCGTAATTTCCCAAATTCCCCCTCTGTTGTCAACCAACACCACTGCCAACTTCCATCATCCTAGCCTTGTCCTAACTCCACTCTGCCACGCTGACCTTCAAACCAACCCTAACTCTAACTTCCTCAACAGTTCCTAGTAGTTGAAAACCACCACAAATCTCCTCGAAAACAAACTCCCTCTACCTTCAAATAGACCATCCCCACCTCCCGCAACCATTATCCACCCTTGAAAAGGATTAGGCCCAGTGTCTCTCATCTAGTTTGTGACTGAAGCTCGACCGATCGACGATGCAAAGGTGACCTTGAGCCTTGGTGTTGACCCATGGAATAATGCCATGCTACGATGTCCCAAGACGATCCTTTGAGCTTCCTCCAATGTCCGCAAAGGTTAAGCAAGGACCCAAGCTACTTTGAAGCTTAATCCCAGGGTGCAACATCCATCCATGGTGTTTCATCTTCAATATACAGATTAGGTACTTTACTTTTCGATGATGTTCTTCGAATTTTTGCAACATCTACAGATAATCCATTCAACATATGAGTGTACCTCGGTTTCATCGTGGACTCCACATCCATGCGGAAGGATTTGCCTTCGTGTTTCTTAATCTGTCGCCTCTATCCCGTAGACTTACTTCTTCCGCCTGCAAGGCGGAGTGACCCATTAGGGCTCCATTTCTTCACCATCGTAAGCTCTCCAATCCACTCATTAACGCATACACCAATTTACAAACTATTTTGGTTTTTTCCCTCCTAATGTTAGTAGGTTTTAAGATTCTTCAATGGTCGGAAAATTGTAGGAGCTCTGATTAGAAGCTCCATCTCCGTTGATTTGACATCAAATCCAATCTCCATATGCTTCTTCATTTATGTCACTCTCTGATGACGTTCGTGGAGGCCTCTTCATTCTTCTTTCAGCATCAAGCGAGGCATGGATGACCGAAGGAGAAGTGTGGCTTTTGCTGGAGCCTCACCTCTTCAACACCGCTCACGACGGAGTTGGTTGAACAAGAAAAGCACTAATATCATTGGATCATGCCTAAATAGACACGATCTAACGACCTATTTTCAGTCACACCTCCCGTCTATAAGTCTGCAGGTCAGGACCAACCAAGCCTTAGCCAAAGCACAGGAGCATGCCATGTGGACTCTGACTCACAAACTTCGCAACTCGAACCTGGGACAATGCATGCCTCACACGTGCGTTCCTGGGCTAGTTACAACTCCGCCCTGCCTTCTTCCATTATTTACAAAAATAACCATACCAGGGGTTTAAAATAAGAAGGCAGTTTTAATATTTGTGTTCTAGTCCTTGTAGGGACCTATTTGCAAGGATTTATTTATGTTTTATTTGCGGTTATGCCCCTAGATTCAATGATGGATAACTTGAGCATGTTTATTCAAATGAAGTGATTTCAGTGGCATTTTGATCCTCATTTAATTATCTTTGATATGATATGATTTATTTCCTGATTAGATAATAAAAAAAGGATTACTTTATTAGAGTCCACATCAATACTTTTATGCTCATTAATTATAATTCGAGTCTATTTGAATCACTCAATTGAACCTAGATTTAAATCAAATTTTTGCTTAAGTGTGATGGATCATTTTAGGGCATTTTAATGTGTAAATTCTCATGTGCTTAGACAAATAATTTTGTTCATTTTGTCTAATATTTAACCTGCATAAAAGGTAAAAAAAATGCATAATCATTCAGACGATTCCTTGTGATGAATTGTATTATATATTTTTGACCTAGATGATTTATTGATCAATTAATATAAATATTTAAGCATGATTAATTATGTTATGGCTCATGTCCTTGTGTTTGATCCTAGACTTCTTAGGTTTGTAAATTCAAGATGGGCTCTTTTCACAGAGACTTTTGACCTAGTTCTGTGTGGTTCGCTAAGTGCCCATATTACAAGGAGTACCTTTTTTCATACGCATTTAGCGAGTTTTCAGACCCGAGTCAAGTATTTGCTTCCCTCTTCTTGTACTTCTTATATTTAGGTTATTTTTGTCCTAGGTATAGGGTGGAGCATCCGAATCAGCTCTGCTATTTAACCTTGTATTTAACCTGAGCTATGGCTTCATATCATTGTATGCTATGAGGAAATAACAAAAGTTAAGTATAGGGGGGTATACCATGTATATTGTATACATACTTTATCCATAGCTCGTATTTTGATAATTTTACAACCTTTTGGGGATAGGGTATAAGTATTTTTGAACTGATTTCGTAAAAATTTTTGTAAAATGCTTTGAAAATAACCGTATGACACTATTTTGAAAATTTTGAAAATGTTTGACATTTGTTTGAAAAGTGGGGATTTTACTCGTTTTGAAAATCGTTTGATTTTTTTTTTAAAATCTTTATATTATGTGACATGGTTTGGAAAATGTTTTCCACATCTTTTCAAAATTGAGGGACTAACTATTTTGTAATTATTAACCTTATTCAAAAATACCATAAAAATTTGAAAAAAAATCAAATCTTTTCTTGAGCAACGATTCTGACTATTGAGCTTAAAAATGAGTAGCCATTTCTTAGTGAGGGAACTACGATCCCCCTTAACAGAGTGGGTGGTTAAAATACAATGCGAATGACACCATCTTGAAATAGTACGGGTAGCCGTCTAACTGTATGTACTTACATTCATACTAGTTGGAAATGGATGCAACTATTCATAAGAACTTGGGCCAAACTTTATTTCTCTTAAGATTAAAAAAGATCCCCTAAATTTGCAAAATTCAAAATCTCAAAATTTTACTAATTTCGGAGTTGGTGCATTCCTGACACTTTTACTACCACTCGAGGCTTAAGGATTTGAGGACACTTGATTTTTGAGGTCTTGAGAGTCTGAGTTAACCAGCCTTATTTATTAGGGTTTAAGCCTTAATAATCCACACTTCCCTAGTTTGAAAGATTTGAGCGCTATAATGTGCTCTTCATCTCTACCTTCTAAAGAATATGATCAACAAATCACTCTCACAACTGTATGGATGATGAAATGAATTGAGTTGTCACTTAAGGAACTAGGACTAGTGATTTGATCCTAGACTCGAATTTTTGATGCTCGAGGATGTGATAAAGTCATTAAAGGCTTCAAGAAACATGAGTGTCAGCAAAGCCCTGGCCAGTATGCATACAATTTCACATGATATCTGTTGATACTGGCTTATGTGCCAAGGTGTGATGAAACTAAATAATTGTTGATCAGTGTGTGCCAACTCTTAGCTAGCCAAAAACAAAAGATAAAGAAAGAAATGTAGAAAGAAAGTATCTCTTAATTCAAAGTCAAATATCAAAGAGCTTACATCGAAGGTAATTGCTCCCAACTATTTCAAAGTGTCCACTTGGACCAAAGCTACTAGGACCAAGGAGTCACACTAGCACCCAAAAAGGGCTCTTCATCGTATAGTGATACCAGTCTCGGTGTTGAAGGTCTCTTAGATACTAAAAAAGGACACTCCCCGGTGTACTCCCAAGAAAGCAAGTGTAGACGACTCCAAGCTCTCTTGACAGACACATTGATCAACAAGTAAAAATATACATGCATTGAGTATTAAGGCACTCGAGAGGATTCTTGTTCCAATGTGAGGGAGAGAATGAAATACACAATCCTATGCCCTCCATTATTTGGCATGTCATATACACTTCCAAGTCCGACAAACTAATGAGGCATTGGATTGAACGCAAGAACTGACTTATTCCCTAGTGTTGAGGATTAGGTCTAGAGGAGAGTCTCCTTGACTGGAACCTTGGGTGACATCTCGACTCGAATCTCATGATAGCAGTACACTAATTTCCATATCTCTTATATTATATGTACAAATAGAGAGTCTGATGATTAAAGAGGTTGGATTCCTTTTGACTAGAGCGTGGTTGAACACAAAATTTTAGGATCACTGAAATTAAGGGTCCTTGATGAACTGAGTCTTGAAAAATCGCATGGACTGTCATGAATTAATCATACTCATTCATTCTTTAGATGCTCGAGGACGAGCATAGTTTAAGTATAGGGGGATGATGAATCTCTGATTTATCATTTCTATACTCCTGTATTATCCTCGAAGCGCGAGAGCTTTAATCCAAATCTTCATTAATTCTACATGTTTATCAATAAATCCTTCACATGTAATTAACCCTAATTTCTATATTTAATTAACCCTTTTATTTTCTTTATCTTATTGCTTATTAAGAACCATTAAAAATTTGACTAATTGTTGTAGACATTTATTTAGGATTTAAAAAGAAATTAAAAATAAAAAAAATAAACAAAAGAATTAAAATCAAGTGATTTTATTTATTAAAAATATTTCTTTGTGTAGTTGACATCTTTTGACTTTTTGTTCAACATGGAACTTGTACATCTCATCGAGATCTACAACTTTCATGTTTTGACTTTTTTTTCTAATTTAGCCTCCTTCTATTTCTTTTCTAATTTCTTTTATTTTTCTCATTTTTGAGTATTATAATTGGGCCATGTGGTGCTCTCTAGATATGCCACGCAACCCGATTCCCCTTGCACCACGCGCTACTACCTTCTATTGCTGATCCCCCTTCCACCGCCTTCATCTCAACCATCCCTTCCTTCTCACTTCTCAGCCTTTTGATTCAATCCTCCAGATGACATCCAGGATACTCCTTCCCGACTTCACAACCCCCATCGGATGAAGGCACTTCCAACGGATGAGCTTCCTCCACGTCGCCTCCTCTTCCATAGTTTTCGATCAGCGGCCCTGACCTCATCCAAACCATTCCTTTTCACTCATCCCTCAGCCTATGGATGAGATCGGATGATCAGATCTATGCCACTGCCCTGTTCCTCCATCAAAGTTGTTGGATCGAGATATCCAACATCTCAGCATCATCGCCCTCCTCCGGTAATTCCCTTCTCATCGGGAATTACATCTCCGACGTTTGGCCCCCTTCCTATTCTACCAAACTCATCCAACCACCTCCTCTCAATCCAGCATCGCCATTACGCAATCGCATCATCCGCCATCCTCGCGTAACTCCTGCCATTCAAAGCCTTGTCTTCATCACCATCTACGACCGTTATAACCATCTCCGCCACCACCTATAACCGACGAACTCCATCACATATAAATCCTCCATCTCCGCCCCACTTCCTCCTCATCCACCATTCACGGCTTGTCCCCTAGTCATTCTCCTCCTCCTATGACATGGGAGGATGGATTTGATCGGCGATCATGGCCTCCCTAAGCTTGTGTCAACTCTTGGCCCACTGGTCAAGTCTTGACAGCCCTAGGAACACCGACGAGCTCGCTGGAGTAGCTACCCAACATGTGTGACAACCTGAGGCTCGATCTGATCCTCAACCCATGCTCTTCCTCCATCGGTTACCATATCCGGCCAGGTAAGACCCTCCACTCCTTTTTCCTCTGATTTCTTGTATTTTCCCCCACGCACACACTCACCCTCTCCGATCACCAACCATTCCATCACCTCCTCCACATTTCAATCTCCTTCATCGGTCACTTCGATCACCACCTCCTTCCTTCAGAATTTCCATCATCTCTAGGCCTCCTCCTCCACCAAAGGCAGAGGAGGACTCGCTCCAGGCGCCATCTTCTCCGCCATGTTCACACACTGTTCCATCCATTCCCTTCGGCTATATGCTTCCACGAACCCCAGCAGGTATATCTTCTAAGGCCGGATGCTTCGGAGCAGCTCCGCTCTAGAGCTTCTTCTCAAGCAAGCATCCACATTCTCGCATCGCCGACACCCACCATTGCCTCCTCGCCATGACAGCATCTTCGCTCGATGTCCGGCTAACTTCCTCGGTTCTCAAGCATTGCGATGGATATTTCGAGAGTAAATGACCCCTCGTCGAAGTCTCAATTCTGCCACCACCTTCGTGGTCGAGGGAAGAGCTCCAGATTTAGCTGATACCCTTGGATGGTGCCTACCCAACGGCCATCCAGCAGCCCTTATGCGTCCAAATCGCTCCGTCTGCCACAACTGGCTTGGTGGTGCCAAGTCGCCTCGGAGGCACTGATGAATACTCATTTATCACTCTTTATTCTTTTATTTTAGCTATTTATCCTTTTAAAACATCATGCATATATTTGTAAATTTAATAAATCACCAAATAGGCATGATTATGTAAATATCACTAATTAGCATGTTTTTGTGCAAAAATAAAAGAACAAAGAAATACAGAAAAAGAGGAAAATATTTAGAATAAATATCGAGTGACCCGAACCCAAGGGAGGGCCAAGCATTGGCCTGACCGTAAAAGAAACCAAGTAGAGAGAGATAGGGCCATTCACCTTGTTGATATTCCTCCTTCATGTACATATTTCATTTCCATAAAAACAAAATTAAAGATGGGTTTTTATTAATTTGTATATATTTATAAAAATAAAATAAAAATCAGAAAAATTAAATAGAAACAAAAAGAAAATAATTTCTCTCTCTTCGCATTATACATATGATATATATGTATATGTATATATTTATTTCACTTTTGTAAATATTTAATAAAAATAAAATAAAAATTAGTTTATACTCTAAATTTTATGTTGTAACTAAATAAAATATAAAATTGGAGTATTTTTACAAAAATAATTAAAAATAAAAATATAGTGTACATAGGTATTTTATACCTGTATATTATATTATATTATATTATGTATATACATTAATTTATTTTTTAAAAAAAATAAAAATAACTAAAAAATAATTATAAAAATAATAAACATTATTTGTTTTGTAAATATTTTTATTTAAATTAGCTTTCTATTTTTTATTTAATTTATAAGTATTTTTGAAATAGAATTATCTGATTGGTCCACGGGGGATTGTTGACGCCCGGTCAACTCTCCCCCTAGACCACTTTTCACCCGGATCCAGTTTTGACCCATCTTCGCCAAATTTTCTCGCCTCGATCCACCTTCCATTCTTCTCGATCCGAGGCTCCAAATGTCGAGGGCAGACCCGAGATTCACGCCCGACATTCTCCTTAGGGGTTCGCTCCTCGATTAACGCGCTTCACACCCATCTTCTCGGCTCCCACACATATACAGCTTCACATGGAGCCGCCATTTTCCGCATCTTCGGCTATTGTCTTTGACCCTAGTGACCTCCATTCTCCTCCTCAAGTGACAGCGAGCGTAGGGGAGTATAGCAGAGAGAGCTTGAAGCCCTTAGCCCTAGGTCCGACAAGCCCTGTCGCCATGCTCCGCGATCCGGTGAGCTTGAGCCTTTGGAAGTGTCATTCCATCGAGGCGACGATCCCTGGAGGTAGCTGACCTCCAGCACAGACGCCTTCAGCCATCACGTACCCTCGATAGCACCTAGCCTTCTTTACATCTCGATTCTTCGATTTCCGACCATCGGGCCTTCATCGGATCATCCTGCACTCTCCGATCATCCGTTCATCATTTCGATTAGTCGTTCACCTTCGTCAGACTCCTCTCCATGTTCTTCACCCCTCCGTTCCCCTAGTTCATCCAGGAATAGGGATATCGACTCTCCTCTATCGTCGCCTCGCCGGAGAGCATCGCTCCGCCTCACCCGTTCGTCTATTTCGCCCGTGACCGGTCGAGGCACTTTGCCCTCAACCCAGCTTTATTTCTGTGCAGATTCGAAGGCAAATGGACCTCATATGGAGGTTTGACCATTGAAGGACACCTGCTCCAGGTCGTTGACGTCGCCGGGGTCCTCCAGGATCTCCCGGCCCCATCAGAGCTTGCTGACAGCTGCAAATAGCCTTGAGCGTCATTTCGCCCATCAGAGCAGCGCCGGAGGAGCCCCCAGGCGTGCGTATTGGCCGGACGAAGTTCGGCGACGACCTGTTGATCTAGGATCATCCTCTGCCGTCCGATCGAGCTCAACTGCCAGGTCTAATCTCCACCATCCATCTGCGGGGAGCTCACAGCCGTCCGATCCATCTGAGGATCGAATCTGATGCGTCCATCGTCGAACCGTTGTCCACCTTTCCTAGCCGTTCGATCTTAAGTGGATGATGCGAGACCGTTGGATCGCCTATTAATAATAAGGGTCAACTACTCTTAGGCCCTTAGCTCTGTTTACATTTTGTTTTAGTCCTGTAAATAGTTTTAGAAGTGTGTTTATTTTTAGACATTTTGCATGTAGGACCCTAAGATTCTTTTATTTGAAATATAGTCCTCCTGTATGTGTAGCACGTGCATCGACATGTGACATTTGGGGTTATTTACATGTTTTTCCCTGGACTTTACAGTTGTTACTGATTGCATTTTTATTAATAGGAATTACATTTATACCCCTCTGTGTGTGAATCACGTGTCGCCCTCGTGCGTGCCTGTGCTTTTTGCAATTTCAGCCTTGGTTTCTTTCGAGTGTTATTATTTTGCTGGAAAGTTTTCACTATTTGCACTTAGATTGTTGTGTGCTGTGACCCTTTAATTGGATGAATAAAATAGCAAATAATAACCAAATCTCGTGAAATTTGGACACGTAGCCCCTGCCACTATGCGAAAATTTCAGTGATTATTTGGGACATTTTTGTTTTTATTTTATATTTTTAGAAAATTCAAAAACCCTTATTTTTATCACTGTATAACTTTAAAAATCAACTAAAAGTATTAAAAAGCCTCTAAAAATTCTAAAAAATTTGTGGTTTGTTTATTTTGTTGCCTTTTTATTTCTGTACAATTTTTGTGGCTTTTGGATACATAAAACTCATAAAAATCTAAAAAAACTAAAAACTCATAAAAATCATTAAAATTCAGAAACAAAATCAAAAAAATATAATTTTTATTATGTAGTTAGAATTTTATTTGTAGTTTTTCGTAAAATTGTTGTTACATTTTTATAGGCTATTTTTATATTTTTAAATAGCCTTTCAAATCTGGCTGCACAATAGCTTCTATTTTTAGCTTTCTTTCATTTTAAGAAGATCAATTAAAAATCATAAAAATCTGACAAAATTACCAAAAGCACTTGAAAAATTATAAAATCCAAAAATATTTTTATTTTAATTTTCTGACTTGTTTTTGTGTGTTTAATAATTCCTTATTTGTGCCATTTTTAGTTTTCTTTTATATTTTCTTTATAAATAAAAATCACAAAAAATATAAAAATCCTAAAAATCCACCAAAAAATATTTGTTTTATTTTATTTCGATTTTCGACTACTTCATAGACTTTTAGCCAACCCGTGCTCCTTGAGTACGACCCTGGTCGCTATACCAGGTTAAATAAAATAGCGAGACCGCTATTTGCTCTACTTGTTTGATTTTTATATTTGGTGGTCTTCTTTTCTTGTTGAGTCTGACTCGAGAGGTTGAGGTTGCAATGACCCTTTACACCTATCTCCCTTAGCCACTCGGTTCTTCGTGGCTCATCAGAATGACGCCGTTGCCGGGGGGCACGACTTAGTAGTCATTTTCTTCGATTTTCGTTTCGCAGCTTTTTCGCGCTTTTTGTTTCTTTCATGGATTTCACGGCTTTTCATTTTGTTTTGTTTTGTTTTATTTTTGTTTTCTTTTCTTTTTGTTTTTATTTGTGTTTATTTTCCTTATGTTTATTTTATTTGCTTTTATTTTTATTTCATTTTTGCATATATTTTATTTTACTTTCTATTTTATTGTTATAATAACTGTTGGTCTGGCGCACCTCTGTTTGTCTCTTTTACAAGGGCCTGACGACAAAGGCGGCTCTCTTCAGAAAGATGACGCAACCGCGGGGATCAGAGGCGGTTCCCTTCTGTACGGAGCTGTAGGAGAGCACGAGGGAGGGAGCAGAAGTGTTTGGGAGTTTAGCTGTAGTTAGAGTAGTTTAGACTTAGTTTTTATTTTCAGATTATTATTATTGTAATAATACAGGGACAGACAAGACTCTCAGACTTGTGGATTGCCGGGGTCTATTTCGCCGAGCACCGGTGTGCTCGGGGGACCCCACCGTAGTTTTTCGTCGGTTTTCGTTTTTACGACTTTTTCTTTTATTTTGTTTCTCGAGGATTTGGCTTAGCTTATGATTTTTATTGCTCTGTGACGTAATTGATTAGGGCCCCGGCCTAATTATACTGCTTGTTCCTATAAACCATTTAATTGGACCTAATTAATTAATTAATAAGAAAAATCTAACCTGGTCACTCGAGGGGTCACGTGCCGCTAGAGGCTGTATACAGCGCTGGCAGGATCTTTTGTGGTGGACATTAATCGACATCAGAGACTGGACTCTGACCCCTCCGATTGACCCGTTAGCTCCCGTTCTTCTCGTATAGAAATTCCTGTTAAGGTCGTTTTCTTCGCTGCATCATTTTGGTTAGATTTTATTCCTGTCTTTCAATTATGCACGGATCCCGTTGCATGTAGAGAGCTGGAGGAAAGGTAAGCATTCTTACTCAGCATGCATCATTGATTTTACCGTACATCGGTTTTTTCGTCTTCTCCCCCATTTTCTGGACTTAATAATCATCAGGAGAACCGAAAAATTCGTTAGGCAATTATTTTTATATGAAAAATACCTAAAAAAGTGTAATCATAAAATTGGGACTGCTAAAGCAAACGGGACTTAAAAATCACCTCACCAAAAATTTTGCATTGGGAGAGTAATCCCCTCATTGGATTGTTTGATTGGGCAAGAGAGTGAGACACACACTAAGCTAGAGCCATATCTGACCCCCTTTCAGACTACTAATTCTGGGCTAGTCGTTCTCCAGTAAGGATCACTCCGGTCTTCGGTAAAGCGGGCCGCGATATCCTTAACAGAGCAAGCTCATCGGGTAGTTGGTAAACGGTCCGCGGCTTGTACTAGCTGGGAAAGATCTAGTTTGGGATCGGGACAGTCTCCTGGGGGCGTTGGATTCCTAATAGCTCGCTAATCGCTCTGATAGACTATCTTATCACCAAAATAAAAATGACACGATAAAAGTCCGAACTCTTACGGTCATCAGCTCAACATTGCGTTGGTGAATTTAGGGTATTGCTTGACCATCCTGTTTGCTTTCCAGATCTCATCCGCCTTACTCGCCACAATCAAGATGATGGGTTGGAGGTCCCTTAGGCAGCCTCTGGTTGCACCGCTTTCGAGCACTCCGGCCCACTCGTCTAGGTTGTTTCGCGAGAGCCGAGACCTGCTCTCCAGACCCGAGTTCGATTCCATCCTGTTCCCCAGAAAAAGAGGGAAATATTTAGAATAAATATCGAGTGACCCGAACCCAAGGGAGGGCCAAGCATTGGCCTGACCGCAAAAGAAACCAAGTAGAGAGAGATATGGCCATTCACCTTGTTGATATTCCTCCTTCATGTACATATTTTATTTCCATAAAAACAAAATAAAAAATGGGTTTTTATTACTTTTTATATATTTATAAAAATAAAGTGAAAATCAGAAAAATTAAATAGAAACAAAAAGAAAATAATTTCTCTCTCTTAACATTGTACATATCATCTATATATGTATCTATATCTATTTATTTCACTTTTTAAATAATTAATAAAAATAAAATAAAAATTATTTTATACTCTAAATTTTATGTTGTAAATAAATAAAATATAAAATTGGAGTATTTATATAAAAATAAGGAATTAAAAATAAAAATATAAAGTACATACGTATTTTATACATGTATATTATATGATATTATGTATATATATTAATTTATTTTTCAAAAAAATAAATAAAATCACTAAAAAAATTTGAAAAATAATAAACATTTTTTATTTTGTAAATATTTTTTAATAAAATCATTTTCTTTTTTTTTATTTAATTTATAAGTATTTTTGAAATAGTATTATCTGATTGGTCCACGGGGGATTGTTGACCCCCGACCAACTCTCCCCCCTGGACCACTTTTCACCCAGATCCGGTTTTGACCCGTCTTCGCCAATTTTTCGCACCTCGATCCACCTTCCATTCTTCTCGATCCGAGTCTCCAAATGTCGAGGGAAAACCCGGGATTCACACCCGACTATCTCCTTAGGGGTCCACTCCTCGATCTGCGTGCTTCACGCCCATCTTCTCGGACCCCTGCATGTATAAAGCTTCACATGGAGCAGCCATTTTCTGCATCTTCGGCCATTGTCTTCGACCCCAGTGACCCTCCATTCTCATACTCGAGTGACAGCGAGTGTAGGGGAGTGTTGCAGCGAGAGCTTGAATCCCTTACCCCTCGGTCCGGCTAGCCCTCTCACCGTGCTCCGCCATCCGGTGAGCTTGAGCCTCTGGAAGTGTCATTCCATCGAGGCGACGATCCCAAGAGATAGTTGACTTCCAGCATAGACGCCTTCAACCATCAGGTACCCTCGATAGCATCTACCCTTCTGTAGATTTTGATTTTTGTACTTCCGACCACCGGAACTTCATCGGACCATCTTGCACTCTCCGATCATCCATTCATCATTTCGATTAGTCGTTCACCTTCACCGGACTCCTCTCCATGTTCTTCACCCCTCCGTCCCCCCTAGTTCGCCCAAGAATAGGGATATTGGCTCTCCTCCGTCGTCACCTCGCCAGAGAGCGTCGCTCCGCCTCACCCAGCCGCCGAATCCGCTCGTAGCCAGGTCGAGGCACTTCACCCTCGACCCAGCTTTCTTTCTGTGTAGATTCGAAGGCAAATGGACCTCATCTGGAGGTTCAACCATTTAAGCACACTTGCTCCAGGTCGTTGACATCTTCGGGGTCCTCCAGGACCTCCCGGCCCCATCGGAGCTTGCTGACAGCTGCGGACAGCCTTGAGCGTCATTTCGCCCATTAGAGCAGCACCGGAGGATCCCCAGGCGTGAGTATTGGCTGGTCGAACCTTGCCGGCGAGCTGTTCATCCAAGATCCTCCTCCGCCATCCGATCGAGCTCCTCCAACAGGTCTCATCTCCGTCATCCATCTATGAGTAGCTCGTAGCTGTCCGATCTATATGAGGATCTGATCCGGAGCGTTGATCTCGAAGGGGTATCAGCGAATCAGGACCGTCCGATCTTAAGTGGAACCCGCTTCGACCGTTGGATCGGTAATAAAGGGTAAAGTACTCTTAGGCCCTTAGCTCTTTATACATTTCGTTTTAGTGCTGTAAATAATTTTAGAAGTGCTTTTATTTTTGGGCATCTTGCACGTAGGACCCTAAGCTTCTTTTATTTGCAATATAGTCCCTCTGTATGTGGAGCATGTGCATCGACACGTGACTTGTGGGTTAATTGCATATTTCCCCCTGAACTTTTCTGATGTTAATGATTGCATTTTTATAAATAGGAATGACAGCTGTACCCCTGCGTGTTTGAATCACATGTCTTCCTCGTGCGTATTTGGGATTTTTGCAATTTCAGCCCCGCATTATTCACACGTGTTATTATTTGGCTAGAAAGTTTTCACTATTCGCACTTAGGTCCCTTTGTGGTGTGACCCTTTGGTTGGTTGAATAAAATAGCAAATTAATTCCAAATCTCATGAAATTTGGACACATGGCCCCTGCCACTGTGTAAAAATTTTCGTGTTTTTTTGGACATTTTTGTTTTTATTTTATATTTTTAAAAATTCAAAACCCCCTATTTTCTCTACTTTCTAACTTTTAATCAACTAAAAATATTTAAAAGTCTCTACAAAATCCAAAAATATTACCTGTTGTGTGTGGCCTTTTTGAATTATGCAATATTTGTGCCTTTTTGATATATAAAACCCCTAAAAATGGAAAAACACTAAAAAACTCATAAAAATCATCACAAATTAAGAAAAAAATTAATTTCTTTTTCATTAGTTAGGTTTTCATTTTTACTTTATCATAAAATTGCCATTGGAATTTTATAGGCCATTTATTTATTTTTAAATTGCCTTTAGATTCTGGCTGCACATTGATTTTCATTTTTTGTCTTATTTCATTTTATAAAATCAATTAAAAATCATAAAAATCTGAGAAAATGACCAAAAAAACTTGAAAAATCCTAAAATCCAAAAATATTTTTATTTTAATTTTCTGAATTGTTTTTGTATGTTTAATAATTCCTTTATTGTGCCTTTTTGCCTTTGTTTTATATTTTCTTTATAATTTAAAATCTAAAAAAAATTAAAAAGATAAAAATCAACCAAAAAATATTTTATTCTTTATTTTTTATTTTTAACTACTTCGTAGACTTTTTAGCCAACCCGTGCTCCTTGAGTTCGACCCTGGTCGCTATATCAGGTTAAAGAAAATAGCGAGACTGCTATTTGAGCTACTTGCTTGATTTTGATATTTGGTGGTCTTCTTTTCTTATTGACTCCGATTCGAGTGGTTGAGGTCGCAACGACCCTTGATACCTATCTCCCATAGCCACTCGGTCAATTCACGGCTCATCAGAATGGCACTGTTGCTGGGGTGCACGGCTTAGTAGTTGTTTTCTTCTTCGGTTTTCGTTTCGTGACTTTTTCGCGATTTTCGTTTCTTTCGCAGCTTTCACAGTTTTTCCTTTTCTTTTGTTTTGTTTTATTTTTTTTTCTTTTATTTTTGTTTTTGTTTGCGTTTATTTTCTTTTCTTTATTTTGTTTGCTTTTATTTTTATTTTCATTTTTGCATATATTTTATTTTACTTTATTTTTTATTATTATAATAACTGTTGGTCTGACGCACCTCTGTTTGTCTCTTTTGCGAGGGCCCGACGACCAAGGTGGCTTTCTTCGGAACGCCGATGCCACTGCGGGGATCGGAGTGGCTCCCTTCTGTACAGAGTTGTAGGAGAGTGCGAGGGAGGGAGAAGAAGTGTTCTGGAGTTTAGTTGTAGTTAGAGTAGTTTAGACTTAGTATTTATTTTCAGATTATTATTATTGTAATAAATACAAGGACATACAGGACTCTCAGACTTGTCGATTGTCGGGGTCTGTTTCACCGAGCACCGGTGTGCTCGGTGGACCCCACCACAGTTTTTCGCTGGTTTTCATTTTTACGATGTTTTCTTTTATTTTGTTTCTCGAGGATTTGGCCTTACCATAAGAATTTTTATTGATCTATGACATAATTGATTAGGGCCCCAGCCTAATTAGACTCTCTGTTCCTATAGACTGTTTAACTGGACCTATTTAATTAATTAATAAGAAAAATCTAACCTGGTCACTCGAGGGGTCACGTGCCGCTAGAGGCCGTATACAGCACTGGCAGGATCTGTTGTGGCGGACACCTATCGGCATCAGAGACCGGACTCCGAATCCTCCCATTGACCCGTTAGCTCATGTTCTTCTCGTGTAGAAATTCTTGTTAAGGTTGTTTTCCTCGTTGCATCATTTAGGCTAGATTTAATATCTTTCTTTCATTTATGCGGGGATCATGTTGCATGTAGAGAGATGGAGGAAAGGTACGCATTCTTACTCAGCATGCATCATTGATTTCATCGCGCATCGGCTTTTTTGTCTTCTCCCCGATTTCTTGGACTTAATAAAATTAGGAGAACTGAAAAACTCGTTAGGCAATTATTTTTATTTGAAAAATACCTAAAAAAGTGCAACCATAAAATTGGGTCTACTAAAGCAAATTGCACTTAAAAATCACCTCACAAAAAAATTGTATTGGGAGAGTAATCCCCTCATTGGATGGTTTGATTGGGCGAGAGAGTGACACGCATCCTAGGCTAAAGCCACATCTGACCCCTCTCCAGACTACTGATTCTGGGCTAGTCGTTCTCCACTGAGGATCGCTCCGGTCTCCAGAAAAGCGGACCGCGACTGACGACATTTCAGAGGTGCATGTTGTCCATCTTTTCACACATGGTGGGGGAGTGCTTGGAGGTCTTCATGGATAACTTTTCGAATCTACGGTGACGGGTTCGATGCTTGTCTTGACTGCGTAGACCGCGTCCTTCAGCGATGCATTCAGGTTCACCTTGTGCTTTCATGGGAGAAGAGTCACTTCATGGTGACTCAAGGGATGGTGCTTGGCCATATCATCTCCAAAAAGGGCATGGAGGTTGATCCGGCCAAGGTGGATATCACTAGGAAACCCAGTCCACCGTCTAACTTGCGGCAGTTACGGTCTTTTCTGGGGCACGTCGGTTTCTACCGACGATTTATTCATGATTTCAGCAGGATTGCCCGGCCGTTGACTAATCTGCTGACGAAAGACACTGAGTTCATTGTGGATGATAAGTGTCTAGCGTCATTTAAGACTCTCAAGAGTCTAGTTGTAGAGGGTCCTGTCTTCCAGCCACCTAATTGGTCTCTCCCATTCGAAATCATGACGGATGCCTCCGATTTTGCCGTAGGGGCCGTGCTGGGACAAAGTAGGGATGGAGTTCCATTTACTATTCACTACGCTAGCCGGACTTTGGATGCAACTCAGCAGAACTACATCGTCACTGAGAAGGAGATGCTGGTCGTAGTCTTTGCCCTAGATAAGTTCAGATTGTACATCATTGGATCTAAGGTGACCATTTATACTGATCATACTGCCATCAGGTACCTCATGGCAAAGAAGGATGCCAAAGCCAGATTGACCAGATGGATCCTTATACTCCAGGAGTTTGACATAGAGATTAAGGATAAGCCTGGAGTCAAGAATGTGGTGGCGGATCATCTCTCCCGATTGGGGTTTCTTGAGGATTCTGAGCAGATTGAGCCTATTTGTGAGACCTTCCCAGATGAGGCGATCCTTGCTATCGCCTCTCTCTCGTGGTACGCCGATATTGTGAACTATCTTGTTGCCAAGAAAGTTCCACAAGATTGGCCCAGGCAGCAACTTGGGATCTTCCTCGCGAAGGCCAAGTTCTACCATTGGGAGGATCCCATCCTTTATCATGAAGGAGGGGATAGCGTCTGGCGTAGGAGCATTCCTCAAGGGGAGCACCATAGCGTCCTCACTTTTTACCACAAGCTTGAGGCAGGAGGACATCACTCTGGGAGGAGAATGACACAGAAAATGCTCCAATCAAGCATATGGTGGTCTACTCTCTTCAAGGACTCTGATGAGTTCGTGAAGAGGTGTACTGATTGTCAGAGGATGGGCACTTATGGATAACGTGATATGATACCGATGCAGCCCATTCACTTCTGTGAGGTTTTTGACGCATGGGGCATCGACTTCATGGGTCCATTCCCTAAGAGTCAGGGATTCGAGTACATTCTGTTGGCCGTGGATTATGTGAGTCGTTGGGTTGAGGCCATCCCCGCCTGAACTGCAGATGCTAGGACTGTTTGCAGATTTTTGAGGAAGAATATCATTTCACGGTTCGGGTTGCCTAGAGTTTTGATATCCAACGGGGTGTCTCCTTTCGTCAACAACAAGGTAAAGGCCCTTGTTAGCGAGTTCAACATTGACCATCAAGTAGCCACACCGTATCATCCTCAGACCAATGGTCTTGCTGAAGTGTCGAATAGGGAGATCAAGACTATTCTGCAGAAGGTCGTCCGCCCAGACCGAAAGGATTGCTCATAGCTTTTGAACTCGGTCTTGTGGGCATATCGGATGTCCTTCAAGACACCTTTGGGTACATCTCCCTTTCGCCTCGTTTATGGCAAGCCCTGCCATTTACCTGTTGAGCTGAGACATAGGTCACTTTGGGCAGTCATTGATATACTTCTAGATCCAGTGAGTGTAGGAGATCAGAGGAGGGCAGAGTTAGCAGCCCTGGAGGAGCTTCGTGATGCAGCCTTTTCGAGCAGCCTTCAATACAAGGAGAGAGTAAAGGAGTGGCATGATTCTCATATCAGCCACAAGTAGTTTGAGCTAGGACAGAGAGTATGGTTGTTCGATGCCAGGTTGAGATTATTTCCAGGGAAGTTGCAGAGCAAATGGAAGGGACCTTATCTGGTCCAAAAGGTACACGACAACGGAAGCATCGACATATCTGAGTTGTCATCTGAGAGTACCTTTCGTGGTAACGGGCAGTAGCTCAAACCATATCTAGATCATGAGCCGCTGGTCGTTGACATTGTCCCTATTCACTTTGCATGAGATGTGGTCTCTTGACTCACATCTATTGCATCTCACGCCTGAGTATCATTGTTCTCCCGACTTGTATAGATCCAGTTGTCCATATCACACTATTCTTCAGTCCAACACCCCATTTGCATCTTTGATTATGCTATACTTAGGGTGCACTTTACCCTAAGTATAGGGGGTGTGAGACTTTTGATTTCCTTTTGATTCTTTTCTATCTCTGTTTTGCTGCCTATACCTAGGGATATTTTTCCCTAAGTATAGGGGAGGCAGACCATGTACATTCTTCACTCGGATTTCCCTATGTGTACAACCTGCTATACTTAGGACTACTTGATCCTAAGTATAGGGGGAAACCCCGAGATATTTTCATTACTGTTCTTTCATTCTTCTTTGTATATAGCCTTTCTTTTCAATTCCCTACACAAAGCACGAGTTATGTCTTCTTCATCGCTCTTGATTCACTCTAAGGACATCGTTCGAGCAAAGTATAGGGGGGTGTCGTATATATTTCATATATACTTTAGCCATAACTCGTACTTTGTGTGAGTGTGTTAATAAATAAAAATGGCTAAAAACCCTTAAAATCCATAAAAATTAAAATTCTTGCCTGCACATACATATCTATGTACAAAATTATTTTTGTAAAAATGTTTGTAAAAATCTTTTGTGTAAATAGTTTGTAAATATTTTGATATAAAAACTATGTATATAGTACAAAAGCTTTGTAAAATGTTTTGAAAAACAAAAAGTTTGCAAAAACCTTGTGTAAATTTGTGTAAATATTTTTCAAAACTTTGCATTCATGCATACATCCATTTTTTCAAACATTTATAAAAAATTTTGCACATTTGTAAAAATTTTGTAAAAATTGCATCTTTATAAATATTTGTATAGTTTTTCCTGAATCATAGTTGACATTTAAACTAGCCTGGAATTAAATTGAAAAATGGAGCTTGGTTAAGATCTTAATCCACCTAATTCTAAGAGGAACCTTATAGGGCTTAGGGTTGAGGCTTTTCAGGTCCATGGTGACTTAATTCTTTGAGTCCACTGGGCTATGATCATATGTCATCTTGACGAGCCTAAGTAGAACACTTAACAACACACACATGACTCTTACAGACAATGGATTTACTTGGACCAGCACTTTACACCGAGCTCTCTACGGATGAGGTGGTGAGGAGGCAGTCTTCTTTGACTTGGGGTAGCATATGAGGGTAGTACTTCTAGGCGAAACCTCTCTTCTTCTTATAGTGAAGGAAGTGCGTCTCAACTCGATCTGGTAGCCGTGAGGTCTAACGACAGGAGTTGTGGGTTTGCAATAAAGCTTCAAAAGAGGGATAGTCTACTGGCTCAAGAGGAAAAACTCCTTATGTATACATGCTGCACTTTGTAGATATGTTGTATATATGTACATATGTCAAAAAATGCAAAAAGAAAAAAATAACTCGAAAAAAGTGGTGGGTCTGAGAGAAAATGATAATCCCGTCGTAGTGTATATAGTTCAATAAAGCAAAGCTTATGTCATCCATGTTCCATCTCATGAAGCTTGCAGCAGGGTGACTTAGCTACACTGGTTGAGCTCCCATGGTTACATGGCTACACTGGCCATGGTCCATTCTCTTCCTCCTCCTCTTCTTGAGCCGGTTGAACTTGAACTTAGAAGGGAATACCCCGCTCCTCGAGGAAAGAGTTGCCAGACTAGGGTATTAAAGTTACCTTGTTGGGGAGGGTTGTCACTTTGCTACTTCTGAGGTGGAGAGCTATATCACTTACACCGTACAAGAAAAGATTCATGGTCATCAGAGTTTGTGTATGTAGACTTGTTCTGATCTGGATTGTTGAGGAGTCTTGACTATAGATTAGTGGAACTTAGAGGCTGTTATGTTTTAAACCTAAGTCCAAATAAGGTTCCGACAAATTAATAATACAAAGATCTGACTGATCTGACTGATCTCCATACTTCAATTTAATGAAGACAAGTTTAATAATCAACTTTGATTCATTTTCCCCTCTTTTTTTTTTCTTTTCACTTCTTTTTCAAATAAGTGTTTGCTAAGGGAGTAGCAAAAGTAAAGTATAGGGAGGTGAAGAATACTCATTCATCACTTTTTATTCTTTTATTTTAGCTATCTATCCTTGCAAAACATCATGCATATAGTTGTAAATATACTTAATTACCAAATAGACATGCTTGTGTAGATATCAATAATTAGCATGTTTTTGTGCAAAAATAAAAGAATAAAGAAATACAGAAAAAGAGGGAAATATTTAGAAAAAATATCGAGTGACCCGAACCCAGGGAGGGCCAAGCATTGGCCTAACCACAAAAGAAACCAAGTAGAGAGAGATAGGGCCATTCAACTTGTTGATATTCCTCCTTCATGTACATATTTTATTTCCATAAAAACATAATTAAAAATGGGTTTTTATTAATTTGTATATATTTATAAAAATAAAATAAAAATCAGAAAAATTAAAGAAAAACAAAAAGAAAATAATTTCTCCCTCTTCACATTGTACATATCATGTATATATGTATCTATATCTATTTATTTCACTTTTGTAACTAATTAATAAAAATGAAATAAAAATTATATTATACTCGAAATTTTATGTTGTAAATATATAAAATATAAAATTGGAGTATTTGTACAAAAATAAGAAATTAAAAATAAAAACATAAAGTACATTGGTATTTTATACATGTATATTATATTATATTATATTATGTATATACATTACTTTATTTTTAAAAAAAAAATAAATAAAAATCACTAAAAAATAATTTGAAAAAAAATAAAAAAATTTTCATTTTGTAAATATTTTTAAATAAAATCGTTTTCTATTTTTTATTTAATTTATAAGTATTTTTTTAAAAGAATTATCTGATTGGTCCACGGGGGATTGTTGACCCCTGGTCAACTCTCCCCCTGGACAACTTTTCACCCGGATCCGGTTTTGACCCATCTTCATCAACTTTTCTCGCCTCGATCTGCCTTCCATTCTTCTCGATCCGAGGCTCCAAATGTTGAGGGCAGACATGGGATTCACGCCCGACATTCTCCTTAGGGGTCCGCTCCTCGATCCACGCGCTTCATGCCCATCTTCTCGGACCCCTGCACATATAAAGCTTCACCTGGAGACGCCATTTTCCGCATCTTCGGCCATTGTCTTTGACCCTAGTGACCTCCATTCTCCTTATCGAGTGACAACGAGCGTAGGGGAGTGTTGCAGTGAGAACTTGAAGCCCTTAGCCCTAGGTCCTGCGAGCCCTCTCGCTGTGGTCCACCATGTGGTGAGCTTGAGCCTCTGGAAGCGTCATTCCATCGAGGCGACGATCCCTGGAGGTAGCTAACCTCCACCACAGACGCCTTCAGCCATCAGGTACCCTCGATAGCACCTGGCCTTCTTTACATTTCGACCCAGCATTCTTTTTATGCAGATTCGAAGGCAAATGGACATCATCTGGAGGTTCGTCCATTGAAGCACACCTGCTCCAGGTCGTTGACGTCGCCGGGGTCCTCCAGGACCTCTCGGCCCAATCGGAGCTTGCTGACAGCTGTGGACAGCCTTGAGCGTCATTTTGCCCATTAGAGCAACGCCAGAGGCACCCCCAAGTGCACGTATTGGCCGGACGAAGTTCGCCAGCGACATGTTCATCCAGGATCCTCCTCCGTCGTACGATCGATCTCATCCGCCAGGTCGAATCTCTGCCATCCTTCTGCGGGGAGCTCGCAGCCATCTGATCCATCTGAGGATCGAATCTGATGCGTCCATCGCCGAACCGTTGTCCACCATTCCTAGCCTTTTGATCTTAAGTGGATGATGCGAGACCATTAGGTCGCCTAATAATAATAAGGGTAAAGTACTCTTAGTCCCTTAGCTCTGTTTACATTTCGTTTTAGTACTGTAAAAAATTTTAGAAGTGTTTTTATTTCGGACATTTTGGACGTAGGACCCTAAGCTTCTTTTATTTGCAATATAGTCCTTCTATATGAGGAGCACGTGCATCGACACGTCACATTTGGGGTTATTTACATGTTTTTCCCTGGACTTTACAGTTGTTACTGATTGCATTTTTAAAAATAGGAATTACATTTATGCCCCTCTGTGTGTGAATCACGTGCCGCCCTCGTGCGTGTCTGGGCTTTTTGTAATTTCAGCCTCAGATTTCTTTTGGGTGTTATTATTTGGCTGGAAAGTTTTCACTATTTGCACTTATGTCCTTGTGTGCTGTAACCCTTTGATTGGTTGAATAAAATAACAAATAAAATCCAAATCTTGTGAAATTTAGATACGTGGCCCCTACCACAGTGTAAAAATTTCAATGATTTTACGGGACATTTTTTTTTATTTTATAATTTAAAAATATCCAAAAACCCTTATTTTTGTAACTGTCTAAATTTAAAAATCAACTAAAAATATTAAAAAGCCTCTAAAAATTTTAAAAAAATTGTGGTTTGTTTGTTTTGTTGTCTTTTTATTTGTGTACAATTTTTGTGGCTTTTGGATACATAAAATACCTAAAAATCTAAAAACATTAAAAACTCATAAAAATCATAAAAAAAAATCAGAAAAAAATCAAAAAAGTATAATTTCTTTTTCTGTAGTTAGGATTTTATTTGTAGTTTTTCATAAAATTGTTGTTGGATTTTTATAGGATATTTTTATTATTTTAAATTGCCTTTCAAATCTGACTGCACAGTAACTTCTATTTTTAGCTTTCTTTCATTTTTAGAAAATCAACTAAAAATCATAAAAAATTGAGAAAATTATCAAAAACACTTGAAAAATTATAAAATCCAAAAATATTTTTATTTTAATTTTCTGACTTATTTTTGTGTGTTTAATAATTCCTTGTTTGTGTCCTTTTTAGCTTTCTTTTATATTTTCTTTATAAATAAAAATCACAAAAAAGTTTAAAAATCCTAAAACCCCAACAAAAAAATATTTGTTTTATTTTATTTCGATATTCGACTACTTCGTAGACTTTTAGTCAACCCGTGCTCCTTGAGTTTTACCCTGGTCGCTATACCAGGTTAAATAAAATAGCGAGACCGCTATTTGCTCTACTGGTTTGATTTTTATATTTGGTGGTCTTCATTTCTTGTTGAGTCCGACTCGAGATGTTGAGGTCGCAACGACCCTTGATACCTATCTCCCTTAGCTATTCGGTTCCTCGTGGCTCATCAGGCACCTCGGGCCAATACATGTCCCGAGGCACCTGCATCGTGCCTCGCTTCTCCCCCAATATTAGTTCCCGTGCATGTAGCATGCTTGCAAGCTATGGAAATTGCATCCATACCAAACGAATTCCCCAAATTACAAAATGGCCCAACCAAGCGCACGTGCCCCGTGTGCCGTGCTTGGGTATTTTGCAAAATACCCCCACTAGTTTTCTGAAATTAGAAATATGCCCCTCAAGGTCCTTTTTTGTGATTATTTATGCATTTAATTTCATACTTTTTCTTACATTTATGCCTTTGCACTCTTTATTTAATATCTTGAGCATACGAACTCCTTTTCAGTTGATTTCAATTTCATTGGATTGCAAACTTTATTCTATTTATGATGGCATCTTATCTTTCTGGTCTGATGCAAAATTTTATGTGATACATTCTAGATCTCTTATGTGCCATTTTTACTTATTTTAGATGACATGAATTATTGTTGTGCCTCAATTGATATTGATTTTTACTCACTTTTGATTGCTCAATAAATTTGAACTATTTTAGGGCCTATTTGCATCTACATCTTCATATCATTGAATCATGCATCACATTTATTTGCATCATATTATTTTTTCTCTGCATATTATTTGTGTTGTGCATTATGACTGCATATGAAGACCTTGATCTATGATTCTAATCACTCAAAATTAATCAATAATATCAGATAAATAGAATAGGAGGCTCGTGCCCCTGTGTTTGACCTTGGTATTTTTTCTAAATAAAAATTCTCCACATATTCAAAAGTGTGGTTTTTGTTTAATTGAAATCCGTCTCATATACTACAAATATAGACTATTAGAGAGAGGGATTTCAGGTTCATCAAATTTTAAATTGATGCATCATCTAGCGGCTAGTCCCAATTTCCTTTAATATCCTAAATGATAAATCAGGGGAAGATCGAGAAAAACTAATGCATTCTTGAAATCCATGATGCATGCTTGAGAGATAAACTTACAATTCCTCATGAATTCTCCATGCACATGCAAGACTGTATTTGAAATTTTACGCTACATGCATGCAAGTCAAAGAAAATGCACCCTAAACATGCTTCTATTAGCTAGAAAGAACTCAATTTAATTTGGCTAAGTGAAGCGATGTTTGTGCGTTTCATGAATTATGTGTGTCCTAACCTACAAAGCAAGCACACATGATAGGGAAATAAAAGAGCTCTGAGAGCCATGTGCCTAGATCTAGGTCGACACTCAAGTGAAGCCCCACCCGGACAAGGGTGAAAGAGGCTCCACACAACACATGTAATGTTTAAGTTCAACTTACACACACAAGCCCTCGAATGAGGACCATTGGAAAAGCAAATATTACACTTACATACAAAACAAAATGCATGAACATAATACTGATTAAATTCCTTATTTTTCCCGAATCTCTTCTGCGGCTCCTCGGAGCGGGAGCTCCCAACTCCATGCCTCTATGTATATTGAGCATCCTCCATCTCTGGGGCCCTACCACAAAAGAAAATGTCAGGGAAAACATCAAGATTTTTAATCAAGAATAATGCAAAAATAAACAAAACATGAGGACCTAAATTTTTAAAATAATCGATTCGAAATAATACAATAAAATTTCATAAACAAATAAGGATAGGTTGTGTCCCTAGAAGTAGTGCCATTTGATGAACCGAAAATCCGTCTCTTTAATAGTCGATATTTGTAGTATAGGGGACGAATTTCAATCCAGCAAAAACCATACTTTTGAACATGCAGAGAATTTTTACTTGGCAAGAATACCAAGGTCAAATATATGGACACGCGCCTCCTCTTCTATTTATCAGAAATTATAGATTAATTTCGAGTGATTATAATCATAGATCCAGGTTTTCATATGCTGTCACAATGCTCGACACAAATAATGTTTTCATATGCAGTCACAATGCTCAACACAAATAATATGCAAATAATATGCAGAGAAAAACCAAATGATGCAAATAAATATGGTGCCAGATTCACTGAGAAAATGGTACAATGAGGAGAACCATGCATTTTTTAGTTGGTTTTCCGCAATCTATAAATGATGCAAGATGATATGAAGATGCAGATGAAAATATGCCCTAAAATAGTTCAATTTATTGAGCAATCAAAAGTGAGTGAAAATCAATATCAATTGAGGCACATCAATATTTCATATCATTTAATATAAGTACAAGTGACATGTAATAGATCTTTAATTTAGAACATTAAATTTTACAACAGACCAAAAAGATAGGCATGGAATCATAAAGAGAATAGAGTTTGCAATCCTCTGAATTTGAAATGAATTGAAAAGGAGTTCCTATGCTCAAGATATTAAAAAAAGAGCGCAAGGGCATAAATGCAATATAAACTATGAAAATAAATGGAGAAATAATCGAAAAAAGGCCCTTGAGGGGCATATTTGTAATTTCAGAAACTCGATGGGGGGCATTTCACAAAATACCCGAGCAAGACACGTGAGGTTTGCACACCTGGGATAGACCATTTTGTAATTTCAAGAAAGTCATCAGGTATGGATGCAATTTTCCTAGCCCGTATGCACGCTTCATGGGTACAGACTAGGCTCGGTGGTAGAGTGAGGCTTGAAGCAGGTGCCTCAGGCCACGTGTTGGCTTGAGGTGCCTCGGAGGTGACTCGAATCCACCGAGCTAGTTGGGGCAGACGGAGCTATGTGGACACATAAGGGTTGTTGGATCACCGTCAGTTGGCTCCTTCCAATGGTATCTGCTAAATTTGGAGCTCTCCCCTCCATCGCAAATGTGGTGTCAAAATTGGGACTTCGACGAGGGCTTATTTACTCCCCAACGCTCCTTCGCAATGTTTGAGAGTCAAGGTAGCTTGTTGGACGTCGGCGAAGATGCTGGAGTGGCGAGGAGGCGATGGTAGGGTTAGGTGATGCAAGAACATGGATGCTAGCCTGAGAAGAATCTCTAAAGCGGAGCTCCTCCAAGGTGCCCAACCATTGAAGATATATTCGCAGGGGTTAGTGGAAGCATATAGCTGAAGCAAATTGATGGAACGACAGGCGAATGTGATAGAGAAGATGGTGCTCGGAATGAGTCCTCCTCTCCCTTCAACGGAGGAGGCCTGGAGGTGATGGAAGTTCGTAAGGAAGGAGGTGGTGATCTGAGTGGTCAACGAAGGAGATTGAAGTACGGTGGTGGTGATGGAATGGTTGGTGATCGGAGAGGGTAAGCGTGTGCATGGGGGAAAATATAGAAATTAGAGGAAAAAGAGATGAAGGATCTTACCTGGCTGGAGATGGTAACCAATGAAGGAAGATCCTGTGCTGAGCCTAAAATCGAGAATCAGGTTGTCACACATGCTAAGCAGCTACTCTAGCGATCTCGTCGACGTGCCTAGGGCTACCGTGACTTGACCAGTGGGTGAATTGTTGACACCGACTTAGGGAGGCCATGATCGTTGATCAACTCCATCCTCCCCTGTCACAGGAGGAGGAGGACAACTTAGAGCCAAATTTTGAATGGTGGACGAGGAGGAAGCATGGCATATATGGAGGCTTTATAGGTGATGGAGTTCACCGATTACAAGTGGTGGCGAAGATGATTATAATGGTCATAGATGGTGACGAAGAGAGGCCTTTGAATGGCTAGGACTTACGCGAAGATGGTAGATGACGGGGTTGCGTAATGGTGACGTTAGATCATGAGGAGGTGGTCAGACGGGGTTGGTTGAATAGAAAGTCGGCAGAATGTCAGAGTGGTGTAATGCCTGATGAGAAGGGGGGTTACTAGAGGAGGGTGATAATGCTGAGCCATTGGATCACTCGACCCAATGTCTCTGAGGGAGGCGCGGGACAGTGGTGCAAATCTGATCATCATATTTGATCCATCGGCTGAGGGATGAGTATAGAGGAATAGTCTGTATGAGGTCAGGACCACTGATCGAACAGTAATGAAGAAGAGTCGATGAGGAGAAAGCTCATCTGTTGGATGAGCCTTCATCCAATGGCAGCTGTGAAGGTGTGAGGGAGTGGTCTGGATGTCATTTGGAGGGTTCAATCAAACAACTGAGAAGTGAGAAGGAAGGGACGGTGGAGATGAAGGTGGGGGAAGGGGGATGAGCGATAGAATGGTGTAGCACGTGGCATAAGGGAAAGCTGGCCACATGGCGACTGCAGAGAGCACCACATGGCCTAATCAAAATACTAAAAAATGAGAAAAATAGGGGAAATTAGAAAAGAAATAGAAGGAGACTAAATAGAAAAAAGTTAAAACATGAAAGTTATCGATCTCGATGAGATCTACAAGTTCCATGTTGAACAAAAAGTCAAAAGAGGTCAACTATATGATGACCGTGATTCACAATCAACTAAGGTGGAATAAATGTCAAGTGTCGTCCTCAATCAATCCAATTGGTCAACAAGAAAAATAAACCACTCATAGACAAATCAACAGATTGTAAGCAGCTTCGTTATTGTATTTACCTGGTATAGCGACCAGTGTCAAACACAAGGAGCACGATTAAAAAAAACTAAGAAGTCGGATTTTAGAAAATAAAAAATATATTTTTTAGTTGTTTTTTATTTTTCAAATTTTTAATTTTCAATAGGATAAAAACACAGACAAGGAGTACAAGACAAATAACACTCCTTTTGTATTTTTCAAAATTGTAAAAAATGCTCAAAAAATTGTAATAAAAATATTTTTAGGTTTTTTAGGTTTTATATTATTTTTTATAATTTTTGTGTCATTTTTAAATGTTTTTCCTAAAAAATAAAATAGTGACAACGAAAGTAAACAGTGCACATCCAGGAGCAATTTGCAAGTTAAAAATACTTAAAATGCCCAAAACTCCTGGATGGTATTTTTATCATAAGATAAAAGTAAAAATATACAAACAGAGATTGGAAAAACTATTTTTGGATTTTTCTATAATTTTATACAATTTTATAAGTTTTTAAATGTTTTACAATTTTTAGGGCTTTATAAGGAATTTTCAATAAAAAATGTACTAAAGATCAAGCCGACTAAAATTAAACTACATAAATTTTTGTGAATTTTTTAAAGATTTTTCAAATTTTTATAATCTTTCTGAAACAAATAGGACACCTTTGAGAGGTTTTGAATTATTAATATTATTAAATAGAATCAATTTGGCAAACCAAAATTACCAGGTAAATAACAAGCAATGATTAGCTAACAAGTATTTTTATAGAAATTTTATGACCTTTTTGCTATTTATTTCATCCAATAAACGACAAGAAGTTAAAAACAATTTACAAGGACCCAAATGTAAATATTTTAATTTTTAGGACCAAAGAATAACATTCAATAAAATCTCAAGAGCCAAAGATGCAATTTTTCGAGTAAAGGCACACACAACACGCGAATCAGATAAACATGGGCATATTTGCAAATATCCAAAAAATTTCATTCATTCCGTAATAAGTAAAAAGTTTAGGGTAAATACTGCAAATAACCCAGACAATCACGTAGGGATGCATGTGGACTCAACCGAACTATACTAACATGCAAATAGAGAAAATCTATGGTCTGAACTGTAAATTTTCTTAACTAATTATTACATTTATTAGACTGGATAGAAATGATGTAAAAGACAGGGTAGAAAACGATATTTAACCAACAGGACACGTGGCAGGTGCGTGGAGGATCTCTGACATGATCGTTCGAGGTGGATCTGATGGTTTTGATCTCGGGAGAGCGTGCATGTCAGATTCACCTGCAAAGCTGATCATGAGGAGGTGGTCAGACAGGGTTGGTTGAATAGGAAGGGGGCAGAACGTTAGAGAGGTGCAATGCTTGATGAGAAGTGGGGTTACTGGAGGAGGGCGATAATGCTGAGCCATTGGATCTCTCGATCCAACGGCTCTGATGGAGGTACGGGACAGTGGTGCAAATCTGATCATCATATCTGATCCATCGGCTGAGGGATGAGCGTAGAGGAATAGTATGTATGTGGTCAGGACCGCTGATCGAACGGTAATGAAGAAGAGTCGATGAGGAGGAATCTCATCTGTTGGATGTGCCTTCATCCAATGGTAGCTGCGAAGGTGTGAAGGAGTGTTCTGGATGTCATCTGGAGGAGTGAATTAAATAGATGAGAAGTGAGAAGGAAGGGATGGTGGAGATGAAGGTGGGGGAAGGAGGATGAGAGACAGAATGGTGTAGCGCATGGCGTAAGGGAAAGCTGGCCACATGGCGACAACAGAGAGCACCACGTGGCCCAATCAAAATACTCAAAAATGAGAAAATAGAGGAACTTAGAAAATAAATAGAAGGAGGTTAAATAGAAAAAAGTTAAAACATGAAAGTTGTAGATCTCAATGAGATCTACAAGATCCATGTTGAATAAAAAGTCAAAAGAGGTCAACTATATGATACCGCGATTGACGATCGACTAAGGTGGAATAAATGTCAAGTGTCGTCCTCAATCAATCCAATCAGCCAACATGAAAAATTATCCACTCAAAGATAAATCAATAGAATGTAAGCGGCTTCGCTATTTTATTTACCTGGTATAACGACCAAGGTCAAACACAAGGATCACGATTAAAAAAAACTAAGTAGTCGGATTTCATAAATTAAATTTTTTTAGTAGTTTTTGATTTTTCAAATTTTTAATTTTCAATAAGATAATAACACACACAAGGAGTAAAAGGCAAACAACACTACTTTTGTATTTTTCAAAATTGTAAAAAATGCTAAAAAAATGTAATAAAAATATTTTTAGGTTTTATAGGTTTTTATATTATTTTTGGTAATTTTTGTGGCCTTTAGATATTTTTTTGTAATTTTCTAAAAATCAAATAGTGGCAACGAAAGCAAACAATGCACAGCTAGGAGCAATTTGCAAGTTAAAAATACTTAAAATGCCCAAGACTCCTGGATGGTATTTTTATGATAAAATAAAAGTAAAAATATACAAACAAAGACTGAAAAAACTATTTTTGGATTTTCCTTTAATTTTATACAATTTTATAAGTTTTTTATTTTTTTACAACTTTTAGTGCTTTATAAGGAATTTTTAAACAAAAATGGTACTAAAGATCAAACAGACCAAAATAAAACTACAGAAATTTTTGTGGATTTTTAAAAAGTTTTTTCAAATTTTTATTATTTTTCTAAAACAAACATGACACTTTTTAGAGGTTTTTGAATTTTTAATTTTATAGAATAGAATAAATTTGGTAAACAAAAATTATTAGATAAATAACAAGCAAGCATGTGCTAACAAGTATTTTTATAGAATTTTTAGGGCCATTTTACTATTTATTTCATCCAATAAAAGACAAGAAGTTAAAAATAGTTTACAAGGACCCAAATGTAAATATTTTAATTTCTAGGACCAAAGAATAACATTCAATAAAACCTCAGGGGACAAAGATGCAATTTTTCCAGTAAAGGCACGCGCAACGCATGTATCAAATAAACATGGGCAAATTTGCAAATATCCAAAATATTTCATTCATTCCATAATAACTAAAAAGTTTAGGGTAGATACTGCAAATAACCCAGACAATCACGTGGGGACGCATGTGGACTCAACCGAACTGGACTAACATGCAAATAGAGAAAATCTAGGGTATGAACTGTAAATGTTTTTAACTAATTATTAAATTTATTGGACTTGATAGAAATGACTTAAAAGATGGAGTAGAAAATGATATTTACCCAGCAGGACACGTGGCAGGTGCATGGAGGATCTCTGACATACAACCGTGATGACCGTTCGAGGTGGTTCTGACAGATTTGATCCCAGGAGAGCGTGTGTGTCAGATTCACCTGCAAAGCTGATATGATGCTTCGAATCTGGCAGAAGGCGTCGATCGGACGGCGACTGGAAGTGTTGGAAGAACTCAGCTCGGGTGACTTTCAATCGGCCGTGGAGAGAGATCTAAGAGACTGATGAGGTCGCTGAAAGGTCTGGCACCGTCGTAAAGCCCATCCGCCTCGACCAGGAAGCTTGGATGAAGGAGATAACGACTATATGGTCGAGATGGCGGTGCTTCGCCTGTAGCTA
Organism: Ottelia alismoides; assembly: GCA_037367405.1. Classification (NCBI taxonomy): domain Eukaryota; kingdom Viridiplantae; phylum Streptophyta; class Magnoliopsida; order Alismatales; family Hydrocharitaceae; genus Ottelia; species Ottelia alismoides. The sequence continues at coordinate 285,557 of JAZKJV010007200.1, forward strand.
CTCCACTGGAGCAACTGGGGTCCAAATGGATCTTCTCGCATGAACCAGTACCTGCCGAGGATAGCAGGACTCAAGGACGTAACTCCGATCCGGTTATTGCTTGGATAACATCAAGAACTGAAGGGGAATGGGGGATCGATATCCGACGGATATGGAGGAAGGAGATCCGACCTCAATCTTGCTCTGATGAGCAAGATTAAGGGGGATAAGGGTGCGTAGGAAGATACAGGATGAGTTGGCGTCTCGATCGGTGCAAGTAAAGGTATGTAACGAGGCTCCGACCATCTGGTCGGAGCTAGTGAACTGCGACGGCGATGGACGACGAAATTGAAGTGATACGTGAAAGAGAAGCAAGGTAAATTTTACCTGAAGATGCTGATAAGATCATGGTATTCAAGGGGGGACGTAAAATTATAGCCTCGATTCCACGGTGAAAGGAGGAAGAGTCTTCTCGCAGTGGAGGTCTTTGGCCACGACGTGAGCTGCGGCCAAATGGCCACCAATCCGAGCTCCAAAGGAGGCTATGAGCAGTTGTCACTCTGCAGGTGCTAGATAGGGGGAAAGGGTGGCGTGAGGCACGAGATAAGGAACTGGAGACACGGAAGAGAGTATATATAGAAATGCCTCAGGGTCTGGAACGATCGATGGGGCGAAACCCTAGATAGATCTGACCCTTCCTAGGGATCCGCAAGGATCACAGATTCTAGGAGCGGAATCAGGTACTAAAAGAGAGGCAAAAGGATGATGGTTTTGATCGGGAAAAGTCCGAGAAATGGACTCCGGCAAAGGGGAGTCGTGTTGACCCGGCTCGAGGGAGAAGGTTGATTGAAGTCAACGATCCCATGTGAACCAATTAGAATGCATATTTTCCAAAAATAAAAGAATATTAAATATAAAATAGTATATGATTTTAAAATTAAAAGTTTATAAAATAAAAAACATGTTTATTTTTTTATAAGCAATTTCTGTGATTTTTTATTATTTTCATAAAAATAAAAATAGGGTATATTCAGCACAATGTGTTATCTATAGATATACTATACTTATGTATTATTTACAGGTATTTTTATTTTATTATTTTTATAAAAATACTTTTTATCTTATATTTTATTTATTTATAAAATAATGTAAGGAGTATAAAATGATTTTTATATGGTTTTTATAAATTAACTAAGGTTGCAAGATAAATGGGTATTGTATTATATACATGTGGTTTGTGTATAATAAAATGTGGATTTTATTTTATTTTACTGATTTTTTTTATAATTTTTATATTATTATTTTATTGTATGCACGTATTTAAAAATAATAAGATATTTATATTTTGTCAAAATAAATATAAGTAATTATTTGTACAAGTATATGTGGTATGTACAATACATAGTGTTCCCTTATCTCTCTCTACTTATTCTTTTGCGATTAGGTCAAGTCTTGACCTTCTCCTTGGGTTTGGGTAACTGTGTATTCCTTCTTTTTCTTTTCTCTTTATTCTTTTATTTTTGAAAAATAGGTGTTAATTATGAGATACTAACAATGACATACACAAAGTTAATTTATCGTATTTACAGGCATTGTTAGATGGTTTTGCTAAAAGATAACACTAAAATAAAAGAATAACGAATGAGAATCGTAGATTCATCATCTCCCTATACTTTACCTTTGCTAGTCCCTTAGCAAATACTTATTTGAAAAAGAAGTGAAAAAAAGAAGAAAAGAAAAAGAACCAAAGTTGATTATTAAATTTATCTTCATTAAATTGGAGTATGGAGCTCAGTCATACCTTTGGACTATTAGTTTGGCAGAACCTTATTTGGAAGTAGGTCTAGGACCCAACAACCTCCTAGTTCCACACTTCTATGATTAGGACTCCTTAATAACCAGGTCAAAATAAGTCTACATACACAAACTCTAATGACTATGAATCTTTCCTTATACTGTGTACATGATATGCAGCTCCCCACCTCAGAAATGGCAAAGAAACAACCTCCCTCAACAAGGTAACTCTAATCCCCCAGTCTAGCAACTCTTTCCTCGAGGAGCTAGGAATTCCCTTCTAAGTTCTAGTACAACCAGCTCCAGAAGAGGGGGAAAGAAGAGAATGAACTGTGACCAGTTGTCGCGACCTCGATTCTCAGGCTGTCGGATCCTCCCAATCCGGATCTGGTTTACTCAGCAATAATTTATTCAACAAACATAACTTACATTCAGAAATAGACTACAAATAAAAATAATTAAAAGGAAGTATTTCAACAATTTGCCATTCACAAAATAAAGTTTACTACCTAACTTACAAAGAAAAGCTACTGTGGTTGGCTGGATGTCTAGTATGTAAGCTGGATGGATATTTAAAGTTCTTGCGATGGCTCAATGACACTATTGGATTTTTCATAAATCATAGGATAAAAATTAGAGAATGCTAAGTAACGAAGAAGAGAAAAGCAAACAAATTGTGTAATTTTGCAAAAATTGTTATCACAAAAGGTTTCATTCCTTCTCGTTAATTTAAGTCATATTCCTTTTCTATTCCACGTCAGGGATTAGTCCAGGAGAACCCCACCATTCTTGAACTCCGAAGCTGTGGACACTTTGAGATTAGAGATTGCATTGATCTTGGTAAGCTTATGCTGCTGCACGTCGCCTCAACCAATCCTCCACTACTACCATGATAATTTCCTTTTCTTTTATTAACCAGGGTCTCAGCCCTCAGCCTGGAAAACAAATGAGCACACCGTCCTCGAGGACTCGGTTGTTTAAAACCTCAGGATAACATTATAACCTAGAGGCTTAAATACATGTTGTCGTGACCCAGCCGCTATTGAACCACCCGTGCCTCCACATGGCATGACAAAATCTTCCGTCGTTCAACCCGAATATATTGTCTCCCGGTACCACGCATTGTAAATCATTCATTTCGTGCGCACTTATCATAACAGGGCAATCGTGTACCACCTAGGTTGGGAAACATCAATATGGGTTCCTTCTGACAAACCTACAGGTTGCATGCCCGACCTGTAGTTCTACTCCCAGTCATCCTTAACGTGACTCACGACCCTTTTCATTGATCCAACTCAAAACACATCAATTCCCATGATGTAATTCCTCAATTCAGCCTTATATTTGCAAAACCATAAAATACTGAGTATAGACTTACACATATAGTAATTCATATATTTATATACTCATAATTATGCTCATTTTAACTTGCAAACACTAACTTTCCAAGCCACTGCATCAATTCGATGCTTATACCTTGTTTTAGTCGAAATGACAAAACTACTTTTCATATTTTCTCAAAAATAACCAAATTAGGGTTCTTCGTAGCAAAGAACATAAAATCAGAAATTTCAACTATCTCATATGAAAACCCAAGGGCAAAAGGAAGAATTTCGTTACCTAATCGAGCTCTCTCTTGCGTATGCAATGTTTTATCGTGTTTTGTTTTTAGAAAGGATGTTTTAAGGGTCCTGAAAAGATCGAATTTCATTTTCATATAAAAAACGCTAAGAACATGTCAAGAACGCAAAGAACGAATGGAGAACACGAAGAAAGCCAAGAACATATTTTCCCTTGAAATTTCGGCAGAGTTTCCCCTTATATCGGGACATATTTCCCTGAAACATTTCGGCAAAGTTTCCCCTTATATCGTGATATATTTCTTGGAAAAATTTTGGTTGAGTTTCTCCTTGTATCGGGACATAATTCTCGAAAAAATTCGGCAGAGTTTCCCTTCATATCGAGATATAAATCAAAATAAAATGAAAAGTGTTCCCTCTATAAAGTCAATTGAGAGGAAAATAACAATGAAACTGAAAGAATAAAATGAAACTGTAAGCGATGGAGAATCGATAGACACCACGCATATTAGGTGAGTGAATGTGTGACGAATAACAGGGTTCAATGACATGCACAACCGCCTGCACCTAATTAGGGTGTTACACAGTTTTCTCCTCGAACCACAGCATGAAATAAATCAGAAAGAAAGATGAATCGAGAACAAAACTTGGAAGAAAAGATAATGAATTGAGAGCCTAGCTTACAAAGAAAACTAAGAGAGGATCATACCTTCCTCCTCCTCGTTCTCCCGGCAGCGCTTCGCTAGCGCTCTTTCCCCGCCTCCCACTTCTCCTCCTGACCTCTCAACCCTATCCCTTGGGTGGTGGTGGTAGTGGAAATCATTGAGAATGAATGGGTAGGGGGGTTTATTTATAGGCTCTAGAAAACCACTAACCATTGTTAGAAAACCATGGTTTAGATCTTTACCATGGTTTAGCTGCCCATGGTTTTGGCCCATGGTTTTGGTCAAAACTTATCCCAAACTTGGGGCTTAAGTTAGAATATTATAGAAGATTCTAGATTCTTTAATGACTCTTAATTAACACTAATCGTGATTAACTTTAACTAATCGCGATTTTACTTTTGTGGCTTGCGCTTATCTTTTGCTAATTATTGATTAGTGTTTGTTAATGATCATTAGCGGTTTTAATCCATCATTAGTTTCTTCAATCATGCTTAATTAGTCTTAATGACAGTCATTATGGGTTAATGACGTCTTGACCCTCCTTACTTCTCTTTCTTCCGAAAATCATAACAAGTCGAAATAAAGTCTGATTCACACGAAACAAATTCCGTTGGTTTTCTCTTGATGAGTCAGATCTTATGATATAGGATCCGAGAGATGTCAAGTTCATGGCTTTACAATTATATTAACCATAAAGGAAGTCTCGTCCTCGAGACTAGAGATGCATGCATAACAACCATAAAGAGAATGAACGTCCTTTCATTTATAATGAACATATAAAGAATACATAGTGTTATCATTCAAACAAGTACGGGTATTTCTCTTCATTTCTGCCTCAGGGTCCCATGTGGCTTCTTCGAACTCTTGGGTCTGCCACAATACTTTAACTAGAGGAACGTCTTTGTTTCTCAACTTCTTGATATCTCTTTCAAGTATTTGCACATGTATCTCTTGGTATGTCAAGTCTGGCTCAACATGTAAATCATCATAACTTATCTTATGCTCTAGATACCTAATGTACTTTCTCAGATTTGATACACGAAAAACATCATGTATTGTCGAAAGATGTGGAGGAAGCGCAAGTCTATAGGCGACTTTTCCAATCCGTTGAATAATTTCAAAGGGACCCACGAACCTGGATGCTAACTTCCCACGCGAGCCAAACCTCTGAACACCCTTCATAGGTGATACTTTGAGAAATACAAAGTCATCTACCTCAAATTCAAGGTCTCTTCGCCTTGTATCACTATAGCTTTTCTGGCGACTCTGGGTAGTTATTAGTCTTTTTCGAGCAAGCTCTACAGCTTCTCGTGTCTCCTGGAGTCTATCTGAATCATAAAGGTTCTTTATCCCAACCTCTTTCCAACACAAAGGAGTAGTACACCTTCGTCCATATAGTGGTTCAAATGGTGCCTTGTCAATACTTGTATGGTAACTACTGCTGTAGGTGAATTCTGCAAGAGGCAAATGTTTAATCCGTGATCCCTTCCATTCTAAGGCACACGCTCGTAGCATATCTTCTAGTGTATGAATTGTACATTCTGACTGACCGCCTGTTTGTGGATGATATGTTGTGCTCAAGCATAGTTGTGTGCCTAAGGATTTCATGATGTTCTCCCAATAGTGTAAGGTGAATCGTGAATCTCGATCGGAAACTACTTCCTTTGGGATATCATGGAGGCAAATCACATGTGTAATATATAACTCAGCAAGCTGGTCTGGAGTGAAAGATAGGCTTATTGGAAAAAAGTGTGCTACCTTGGTCAAACGATCTATTATAACCCAGATACTATCCTTAGCACCAGTCGTCTGAGGTAAGCTAGTAACGAAGTCCATGGAAATGCTTTCCCATTTCCACTCAGGTATGGAGAGGGGTTGTAACAATCCTGGTGGCTTTTGGTGTGAAGCTTTTACCTATTGGCAAGTGAAACATGAATTCACAAACTCAACAACATCTTTCTTCATTCCTGGCCACCAAGAATGAAGATCCTTATACATCTTCGTAATTCTTGGATGAATAGATAATCTAGAACAATGAGCTTCACGTAAGATGTCTTTCCTCAGTTCAGGAATGTCTGGTACACAAGCTCTGTGATGGTTATATAGTAACCCATCTTGTATCTGGAATCCCTCTATCTCATTCTTCTCAAGTTGTTGTCTCAAGTCTTTAAGGACTGGATCATCCTCCTGTCCTTTCTTTATTTTATCCCAGATCTCTGGTTTGTATCGGTGAGGAATAGTTATAGTATCAATACTACTATCAAATGGTTTCCATTCAATTAACGTTGATAGTAAACCCCAAAAGTGGATAGCACTCACTAACCCAGGTGAATAAGTTCTTCTGCTAAGGGCATCTGCTACGACATTACCCTTACCAGGGTGGTAGGAGATAGTGCAATCATAATCTTTCAACAACTCTAGCCACCGTCTCTATCTCATATTGAGCTCCTTTTGATCAAACAAATATTTCAAGCTTTTATGATCTGTGAAGATTTCAAAAGTAATACCATACAGGTAGTGTCTCCATATCTTTAAAGCAAAAACTACGACAACTAATTCGAGGTCATGTGTTAGGTAGTTCTTCTTATGTGTCCTGAGCTATCATGATGCATACGCAACTACCTTACCATATTGCATAAGAACCTCCCCAAGTCCTTCTTTAGATGCGTCAGTGTACACTGTAAACCCTTCACTCCCATAGGGTAGAGTAAGAATGGGTGCAGATGTTAGGCATTCTTTTCAGTGTTTGGAATTAGTTTTTCATGCATTGGACCATATGAATGGAACTTCCTTCTGGGTCTACTTAGTCATTGGCAATGTTATTCGTGAAAAGTCTTTCACAAATCTTCTATGATACCCAGCTAGACCCAGAAAAGATCGTATTTCTATGACAGTCTTCGGGCGTTGCCAACTCATCACCGCACTAACCTTTGTAGGATCAATTGATATTTCTTCCCCAGAAATAACATGGCCTAAGAAAGATACTTCAGATAGCCATAAGTCACATTTGCTATATTTAGCATATAGTTTGTTCTTCCTTAGAGTTTCAAGTACCTTCCTGAGATGGTGTCCATGCAGATACTTATCCTTGTAGTAAATAAGCACATCATCAATAAAGACTATTACAAAGTGATCTAAGAACTCCTTAAATACTTTATTCATGAGATCCATGAAGGTTGCTGGGGCATTTGTTAGTCCAAAAGGCATACTAAGAATTCATAATGCTCGTATCTAGTTCGAAAAGCTGTCTTGGGAATATCTGTATCTTTAATTTTCAACTGATGGTATCCAGATCTTAAATCAATCTTGGAATACACAGTTGAATCTTGTAACTGATCAAAGAGATCATCTATTCTTGGCAGAGGATACTTGTTCTTTACGATCTTCTTGTTTAGTTGTCTATAGTCAATGCACAACCGCATTGACCCATCCTTTTTCCTAACAAATAAGACATGTACACCCCATGATGGAGTATTAGGACGAATGAATCCTTTATCTAACAGTTCTTGCAACTGTACCTTTAACTTTCGTAACTCAGCTGGTGCCATCCTATACGAAGGGATAGAGATAGGTCGAGTATCAGGTATGAGAGAGATTTCAAATTCAATCTCTCGCTCAGGTGGTAATCCAAGTAGTTCCTCTGGAAATACATCAGGAAATTCGCACACTAGAGGTATATCTTCCATCATTTTGTCTGACTCTAATGTAGTGGTTATATAAGCTAAATAACCTTACCACCCTTTCTCTAACAATTGTTGTGCCTTCAAAGTAGAGATATATTCAACATTATCATTGGATGTCTTTCCAATGAATTGGAACTCTATCGAGTTAGGAAGGTAAAACTTTACTGTCTCCTGAAAACAGTAAAGACATGCAAGATTCCTTTCTAGCAAATCCGTCCCTAGGATAAGATCAAAGTCCTCCATTTCTATTAGTAGTAGTGAAACATGTAATGATGTCCCGCTATCAGTACTATACAATTATACAGGATTTCTCGGATTATGAATACTTGTCCTCCTGGTCCCTTAATCAGATAGGATTACTGTACATCTACTGGTATCTTACCCAAAGTGGGTACTGGTGAATGGGAAAATCAAGGGTCGTATTAATCCACAAGACAGATCAATAGTCGATGCGGTGACCGCTCAATAAATCCCAATCAATCAATAATTAATCCCACAATCAAAATAAAGCAACTAAGTCCCAAAAATGTGAATTAAAATTTAACTCTACCAAAATGATGCATAGTGCGTAAATATGTAGAGGTTGAACTACAGGGAGCAAAAAAAAACTGGCAGCCTACAATTATTCCTATACAAGCTAGTCATGTATGCACGCAAGTCTTTTTATGGGTTTTTAATTATTTTTTTTATATTTTTTAATTGATTTTTTTGTGGTTTTATAATTTTTATTTAATTTTTATTTTTTTTATTTTATATATATATTTTTTTGTTTTTATATTTTCTTTTTGAAATAAGATATAAAGACATATAGTATATATAATAAAAGAGAGATAAGATAGAGATGAAAATAGGGAAAATACTCAAAATACAATAAATAAAATATTTTTGTTATTTTTATAACTTTCTTAATGTTTTTGTTATTTTTCTAGAGTTTTGCTATTTTTTTGTTTTTATTAAAGTCAAAAATACAAGTAAACAGTGAAATAAATTGCTGGCCAAAATTAAAATGAGGAAGAAAAATAACAAATAGTGTAAAAAATTCTCGAATTAATTTCAAAGTAAAGATAATAAAATACAGAAAATTTAAAAATAGACTTTGTATTTTTACGATTTTTCTGGGATTTTTAATATTTTTTGATGGTTTTTGGGATTTTCTAATTTTTAGGAGTTTTGTTTTATATTTTTTAATGTTCTTTGGAAAGAAAATCAAACACACTAAAATGCACCAAATATACTTTTTTGGGAAATTTTTAAGTAGTTTATATATTTTTTTGGGGTTTTATAATGCAAACAGTAGCAAAAATGCATGTTTTGAATTTTTATAAATACGAAAATGCAATAAAAATGCAAAATAAAAATAGGGCGTGATAATACAATGCAACAGGAACCTATGGTAATTTTTTGGTGATTTTTGGAATTTTGTAGATGCATACAATAAATAGGGAAAGCAAAAAGAAATTCCAACACTAGCAGGGGTATTTTTGTAAATAAAATAAACTCCAGGGGGTCTTGTGCAAATATACCAAAATATTTGAACTTTATCATGAAGTTTCAGTACCAAATACCAATTTCAAAACCCGTTGGGGGGTCCTTGCAATTTTACCAATCACGTGGGACTACACGCGACTCACACGTACTGGGACCAAAACACAATTTCATAAAGTATAGGGGCCTACGTGCAAATTTCATAAAAAAAACACTATAAAACTTTTTAATGGACCTTTACGAAATACAAAAACATATAGGTGTTCCAATGCAATTTTTCCAAGCACATGTGGGACAGTACGTGAGCTGACGTGGATCGGACCTAAATGTAAATACAAGAAATCTAGGGGTTCTTTTATAGAATATCGACTTTATTTTAAACGTTAAACAATATTTAATGGACTGAATAATAATTACAAAAAGATAGGGTCTAAAGTTGTAAATTACCTCTTATTAGGCGTTAATGGACGACTGATGGCTTCTTACTTATACACGTGGCGCTTATCCAACGGTCGATGGCGGTTTGCGGTTGGATGGCGGAGATTAGATCTCCTGAAGAGATCTGATGGCTCTGGTGCTTGGCATCCAACGGCTGCTGCTACGCCTGGGGTCTTCATCTTGATCGGACGGCGATGGAGCAACATGGACGAACAGGGACGAAGCTCGCATGCAGCGAGCTTCGATCGTGAATAGCCGGCACCTCCGGCCTTCTCCGTTGCCTCTGGTGGTCTCTACACGTGCCTGGAAGTTCCCCGCGTCTCTTGATGGTCTCCTCTTGGCCCCTAGAGGTCTCAGTCGATCATGCGAGCTCATGGAAGGGGAGGACCTCCAGGAACCTTTTCCTGGAATCAATCAAGCCCAAGAGGGCTCCTTTTACGTCAAGTCCTGCACAGGAAGAACAAGCGTCTCGAGGCGAAGAGGTTCCTGGAGGTCCTCCCCTTCCTCGAGCTCGCCTGATCGTGCGCAAAAATGAAGGGGGACAGAGAGGTTCTGGCGAGCGGTGGAGTTAGAACCTCGATTCGCGGAACCACGAGGGCTCCGGTTCATCTGGGGAGTGAGGGAGATGGAGAAAGTGATAGGGAACGAGATGGAAGCGGTACAAGCGTCGGAGGTTAACTGGATCATTCAGGAGTCGTCGCCGGAGCGGAGCTCCGACGAACTAAGACTCAACCGATTCACGGCGATTCACTTAGCTAAATTCTACACTAAATGTGGGAAATAAAAGCTGGAATTAAAGTCTACATAATAAAGCAAGAAAGTAGCTCTGATACATGGTGGGAAACCAGGGAGCGTGGAATCACCGGAGCTCTGCCGTGGGTGTAGCTCCCACATCCTCCGACCGATTCAAGGCGCCAAAAGCCTCCCCCTGTCACGAGGAAGCCTCCAGGACCGAATACGAGGAAGGGAGAAGAACAACAACTGACCAAATTTGCAAAGGAGGTCGGAGTTGTTTATTTATAAACTTCACAAGGAACCTTTATTGATCGGCTAAAATAAAAGAATCTGATGTGTTTACGAGCAATCTAAGATGTAGGCGTGATTGTACAATGAACCAGGAACAATTCTTGTGAAGGAAGCAAATTCGATCGATGGACAAGACGCCCATGAAAAATGCAAGAAAATAGGGGATTCACCAGGTCTGACGGGTCAGAGCTGTAGATGGGACAATTGACCAGAGGTAAACGAAGGTCGCGCTGGATTGGTCCACGTCGGCCGCTACAGGACAAAACATGAGTTTTTATTTGAAATCAATTAATTTAAAATAGTAAATCATTTTATTATTTTTTGAGTATAAAACAAAAAATGTTTATTATTTTATGTAGTATTTTAATATGATTTTTATTTATTTTTTGGCTTAATTATTAGTACTAAATTTTTATGAGTGTATTTATAGGTATATGTAACTATGTTTTGTGTATTTTTATTTTTATTTTGTATATTTTATTTTATTATTCTATTTTCTGATTTTATATATTTATAACTTATTTTCGTGAGTCTAAAAATATTTTTGTTTGCTTTTTATGAGTTTATTTGCACATTGAAACAAATAGGTATATGATTTATATGGTTATATGTATAGGTGTTTTGCCTATGTTTTGCATACTTCTTTTTATTTTAATATATTTTAATGAGTTTTATTATTGTTGTGTATTTTTAATAGAATATATATGATATTGACAAAATTCTAAAAATATGAAATAATAAAATGATTAAAGAATATAATTCTCTTTTATTTATATACATAGGTATTTTATCTAGGTTTTGGCATAGTTTTATTTTATTCTCCTTTTTCTTTGAGGTTTATTTCTAATTTTAATGTATACTTATGTTATAAATAATGTTTACAAAATTATAAAAATATGAAATTGTAAAAATAATAAGTAATGAATAAATTGAATATTTTAATCGGTATTTTGTACAATAGGGGCCCAAAACCTATATTTTGCACAGTAACTCCAAAAAATATAAAACCACCATCATTAAATAGCTCATGAAAAGTTATATACAATTAGAGGTGATTTCGCTATGTTTTGAGTTTTTATTTGGAAGATATGGGTCTGCGAAGTTTGGTTTCTGGCTTTTTATTCTGGGTATAAAATGTACATTGTATATTATTTTTGTATAAACTCAATTTTGTATTTTTATTTACATTATTATCTACAACTTTTATGTACAGAATTTCTTTATTTGATGAATAAATAATTAGATACAAAATAGGTGTCAAAAATGCATAAATCAAGAATGAATAAATGAGGTATTTATTGTGTTTTTGGCCCTTATCTCCCCCTACTTTATTCCTTGTCGACCAATTCCATTCTGGACTTGGTCTCGGGGTTAGGGTCATAAAATATTTGCAATATTTTATTCCTTTTTCTTTTCTTCTCTTTATTCTATAATTTTGACATAAAAAACTTGCTTTATATACACAAAATACAATAAATAATGAATGCTATTATGGACAAATTAATGTTATTTACATGCATTAGCTAGGGTTTTCAAGGCCAAAATGATATAATAAAGGTGATGAAACGGAGATTCATCACCCCCTATACTTGCCTTTGGTAGTCCCTAGCAAATACTTATGCAATAAGTAAAAAGAACAAAGAATAAGAAGAAAAGAAAAAGAAGATTGAAAAATATAGAGTGAATAGGATTGCTTTCAATGCAATATCTTGTCCTTACAAAATCAGAATTTGGAGCTTCTGTTAGACCTTGAGTGTGGATGTGTGTAGAATCTGGTCGGGAACCAACTTTAAAACACAACAGCCTTCGAGAGTCACAGAACTCGGTTCAACCCACCTCAATAGCCTGGTCAGAACTTGCCTACACCATACGCAAGCTGACTTCTACAGTGTAAGTGATAGTGGCTCTCCCCAACTGAAATGACAAAGGAACTGACTTCTCCAGAATGACAACCCAATGATTCCCCAATCCAGCCCTCTATCGTCGAGGAGCGGGGTATTCCCTTCTAAGTTCAAGTGGCATCCAACTCAAGAGGAGGAGGGGAGGAAGAGAATGGACGGTAGCCAGTGTAGCTACCTATCCTGGGATGCAAGACCAGTGTAGTCAAGTCATCCAGCTGCAGGCTCACATGGTATAACTTTGATGCTCAAGCTTGCTTATTTTCTATACAACACATATACATACTCCGGCAGGCACTTTTATTTTTATTTTCAAGCCTGTCCACCTTTTTAGATTTTTTTTTGGAATACTATTCACAACAGCATTTACATAAGGACTTTTTCCTCTTGAGCTAGAAGACTATCCCTCTTTTGAAGCTTTATTGCAACCCACACTATCCTGTCATTCGACTTCATTGAAACTGGACCAGGTTGGGGTGCACTTCCCTCCCGAGATGAGGACGAATGTTTCCACCCGTGTGTGTCTCAGACAGGCAAATCCATCCCCCTCACAACTCCAACTGAGTTGAGCCAAGTGAAAAGTGAAAGTGTCGAAGTTAGGTCACGATCGACAAGAATCATGTGTGTGTATCTCGAAAAGTTCTATTTAGACAGTTGAGGTGACTTGAACCCAGCCCTGATGTCTCAAAGAATTAATTCTGAATAGACCTGAAGTACCTTAAACCTAGTTGCCATAAGGTTCCAGTGTAGGTAGGTGTGGTAAGGTCCAACCAAGCTCCAATTTTAGACTTTATTGGACTGGTTCAATCATCAAGCTCACTCAAAAAGAATATGAATGATATGCACATGCTATGCACAATGAATGATGTAATTTTTCACAAAAAATTTAAAAATCAAAGAATCTTTTTACACAAAGAATTTTTGCAAATAACAAAAAATCTTGGCACACAAAAAGTACATACAACTATTTACACGGGCGTGCCGCTTTATTTCACAAGAATTAAGAATTTTAAAGATTTACAAGTGTTAACTTGTTTGTTCATGGTACACACACACACACATATATATATATATATATATATACAATTGATAAAGACTTTTTATTTAACGACTTTACCGATATGTCCATATATATATATATATTCTTTGAAAACTTTTTCAAAACTATAGTACACAATAATTTTTGCAAGCATTTATAAACATTTGATAACATTTTGCAAAGATTTGTCACACTATGTATATACATTTTCCACAATAGTTTTTACAAACATTTTTCAAACCATTTGCACATAGGTTTTCAAATCCTTTATTTCACACAAAGAAGAAAACTTTTACAAACAAAGCGATTTTACACAGGTTGAAAACATTTCACAGAAAGTTTTCCAAATGATTCACACCATTTTTCAAATCATTTGCAAATAAATTTAACCTGATTTATTAATCAGCATATACAAAGAAAAACTACAATTTATGTACAAAAAGATTTAGGCTCTTATAAGTTTTATTTGGAATTATTGCTTGTTTTTGCATGAGAAATTTTTGTGTATACTCCTCAGACTTATTTGAGAATTATTTTCAAAAAATTTTTGAAGACTATAGTCTAAAATATTTTTACAAACATGTAAATGCATTTGAAAATCATTTTGCAAAGGTTTTCGAACAGTATAGATAGATTTTTCAAAATAAATTTTGTAACATTTTTCCAACCAATTGCAAACCGTTTTTCAAACATTTTTATTTCACTCAAAGAAAATAAAATTTTGAAAACAAAACTATTTACAAATGTTGAACACTTTTTACAAAATTTTTCAAACAATTTTCAAAAGTTTTTTTCACAAGGAGAACATTTTGCACATATCATTTTTCCTGATTTATTAATCAGTATGGACAAAAAGAGTCTGAGGAGCTCACAATCATCTTTTATTATCGTAATAAAAATACTTTTAATATTACTTTTAGCTCCAGGTAGTATTTTTATTTACAGTATGAGTTATGGCTTATAGTATATACATAGTATATACGACCCCCCTATACTTAGCTTGAGCTATGTCCTCATAGATCGAAGAGGAAAGATAAGACATAACTCGTACTGAGTATAGACAAGTCTAACGAATGAGTAAATAAATATAGGAAAGAATGAATGAATGAGAAGTTGATCGTCCCCACTCTACTTAGGATCAAATAATCCTAAGTATAGCAGACTGTACACAAAGCAGGGAGGGTCAAGGGTGGGAATAAACATATCGAACTCAGATTGTCTCCCCATATACTTAGGGTAAGATATTCTAAGTATAGACAAGAAGAGGAGACAATGTAGAGGATCAAAGAATAGAGAAACTCGGGGTGTACACCCCCCTATACTTAGGATAAAGTGCATCCTAAGTAGAGAAGACTGTCAACAAGGGGCGACACCTTTTTTTGATAGAAAACGAAGATAGAAAAGGAAAAGAAGAAATCAGATGAATAGTTTTTTAGGTGCAGTGTCTGAATCTTCTGATGCTGACAATGTAGTGTATATCTCATCAAGGCGTAGAAGCTGGATGGAGTCGACAATGTCCAAGAATGTATCAGGCTCGAGGTAAGGCTTCAGGAATTGACCGTTGACGACGAATGGTTGTGCGTCAGGAGATAATTCTAATATGACAATACTTCCATTGTCACGCACTTCACGAACTCGGAATGGCCCTGTCCACTTACTCTTTAATTTGCCCGGGAAGATACGTAACTTTGCATCAAATAACCACACCTTCTGTCCAACTTCAAAGGTCTTTCGTCTGATGTGCCGGTCATGCCAGTGTTTCACCTTTTCCTTGTACATCAATGTGTTATCGTATGCATAGTCTCAGAACTCCAGGAGTCTATTCATATCATCTTTTCTTTTCTGACCACGTTTCCGTGAGTCCAAATTGCACATGTTAATTGCCCATAAAGACTTGTGAATTAATTCAACGGGCAGATGGCACAGCTTCCCATATACAAAACGATAGGGCGACATGCCCAAGGGAGACTTGTAGGCGGTTCTATAAGCCCAGAGGACTGAGTCCAAGAGTTAAGACCAGTTCTTTCTGTCCGGCCTTACAATTTTCTTAAGGATCGTCTTGATTTCTCTGTTTGACAACTCGGCCATACCATTGGTCTGAGGATGATAAGGGGATGCGACACGATGGTCGATGCCATACTCCTTCGTTAATTTCTTGACCTCTTTGTTAATGAAATGGCTATCCCCATCTGATATGAGAATCTTCGAAATCTCGAACCGCGCAATGATGTTATCTCTCAAGAATCGGCACACTGTCCGGCTGTCAGCGGCTCGAGCGGGAATAGCTTCAACCCAACGACTCACGTAATCTATGGCAAGAAGGATGTGTTCAAAACCCTGACTGTTAGGGAAAGGTCCCATGAAATCAATGCCCAATGCATCAACGACATCTACAATCTGAATGACCTTCAGAGGCATCGAATCTTTTGTAGTAAGTGTACCCTTCAATCTCTGACAGTCAATGCATTGTTTGACAAATACTGCTGCATCCTTGAATAGTGTGGGCAACCAAAAGCCACACTGAAGTACTTTAGCTGCCGTACGGTTTCCAGAGTGATGTCCACCAGATTCGAGCGAGTGACAGAGCTCGAGGACACTATAATTCTCCCCCTGAGGAATGCATCTACGCAAAATGCAATCCGCTCCTTCACTGAATAAGAGAGGATCTTCCTATTGATAAAAACGGATGGTCGACATGAATTTGTTCTTCTGCTTTTTCGTCCAATCCGATGGTATTACCCCCGAGGCGAGGTAATTGACTATATCAGCTTACCAACGGAGGGAATCCACTGCTAAAATTGACTCATTTGGAAAGGTTTCTGTGATAGGTGCATTGTTCATTGGAGGCTCTTGCTACTCATATCTGGAGAGATGGTCTGCTACCACATTCTGAACTCCAGGCTTGTCCTTGATTTCCAAATCAATTCTTGGAGGAGAAGGATCCATCTAATCAGTCTAGGCTTGGCATCCTTCTTCTGCTGTAGGTACCGGATAGCAGAGTGGTCTGTAAAAATGATAACTTTTGATCCAAGCAAATAGGATCTGAACTTTTCCAAGGCGAAAACCACATTCATCAACTCTTTTCCTGTCACAGTGTAATTTCTTTGCGCCCCATCTAATGTTTTGCTGGCGTAGTGAATGGCGTAGGGCGCCTTTTCTTTTCTCTGTCCCAGAACCACCCCGACTGTAAAGTCTGATGCATCGGTCATGATCTCAAAAGGAAGAGACCAATCCGGTGGCTGTAGGACTGGAGCTTGAGTGATAAGCTCCTACAGTTGATTGAAGGTAAGGAGTACCTGCTGATCGACATTGAACTCAGTTTCCTTTCATAAAACCTCTGTTAAAGGTCTGGAGATGCGGCTAAAATCCTTGATGAATCGTCTGTAAAATCCCACATGCCCCTAGAATGAGCTTACATTTTTGACTGACTGAGGTGGCTCTAGATTGGCAATAACATCCACCTTTGCCGGGTCGACTTCCATGCCACGTTTGGAAAGGACATGACCCAGCACAATTCCTTCGCTGACCATAATGTGGCTTTATTCCATGAAAGCACTAAATTGACTTCTCGACATTTCTGAAGCACTCTGTCTAGGTGCCCAAGACAAGAATCAAAACTGTCACCATAGACTGAGAAGTCCTCCATGAACACCTCGAGAAAATAGCCTACCATCTCGGTGAAAACAACTAGCATGCATCTCTGGAATGTCGCAGGTGCGTTGCATAATCCAAAGGGCACTCTCTTGAAGGCGTAGGTGTCGAACAGGCAAGTGAAGTTAGTCTTCTCTTGATCTTCGGGAGCGATTGTCACCTGGTTGTACCCAGAATACCCATCCAAAAAGTAGAAGAACTCCTTACCTGCGAGTCTTTCCAAAACTTGATCAATGAATGTCAAGGGGAAGTGGTCCTTCTTAGTTGCTGCATTAAGACGACGGTAGTCAACACACACCCGCCAAGATGTTGGTACCCGAGTGGATATTTACTCTCCTTTGTCATTGGTAACCACGGTAAGCCCTGATTTCTTTGGAACTACATGTAGTGGGCTTACCCATTTTGAATCAGAGATAGGATAGATGAAGCCTGCGTCACACTATTTCGTGATCTCTTTCATGACGACGTCTGAAGGTTTGGATTTAGCCTTCTTTGGAATTCGCGGGACGGCTTGGCATCTTCTTCCAGATAAATGTGGTGTGAACACAATGCTGGATTTATCCCTCGGAGATCTGATACACACCAAGCAAGTGCCTTGCGGTTCTTTTCTAGAACCTCAAGAAGTCGAGATTCCTGATCCGGGTTGAGGCTGCTACTGATGATGATCAGATACATGTGTTCTTCACCCGCAAGGAAGGCATACTTCAGGCCTGCAGGAAGTGGCTTGAGTTTTGGTCCTGATCTGTCCAACTTGTTGGTCACTTCAGACACTATACTGGTGGTGGGATGTACTTCATTGATGGAGCTACCAGCCTCAGTATTCTGTTGAGATCCTTGTGATGTGTTGAACGATTCTGTACTAGTCTCATTGTGTTCGGGCTGGAGTGAATTCTCGGAATCACATAGTTGCACTAGCATCTGAGAGTCTGTCTCCCAAAAATCATCGGAGCATAGGTCAACTGTGCTTTCCAAGTCCTCCTAGAGAGTGAGGATTTCTCCGTCCATGAATCATTCAATGAAAGTTATTTGTCCCTGATCTCTGCAATAAAGTCACAGTCTTTTTCTGATACTACATGTCTCTCATCAGTCTTGGCGTTCGGCTCTCTGATCATGTCTATAGTGATCTGCTTGTTGTCCGAGTGGAAAGTAATCTTGCTGGACCCGTAGTCAACCATGGCACCTGAGGTACGCAAGAATGGTCGGCCAAGGATGATAGGGGTCTGGAGTAAGTGTTCGGGTGAGTCCATATCAAGGACCACGAAATCAACAGGGAATTGCATCTCCCGTACCTTCACCACAACGTCTTCCATCAGACCTTTAGGTCTCTTGGTGGATCGATAAGAAAACTGAAGGATCATCTGTGTTGTCTTGAGCGGACCTAGCCCAAAGTCTTGCATTAGGGACGAGGGCAAAAGGTTGATAGAAGATCTGCTGTCAAGGAGAGTACGCTCGAATACCTGATCAAATATCTCACAACTGATAAGAGGTTCTCCTTTGTTTTGTTTCTTCTGAGGGAGATTGTTGATAGCTGCGACAGTGGCCATGAAAAGCACGTGCCTCTCGAACTGATTGCGTTTGTTCTTGCGTGCTGGTCGACACCTGCTAGTACATGCTTCTTTCAAACCATTCTTCATAGCTGGCATATATTCCATGTCCTTCAGTAAGGGAATCTCAACAGCTAAGTTATCTATTATTTCCACAACTCCAGGATCAGACAATGCACTTTTTCTTTTTTGCAACTTTTTTGCATTTTTCGATTGCATTAGGAAAAGGAATATTTACATCACTAAAAGGTAAAATAGAGTTCTTATTTACATCAGAATTATCGCCCACATATTATTGTACATTCGAACTACAAAAAGGAGTACAAGCTGGTTCCTGAGGTACTGGTGCTGATGGGCGAGCAAAAAGTGGGGCGTCTGCGCTGACGGCTGGCAAGGGATCGGCTGCAAGTGGCTGCTCCTCCGAGGCTGGCGCAGCTTTCGCTTCGGCTGCAAAATTCTTTTTGTCCTCTTTTATTTTGCTGATTTTTTTTGAAGTTTCTGCTGATGAAGATGGTGGTGGATGACACCGGAATGGCTCCTCCTTCTTCTTCTTCCTCACCCGTCCCTGTAGCTGGTACGACTAATGCAGAAGATGCCGATTCACTTGGTTCTTTATTCTCCCCATTGTCAATTGCAGGCGGAGGCAAGGCCCTATCGCTCTTGAGAGTGACAACAATAGAACAAGCAATAATATCATTTTCTGACTCTACAGACGCAGACAAGACATCACATTCTACCTTCTCTTTCTTTTTAAAGCTATTGGGGTTGCCCTCGACCTGAGCTGGGATAGTGGTCTTGGTGGCAGTCAGGTCGTCGAGCCTCTTGGTCATATCTGCTAGCCCTTTGATGAGTTGGGCCAAGCAATCCAAGGTCGGGTTCAGAGGATTTGCCTCAGTAGGTTCAGCGTGCAGACCATGCTGTTGCTGCATGTGTTGTTGTTGAGGCTGTTGTTGATGGTGTTGGGGTGGTGCAGGAAGCTGAAGTTGCTGGTAAGAGGAAGGGGGGTACTTTTGCTACTGCTGAGGTGGAGCGGTTGCATACTGATGAAAAGGCTGTGGCTGGCGGTACTATGGCAGCTGATAATGCTGATTCTGCCTCCATTGATTTTGCATATGAGGGAGGCTGTTGATACTGTGGCGGCGGCTGCGAGGACTGCCCAAATCGACTACCCTGAGGTTGGTGGTATTGCCGGTTGGCTGGTAGCTGACCCTGAGGTTGTCCCATGGGACGGGTCGGCTATACTTCATTGCTCCAAACCCCGTTGACTTCTTGAATCAGGGGTGGTGGTGGGAATACTGGATCAGATGCTGATACAAACTCTGGTTGGTACACAACCATTTGCTGCTGCTGCTGGACCTGGTCGGGTGCCTGCACGTAGTATACGTGCTGGACTGTCGGTGGCTGCTGGGTCGGCTGAGGCTGATGTGGCGGTGGTAGATCATCCTTCTTCTCAGCTGGAGCTTCTGATGGTGCTGCTGACTGGACAGAGTTGATGGTGCCCACCAGCAGTTCTAGCTGTTTGGTGATCTGATCTAGCTTGTCAAGATTATGAGTCCTCTTCTCGATCACATCAAGTTTCTCTAAGTCCTGTGATCGTTTCTCGATGATATCAACCTTCGAGAGATGGCCCCCGATGATGTTGAGGTTGGAGCTCTCATCTCTCTCTACCTCGCAGGATGCTGCCATGTGTACTTGTTTCTGGGGGATCTGGGGCCGCTTTTGGTATGCCTTAGATGAAGAGAGGGCGGCCTCTCCTTCGGCCATTTCTTCGAATATCTGCCAGACTACGTCTTAATCCTTGTTGAAGTGTGAACCCCCACATGTTGCGTCAACGAGCCTTTGGATCTCGATGTTCAGTCCCCCAAAGAAGTGTTGGACCAAGCTGGTCTTCGGGATCTCATGATGGGGGCATTTCTCCTGCAGATCGGTGAATCTCTCCCAGTCTTCATGTATGGATTCGTGGGCTCCCTGGGAGAAGTTGTTGATTTGTGCTCGCATCTGGTTGAGATGACCAAGAGGGTAAAACATGTGCAGGAAAGCTGACTTCAGTTCCTCCCAGGTGGTTACAACCTTCCCCAAATGGTTGACCCAGTAGAGGGCCTTGTCTTGCAGATTAAAAGTAAATGCCATCATTTTGACAATGTCCAGAGAAACATTGGGGTAGTGAGTAGTATGACAGATGCGTGAGAACTGCTGCAGGTGGATGTACGGCTCTTCACTGGTGTTTCCATGAAAAGATGGAAGAAGATCAAGGAACTGGGGCTTTAGTTCAAAGTGAGCATGCACCGGTGGAATGAGGATCCACTCGGTCATCTGGCTGCCTCCAGGATTATAGGTCTCTTTCAGTGTAGGTTTGGGTCTCCCATTTTCTGCTTCTTCCTCGTCATCAGGAGGATTACCACCTCCTCGTCGTCCTCCTCCTCCCTCAACTCTGTTCATTACATCATTCAGCATATCCTGGAAGCCGTGAAGGTTCGGCTACTTATTATCTTTTCAGTTTTAGAGTTGTTATTTCAGGCATATCTTTTAACAAGTCCTTAACATGCTAACCCTATAAGAGAGAGAGTACTGCCAGAAAAGAATCCCGTACTTGTCCTCCTCCTTTGTAACCTATAGTCTATACTTTTTGAGGTCCTTGTAACCCTTCCTGGATCCCTACTGAGCCATAGAAATAGAGAGAGGAAGCCGATAGACGAAACCAATACTTCGGTTCTCACTTGGTATGGAATCACCTGTGAGCGTGCAAGAACCTACTCGGATGCAAACCGATGAGACAGACACCCTCGTGAAGGCGTGGCCTGTGCTCAGTACTTCAGACCATGTCAATGTTCCACACAAGGCAAGAACACCATCGCTGACAAGGCCCTACTCGGTCGCGTACAATAGAAGCACCATTACTTCGGAAATCCAGGCGATACACAAGGTAGTTGCAGACTGGGACTTTGGCTCTATTCCTTATGGGAAGTGCGTCGCTCATGGGAGTAGGGTTTTGATCCTCCTCCTCCGAAGGTACCTGAAAACAATGAGGGCTTTATGAACCCAGTACAATGATGATCCATTACAAATTTTAATTAAGGTCAAAGATTATTTAGCAGTCCCCTTGTTTTAGTTTTTTGGGTTTTCACTTTTTTTGAGTCGGTTTTCATACCAGCGCCTAATGTTTTTGTAGATCCTCTATTATTTCCTAGGTGCTCAAAATCAGAGGGAGATAGCGGAAAAGCCGTGCAAGTTGGTTCCATGATGGAAATCTCACCATTGAACTGAATGATGCATGTTGAGTTAGAGGACTTACAGTGCATCCCAGCTCTCTCCATGCGGTATGCAAAATAGAATTTTTAAACCTAGCTACATGACGGTGTGCAAGCGACAAAATCGCCCTAAACATTAGCTGCTATTAGTCGTGAAGAACCAATTAAATTTGGCTCAATCCATATGTAAGAGACTATAGGAACAAGCATTCTTATTAATGTGTGGACCTAACTACCGAGTCAAGCAACCAAAGTCCAGGGGCTCCATGCATACAAAACAAAATAAGGAAAAGGCGGAAAGCTCAAAATAATGGGAAACAAAGAAAAGAGAGCGGGAAAACACAAAAAAACCGCGACGAGGCCCCCAGGTGAACAGACACCCGGGCACTAGACCTTGTTGTGAAGAGTAAAGTCCAAGTTATTACATGCCAAAATTGTCTCTTTCTCTCTCTCTCTCATAAAATTACATTTTTTACTACTAGCTAAGCCTTCTTCTTGCTTCCTTGGTGCTTGCTCCAGCTGGTCAAACAGTCGTGATCCTCCTTCAGGCATGGCTGCACTGGCCTCCTAGAAGATCGTCCTCGCATGGCGGACCCTTGCATCAAAGTTGCAATAAAAAGGGATTAGCACAAATAATCACAGAATATAAACAAAGGAAGTAAATATTTACTGGCAATTCATGAATATTAACAAAAGATCATGCAAATATTTACAACATGACAAACTAAAGTAAGCTACGCTCATTGCTCTCCGGCAACGACGCCATTTGATGAATGGGAAAATCAAGTGTCGTATTAATCCACAAGGCGGATCAATAGTCGATGCTGTGACCGCTCAATAAATCCCAATCAAACAATAATTAATCCCACAATCAGAATAAAGCAATTAAGTCCCAAAAATGTGAATTAAAATTTATTAACTCTACCAAAATGATGCATAATGCGTAAATATGTAGAGGTCGAAGCACAAAGAGCAAAAAAAACATGTAGCCTACAATTATTCTTATACAAGCTAGTCATGTATGCACGCAAGTCTTTTTGTCGGTTTTCAATTAATTTTTTTATATTTTTTAATTGATTTTTTGTGGTTTTATAATTTTTAATTGATTTTAATTATTAATTTTTTTTGTTTTATATATTTTTTGTTTTTATATTTTCTTTTTGAAATAAGATATAAAGCCATATAGTATATATAATAAAAGAGAGATAAGATAGAGATGAAAATAGGGAAAATACTTAAAATATAGTAAATATTTATTTTTGTAATTGTTTTAATGTTTTTGTGATTTTTGTAGATTTTTTCTAATTTTTTTGGTATTCTTAAAGTCAAAAATACAAGTAAACAGTGAAATAAATTACTGGCCAGAATTAAAATGAGGAAGAAAAATATCAAATAGTGTCAAAAATCCCTCAATCTAATTTAAAACAAAGATAATAAAATACAGAAAATTCAAAAAGAGACTTTGCATTTTTACGATTTTTCTTGGATTTTTAATATTTTTTTGAAGGTTTTTGGGATTTTCTAATTTTTAGGAGTTTTGTATTAAAATTTTTAATATTTTGGAAAGAAAATCAAACACACTAAAATGCATCAAATATACTTTTTTTTGAAAATTTTCAAATAGTTTTTATATTTTTTTTGGGATTTTATAAAGCAAACAATAACAAAAATGCATGTTTTTGGATTTTTATAAATATGAAAATGCAATAAAAATGCAAAATAAAAATAGGGCATGATAATACAATGCAATAGGAACCTATGGTAATTTTTTGGTGATTTTTGGAATTTTGTAGATGCATGCAATAAATAGGGAAAGTAAAAAGAAATTCCAATACTCGTAGGGGTATTTTTGCAAATAAAATAAACTCCAGGGGGTTCTGTGCAAATATACCAAAATATTTGAACGTTATCATGAAGTTCAGTACCAAATACCTATTTCAAAACCTGTCGGGGGGTCCTTGCAATTTTACCAATCACGTGGGACTACACGTGACTCACACGCACAGGGACCAAAACACACTTTCATAAAGTATAGGGGTCTGCATGCAAATTTCACAAAAATAAAACACTGTAAATTTTATTTAATGGACCTTTACGAAATACAAAAACATACAGTTCCAATGCAATTTTTCCAAGCGTACGTGGGACTGCATGTGAGCTGACGTGGATCGGACCTAAATGTAAATACAAGAAATCTAGGGGTCCTTTTACAAAATATCAACTTAATTTTTACGTTTAACAATATTTAATGGACTGAATAATAATTATAAAAAGATAGGTGCTAAAGTTGTAAATTACCCCTTATTAGGCGTGGATGGACGGCTGATGTCTTCTCACTTATACACGTGGTGCCCATCCAACGGTCGATGGCAGTTCACGGTTGAATGGCGGAGATTAGATCTCCTGAAGAGATCTGATGGCTCTGGTGCTTGGCATCCAACGGCTGCTGCTACGCTTGGGGTCTTCATCTTGATCGTATGGCGATAGAGCAAGGTTGACGAACAGGGACGAAGCTCTCGCGCGGCGAGCTTCGATCGTGAATAGCCGGTGCCTCCGGCCTTCTCCGTCGCCTCCAGTGGCCTCTACACATGCCTGGAAGGTCCCCGTGTCTCCTGATGGTCTCCGCTTGGCCCCTGGAGGTCCTAGTCGATCAGGCGAGCTCGAGGAAGGGGAGGACCTCAAGGAACCTCTTCCTGGAATCAATCAAGCCCAAGAGGGATCCTTTTACGTCAAGACCTGCACAGGAAGAACAAGCGGCTCGAGGCAAAGCTCCTCGACCAGGGGTTTGAGGATTGTGCGCAAAAATGAAGGGGGGCGATGACGTTCCGGCGAGAGACGGAGTTGGAACCTCGATTCATGGAACCATAAGGGCTCCGGTTGATCTGGGGCGTGAGGGAGATGGAGAAAGTGATAGGGAACGAAATGGAAGCGGTACAAGCGTCGGAGGTTAACTGGATCGTTCGGGAGTCATCGCCGGAGCGGAGCTCCCGCAAACTACGACTCAATCGATTCACGACGATTCACTTAGCTAAATGCTACACTAAATGCGGGAAATAAAAGCCGGAATTAAAATCTATCTATAAAGCAAGAAAGTAGCTCTGATACCTGGTGGGAAATAAGGGAGCGTGGCATCACCGGAGCTCCACCGTGGGTGCAGCTCCCACCTCCTCCGACCGATTCAAGGCGCCAAAAGCCTCCCCCTGTTACGAGGAAGCCTCCAGGACCGAATACGAGAAAGGGAGAAGAACAAAAACTGACCGAATTTGCAAAGGAGGTCGGAGCTGTTTATTTATAAACTTCAGAAGGAACCCTTATTGATTGGCTATGTGTTTACAAGCAATCTAAGATGTTGTCGTGATTGTACAATTAACCAGGAACAATTCTTGTGAAGGAAGTGAATTCGATCGATGGACGAGACGCCCATGAAAAATGCAAGAAAATCGGGAATTCACCAGGTCTGACGGGTCAGAGCTGCAGATTGGACAGTTGACCAGAGGTCATCGAAGGCCACGCTGGGATTGGTCCACGTCGGCAGCTACAGGACAAAACAAAGTTTTTATTCAAAAATAATTAATTTAAAATAGTAACTGATTTTATTATTTTTCGAGTATAAAATAAAAAAATGTTTATTATTTTATGTAGTATTTTAATATGATTTTTTTTTATTTTTTTGTCTTTATTTATTAGTACTTAATTTTTATGAGTGTATTTATAGGTATTTGTACCTATGTTTTGTGTATTTTTATTTTTATTTTGTATATTTTATTTTATTATTCCATTTTCTTATTTTATATATTTATAACTTATTTTTATGAGTCTAAATATATTTTTGTTTGATTTTTATGAGTTTATTTGCACATTGAATTAAATAGGTATATGATTTATATATGTATAGGTATATGTGTTTTGCCTATGTTTTGCATACTTCTTTTTTTTTAATATATTTTAATGAATTTTATTGTTGTTGTGTATTTTTAGTAGAATATATATGATATTGACAAAATTCTAAAATTATGAAAGAATAAAATAATTAAAGAATATAATTATCTTTTATTTACATACATAGGTATTTCATCTACGTTTTAGCATAGTTTTATTTTATTCTCCTTTTTCTTTGAGGTTTATTTATAATTTTAAAGTATACTTATGTTATAAATAATGTTTACAAAATTATAAAAATATGAATTTGTAAAAATAACAAGTAATGAATAAATTGAATATTTTAATCGGTATTATGTACAATAGGGGCCTAAACCTATATTTTGCACAGTAACTCCAAAAAATATAAAACCACCACAATTAAATAGCTCATGAAAAGTTATATACAATTAGAGGTGATTTTGTTATGTTTTGAGTTTTTATTTAGATGATATGGGTCTGTGAAGTTTGGTTTCTGGCTTTTTATTTGGGTATAAAATGTACACTGTATATTATTTTTGTAAAAACTCAACTTTGTATTTTTATTTACAATATTATCTACAACTTTTATGTACAGAATTTCTTTATTTGATGAATAAATAATTAGATATAAAATAGGTGTCAAAAATGCATAAATCAAGAATGAATAAATGAGGTATTTATTGTGTTTTTGGCCCTTATCTCCCCCTACTTTATTCCTTGTCGACCAATTCCATTCTGGACTTGGTCTCGGGGTTAGGGTCATAAAATATTTGCAATATTTTATTCCTTTTTCTTTTCTTCTCTTTATTCTATAATTTTGGCATCAAAAACCTTGCTTTATGTACAATAAATAAAATAAATAATGAATTCTATTATGGACAAATTAATGTTATTTACATGCATTACTAGGGTTTCCAAGGCCAAATGATATAATAAAGGTGATGAAATGGAGATTCATCAGGTACTAACCATTGATCAATAAATGAATGTGAAGCACCAGAATCAAATAAGGCATGTACTGAAAATCCATGAATAGTAACGATACCTTGTACGACCATGCCTAAGTTGTAGGCTTGTTCCTCAGTAATTGCATTGAGCTGGCCATTAGGAATAGGCAAGCTAGAACCAGCAACACTTTGTGGTGGTTGCTGTGTAGGAGACACTCCTTGTGAGCCACGACCTCTACCATGTCTTCCTCCGCATGTTGCTTCATTGCTCGAGGTGGATGTTATACTGTTAATTGGGTTGGTTTAAACCCTGAACCACTCAACTTCAGACAATCTTTCTTGATGTGGCCTTCCTGATGACAGTAAAAACACACACATGCTCTTTTTTGAGCTGAAGATCCAGCCACAAAGGTGCTAGCTCCTACTACTGAGTCGCGAGGATATAGTGGAGGTCTAGAGAAACCCCTTCTTCTAGATAATTCCTGACCCAAAGTCCGTGGCGAGCTTACATTAGACCCGACTGGATGATAACGACTGTCTCTTCGATTATAATTCACCTTACGTTTGGATGGTCCACCAGTAAAGTGAAAGCTTCTTCTTTGGTAGTTTTCATCCCTCTCCATCTCAATACGAGATGCGATGTCCATGGCTTCATCTACAGTGGCGGCTCTAAAACCTGCAAGCTTCTCTCTTAAATCTCCCTGAAGACCGCTAACAAATTTCGTAAGACACTCTTGTGGTGAAGCTTTTAAAGCTGGGGAGTAACG
This sequence comes from Ottelia alismoides, assembly GCA_037367405.1. Lineage (NCBI taxonomy): Eukaryota > Viridiplantae > Streptophyta > Magnoliopsida > Alismatales > Hydrocharitaceae > Ottelia > Ottelia alismoides. The sequence goes on from JAZKJV010007200.1 coordinate 313,201, forward strand.
TAGCAGCTCCGTAAAGTGAATATGGTAATCTCATACATTCTTGGATCCTTGGGTCAAAGAATCTAACTCCCTCTTCTTCAATTCTTCCCAATGGGAGGGACAGAAGTGAGCTCGAAACCTTTCTTCAAAAACATCCCTTGGAACATGATCTACTAATTTCTTGGAAATGGCTCTCCGCCATCGTCTTGCATAGTCTGCTAAGGAGTAATCAGCAAAGTTCACCCAAGTATCTGCTTGTGCGTGTATTGTTCTCAACATCCTACCGACATCATCAAGGCATAGTTCTGCCTCAGCAGGTGTCTCTATGACTTTAAATCAAGGAACCTTTCCCTTTCGGTAATTGTCTAATAATGTTTGGTGTCTAAGAAGGGCCTTCTCCATTGCTCCTTCGATAGGGGTAGGAGCAGACTCAGTTGAAGGATGGTAACTAGATTCTTCCTCAGAAAGATGGACATAACCTTCAATCCTAGCATCCGCATGCTTAGATGCCTCGGGTCTCTCAGTTTGTGCATTGAGTCTCTCCTCCAATGCTTGCTGCCTTTGCCCCATGTCTTGGAGTATAGTCATCATAGCCGCTAATTGTCTAGACATGTCTTGGTATGCCATGATCCTGAGAATAAGTCAAGGCCAAAGGTTAGGTCCTATATGTCTTAGCATGATGTACGTAAGGGACAATGACTTGTGAATGGTATTGCAGTCAATTATTTAGATCAAAGGATCTTAATACAACCTTTGTTTCTGATACCTCTCATAGTTGTTAATTACTAAAGGAGTAACCAGGCTCTGATACCAATCTGTCGCGACCCCGATTCCCGGGCCGTCGAATCCTCCAAATACGGATATGGTTACTCAACAATAATTTATTCAGAAATCACAACTAACATTCAGAAATAGACTACAAAAAAATACTCAGAAGGAAGTATTTCAATAATTTGCCATTCACAAAATAAAGTTTACATGATCCATTATCCCACTATAACCCTTTACATGTACATAAGCTTGAAGGAAATATATAGAAATATTAATAACTACCTTACAAAGAAAAGCTATTGTGGCTGGCTGGATGTCTAGTATGTAAGCTGGATGGATTTTTAAAGTCCTTGCGATGGCTCAACGACACCTGTTGGGTTTTCCATAAATCATAGGATAAAAATTAGCGAATGCTAAGTAACGAAGAAGAGAAAAGCAAACAAATTGTGTAATTTTGCAAAACTTGTAATCATAAAAGGTTTCATTCCTTCTCATTAATTTACATCCTATACCTTTTCTATTCCACGTCAGGGATTAGTCCAGGGGAACCCCACCATTATTGGACTCCGAAGCTGTAGACACTTCGAGATTGGAGATTGCATTGATCTTGGTAAGCTTATGCTGTCACATGTCGCCTAAACCAATCCTCCAATACTACCCTAATAATTTCCTTTTCTTTTATTAACCAGGGTCTCAACCCTCAGCCTGGAAAACAAATGAGCACACCGTCCTCGAGGACTCTATTGCTTAAAACCTCAGGCTAACATTATGACCAAGCGGCTTAAATACATGTTGTCATGACCCAGCCGTTATTGAACCACCCGTGCCTCCACGTGGCACGACCACATCTTCTGCCGTTCAACCTGAATATATTGGCTCTCGTACCACGTATTGCAAATCATTCATTTCGTACGCACTTATCATAACAGGGCAACCGTGTACTACCTAGGTAGGGAAACGCCAATACGGGTTCCTTCCGACAAACCTACAGGTTGCATGCCCGACCTGTAGTTCTACTCCCAGTCATCCTTTACATGACTCATCACCCTATTCATGATCCAACTCAAAACACATCAATTCCCATAATGTAATTCCGCAATTCAACCTTATATTTGTGTAACCATAAAATACTTAGTATAAACTTACACACATATTAATTCATATATTTATATACTCATAATTGCGCACATTTTAACTTCCAAACCCTAACTTTACAAGCCACCGCATTAGTTCGATGCTTAGACCTTGTTTTAGTTGAAATCACAAAGCAACTTTTCATATTTTCTCAAAAATAACCAAATTAGGGTTCTTCGTAGCAAAGAACATAAAATCTGAAATTTCAACGATCTCATATGAAAACCCAACAACAAAAGGAAGGATTTCGTTACCTAATCGAGCTCTCTCTCGTGTATGCAATGTTTTATCGTGTTTCGTTTTTAGAAAGGATGTTTTAAGGCTCCTGAAAAGATCGAATTTCATTTTCGTATCAATAACGCTAAGAACGTGTCAAGAACGTAAAGAACGAACGAAGACCACGAAGAACGCGAAGAATAAGAAGAACACCAAGAACATATTTTTTCTTGAAATTTCAGTAGAGTTTCCTCTTATATCGGGACATAATTCTCGGAAAAATTTTGGTAAAGTTTCCGCTTATATCATGACATATTTCTCGGAAAAATTTCGATAGAGTTTCCCCTTATTTCGGAACATATTTCTCGGAAAAATTCAGCAGAGTTTCCTCTTATATCGGGATGTAATTCAAAATAAAATGAAAAGAGTTTCCTCTATAAAATCAAACGAGAGGAAAACAACAACGAAACTGAAAGAATATAATTAAACTGCAAGCGATGGAGAATCGGTAGACACCACGCGTTTTAGGTGAGTGAATGTGTGAAGAATCACAGGGTCCACTGACGTGCACAACGACCCGCACCTAAGTCGGGTGTTACACAGATTTCTCCTCGAACCACAACAAGAAACACATCGGAAAGAAAGATGAATCAAGAACAAAACTTGGAAGAAAAGAGGATGAATTGAAAGCCTAGCTTACGAAGAAAACTAAGAGAGGATCATACATTCCTCCTCCTCGTTCTCCCGGCAGCGCTTCGCTAGCGCTCTTTGCCCGCCTCCCACTCCTCCTCCCGACCTCTCAACCCTAGCCCGAGGGTGGTGGTGGTATGGAAATTGTAGAGAATGAATGGGTAAAGGGGGTATTTATAGGCTCCAGAAAACCACTAACCATGGTTAGAAAACCATGGTTTAGACTTTAACCTTGGTTTAGCGGCCCATGGTTTTGGCCCATGGTTTTGGCCAAAACTTATCCCAAACTTGGGGCTTAAGTTAGAACATTCTAGAAGATTTTAGATTCACTAATGACGCTTAATTAAAACTAACAGTGATTAAACTTTCATTAATCGCGATTTAACTTTCACGGCATACGCTTATCTTTTGCTAACTATTGATTAGTGTTTACTAATGATCATTGGCAATTTTTAATCCATCATTAGTTTCTTTAATCATGCTTAATTAGTCTTAATGACAGTCACTATGGGTTAATGACGTCTTAACCCTCCTTCTCTTTCTTCTGAAAATCATAACAAATCGAAATAAAGTCTGATTCACATGAAACAAATTCCGTTGGTTTTCTCTTGACGAGTCGGATCCTATGATATAGGATCCGAGAAATGCCAAGTTCATGGCTTTACACCAGTGTAGGCATGTATCCCTTGGAGCTTAACCAATGTAGCTAAGTCTCCAGCTGCAAGCTTCCATGAGATGAGACGGTGTAATACATAAGCTTTACTTATTCACTATATAGACTTCGACAAGCATTTTATTTTCAATCAGGTCTTCCCCTCTTTTTGGAGTTTTTTTCACAATTTTACACTTTTTTGTGCATATGTACAACATATCGACATGGTGCAACATATACATAAGGAGTTTTTCTTCTTGAGCCAGTAGGCTATCCCTCTTTTGAAGCATTATTGCAACCCACAAACACCTGTCTTTAGACCTCAATGCCACTAGACCGGGTTGAGGTGCACATCCCTCCCTAGAGGAAGATGAGAGGTTCCGACTATCAGTACTACCCTCGTATGCTACCTCAAGCCAACGGATTCTGCCTCCTCACCACCTCATTGAGCTACGTGTAAGGTGTGTGTCCAAGTCAAGCCATTATCTCTAAGAGTCATGCGTGCGTTGTTAAGTGTTCTACTTAGGCTTGTCAACATGAAATGTGAACATAGCTTAGTGGACTCAAAGAATTAAGTCACTAAGGACCTGAAGAGTCATAACCCCAAATCCTTTAAGGTTCCTCTGAAGTTAAGTGGATCAAGATCTTATCCAAGCTCAATTTTTCAATTTAATTCCAGACTAGTTTAAATTCAACCATGATTCAGAAGAATACACATGCAAATATATACAAAACTCTTTTTGTGGAATTTTTTTTCAAAATATGCAAATTTTTATGGAAATTTTGAATGCAAGAAAAAAAGAAAAATTCTGCAAAATATTTTTACAAACATTTACAAACAAAATTTTGCAAGCAATTATTTTCAAATATTTTTCCAAAAATTTGTACTATATACATAATTTTGATACAAAAATATTTACAACAAATTTTACAATCAAAATCATTTTTGCAAATGATTATACAAAAATAATTTTTACAAACGACTTTATCAAACATTTTTGCAAGAGAAAATTTTTAAAAAGTTTGTAATTTTTAGCGATATTATTAACATGCACACATAGTACGATTTATGGCTAAATTATATATACAATATATATGACACCCCCTATACGTAGCTCGAACGACGTTCTCAGGGTGATCAAAGAGCGATGAAAGAATACATAACTCGTGCTGAGTTTGGGGAAGTGAGAAGAATGATATACTACAATGATGAATGAAGGAATACAATGAATGGTGATCGGTGATCCCACTATTATTAAGATCAAGTAATCCTAAGTATAGAAGACTGTACAAAAGGGGAAAATCGAAGAATAGAACGTAAAAGTATTACCTCTACTATACTTAGGGTAAAATGTCCCAAAGTATAGGCAGCAAAATATAGGTAATTGAATCAAAATGATATATCACAAGTCTGATACTTCCCTATACTTAGGGCAAAGTGTCCCCTAAGTATAGAATAATTATAAGATGAAGATGGGGTATCAGATAAAAAAAATGAATGATATGGACAATCGAGATTTATACAGCTGTGAAGAAGAAGAAGTGATAATCAGGTATGAGATGCAAATGATGCGAGTCAAAGATCACATCTCATACAAAATGAATAGGGGCAACATCAACGATCAACTGATCATGATCAAGATTTGGCTTCAGGCACTGACCATTAACTTGAAAGGTGGAATCAGATGACAACTCAGATATGTCAATGCTTATGTTGTCGAGCACCTTTCTGACCAGGTATGGTCCCTTCCATTTGCTTTGTAATTTCCCCGGTGAGAATCATGCCATATCTTCACTCTATCCTCATACTGTGGGCTACTTGAGAAGGTTGTGTCTCTCAACTCCTCCAAGGATGCCAATTTTGCTTTCCTTTGATATCCTACACTCTCGGGATCAAATAGTAGCTCTGTAACTACCCAAAGTGACTTGTGCTTGATCTCCACTAGCAAGTGGCATTTCTTGCCATAAACGAGCTGAAAGGGAGATGTGCCCAAAGGTGTCTTAAAGGAAGTCCTATAGGTCCACAGGACCGAGTCCAAAAGCTATGACCAATCCTTTCGGTCTGGGCGAACAACCTTCTGCAAAATAATCTTGATCTCCCTATTCGAAACTTCAACAAGACCATTAGTCTGTGGATGATATGGAGTGGAAACTCTATGGTCAATGCTGAACTCATTAGCAAGGGCCCTTACCTTGTCGTTGATAAAACGAGTCCCCTGTCAGAAATCACGACTCTATGTAGCCCGAACCGTGAAATGATATTTTTCCTCAAAAATTTGCAAACAGTCTTAGCATCTGCGACTCTGGCGTGGATGGCCTTAACCCAATGACTAACATAATCCACAACAAGCAGGATGTACTCAAAGCCCTAACTCTTAGTGAATAGACCCCTGAAATCGATGCACCATGCATCAAAAACCTCATAGAAGTGAATTGGCTGCATCAGCATCATATCACATTATCCACAAGTGCCCATCCTCTGATAGTAAGTGCACCTCTTCACGAATTCATCTGAATCCTTGAAGAGGGTAGGCCACCAAAGGCCAGATTGGAGAACTTTCTATGTTGTCTGTCTCCCAGAGTGATGTCCTCTTGCCTCAAGCTTGTGGTAGTAGGAGAGGAAGATGTGGTGCTCCTCTTGAGGAATACACCAACACCAGACACTATCCCCCCCTTCATCGCAAAGGATGGGATCCTCCCAATGGTACAACTTGGCCTTTGCATTGAAGGTCTCAAGTCACTATCTGAGCCAACCTTCTTGAACTTTCTTGGCAACAAGATAGTTCACAATGTCAACATACCATGGAAGTGAAGTGATAACAAGAATTGCCTCGTCTGGGAAAGTCTCTGTGATAGGCGTGGTTTGCTCTGAATCCTCAAGATGCTCTAATCGGGAGAGGTGATCCACCATCACATTCTTGACTCCAGGTTTATCCAAAATCTCAATATCAAACTCCTAGAGTAGAAGGATCCATCTGATTAATATGTCTTTGGCATTCTTCTTTACCATGAGGTATCGGATGGCGGTGTGATCTGTGTAGATACTCACTCTAGATCCAAGAATGTAAGATCGAAACTTATCCAAAGCAAAAACTATACCTAGCATCTCCTTCTCAATCACGTATAGTTCTGTTGACGACATCCAAAATCTGACTAGCGTAGTGAATGGCTAAAGGCAATCCATTCCTCCTCGGTCCAAACACAACCCCTATGGCAAAATCGGAAGCGTCTTTCATGATCTCGAATGAGAGAGACCAATCGGGTGGCTGAGGACATGAGCCTGCACAACTAATCCCTTGAGAGTCTCAAATGACATGAGATACTTATCGTTTTTCGTCAGCAAATCAGTAAGTGGTCGGGCAATCCGACTAAAGTCTTGTATGAACCGTTGGTAGAAACCGACATGCCCCAGAAAAGACCGCAACTGTCGTAAATTGGATGATGGATTGAGTTTCTCGATGGTATCCACCTTGGCCAGGACCTCCATTCCCCTGTTGGAGATGATGTGGCCATGAACCGTCCCCTGAGTCATAATGAAAAAACTCTTCTTCCAAGATAGAACAAGGTTGACCTTGATGTAATGCTTAAGTACTCGATCTAGGCAGTCAAGACAAGCATCAAACCAATCGTCATAGACCGAAAAGTCATCCATGAAGACCTCTAAACATTTACCCACCATATCCGAGAAGATGAAAAGCATGCACCATTGGAATGTAGCCCGGGCATTACATAAATCAAAGGGCATCCGTCTAAAAGCATACGTTTCGAACAGACATGAGAACACCGTTTTCTCCTGGTCTACGGGCGCTATGGCCATCTGATTGTATCCCGAGTACCCGTCAAGAAAGAAGTAGTGATTCTTCCCAGCTAGCCTCTCGATGATCTGATCAATAAATGGATAATTCTTATTGGCCTGATTCAATCATCTGTATTCCACACAGACCCTCCAAGAAGTGGGTACTCGGGTAGCTATCTCCTCTGCAGCCTCATTCACAAATGTGGTGATACCTGTCATCTTGGGTACCTCATGTAACAAACTAACCCATTTGGAGTTGGAGATGGGGTAGATAAAATCTGTGCTTTACCACTTAGATATTTCCTTCATGACCAAATCTCGAAGGTTCGGGTTCAGCCTTCACTGGAACTCACATGATGGCTTGGCGTCATCTTCAAGATAGATGTCGTAGGAGCATAGGTCTGGACTTATCCCCTGGAGATTAGCTACAATCCATCATATTGCCTTGCAGTTTATTTCAAGAACCTCCATCAAATAAGATTCTTTATCTTCAGTCAAATCTGTTGAGATAATGACTAAGAGCATATTTGGCTCTCCCGTAAGGAACCTATACTTCATGCTCTACGACAAGGTCTTCAACTCAGGATAAAGTGGGAGATGGAAAATCTGGCCTCTGAAACGTCTGCGTGAAGGCAGCCAAATCTGCATGTGAGAACTCTTGCTGAATTTGTGAATCAGATGAAGACGACCCTGATGGTGTATCTGTCAAGTATACTGGCTCGCACCTCGCCCTAGCTATCAGCTTTGTGGTAATTAGACACGATAAGTAGTCATCAAAGTCCTGCCAATTGAAATCATTGTCTGAATCTGAGGGATCTGAATCTGAATCACATGATATGTAATCTGCTTCGCTACCTTGCTCGCAATCGTCAGCCTTTAAAGTGTCTTGTTCCACGAGTGTGCTCTCCGAACTCTCATCAGCTGTCAATTATAACTCATCAGTGTTTGAAGGTTTGACAAGAGGTGATGCTGGATCTGCCAAAACTGCTTCATTATCTGTAATCACAAAATCACACTCCTGGTGGACATCTAGCTATGCATCTGTCATATGCTCTAAGTCGGTAGTCTGCTCTGAGCAAGACCAATCTCTGATTCTAATCTCCTCAATCGTCTCTACTTGTACACTTTCACCGTCGACGTGAAAGTATACATTCCCGCTATCATGATCGGACACTTTCTTTGGGTATGTCTCCCTATTTCCTTGTATATGGAAAACCTCGCCATTTTCCAATGGAACTCATTCACAAATATCTTTGGGCAGTAAACAATTGCAATATTGACTCATAGATAGGTGATCACAACTGGAAGATCGATTTGAACAGATTCCTAGAATTTTGAGACTACACATATGATAACTGCATGATGTATAAGGAGAAAATCAAATGCAGACTCGACAAGCACATTAGAAGAAAGGCTTTCGAGACTGGCAAGAGGTGTGGTTATTTTATGCAAAGTTGAAGATACTTTCAGGAAAATGGAAGAGGAAATGGACATGGCCATTTCTAGTTAGAATTGTGCATAAACATATTAATATAAGATTTGTAATCTGACGCACAACCATTTGTGGTCAATGAACAATTGTTGAAGCTGTATTAGAACAAGTAATATTCATGTCCGTTGTCGATTCAATAATTGTGGCATTTGACGAAGATTTTCTAGCCGCAACATTAGAAGATTCAGACAATGCCCCCATAATTATTTTTGATTAAATTTTCTTTTCATTCTTTTTCAATTATTTCATTCTTTCATTTATTCATTCATCCCATTCATTTGTGCTATACTTAGGATGACTACATTCTAAGTATAAAGGGAAATGAGTGCATTGAATTTTTTCTTTCATGTTCTCTCATTTGTCTTCTAACTTTTTGATAATTCTTTTCCTTACTTAGGGATATTTAGTATAAGTACAGGGAGAGACAAGTCGAGCTGCTGATTTTTTTAAATTATAATCCTTGATCATCCTGCTTGTATACAGTATGCTAAATTTAGGATTACTTGATCCTAAGTATAGGGGGACGATCTACTTATTATTCTTTTATTTAAGTCGTTGTAGTATAGACTTTTCTATATTTAGCATGAGTTGTGTCTTCCTTTTTGCTTTTTGATCACTATGGGGACAAAGTTCCAGCTAAGTATAAGGTTGTATATATTGCATATATACGTTAGCCATAATTCTACTTTTTGTATTTATAATAATATAGATAATATATTATACTGGGTAACTGTATAAAATAAACTAATAAAAATAAGACATGTAAATATGAGTGAATAGTTTTGAACAATTGTTTGTAATTGTTTTTGAAACTATTTTGCAAAATTATTTTGAAAATGATCGCGAAAACTTTTGTAAAATCTTTGGAAAACTGTTGAAAAAATCTTTATAAAATATTTTCAAACCATTTGAAAAATAATCTCTATGTAAATACTTGTAAAAAGTTTTTAAAAATGTTCTTGAAAATTTCATTGTAAAACTGTTTGCAAAATAAGTTTTCATAATGTTTGCAAACATGTCTTCAAATTATTTTGGAAATCCTATATATAATATCATTACAAAATGCTTCAAACAAAATCACTAATTAAATAAAACTCTTGAATAAACATGTCTAAAACTGCATAAAAATTCTTTATAAATCCTTGTTAATATGTATAAATTCTTGTAAGTATCTAATATATTTATTTCGCTAGCACTTTTTTTCATAAAATAACTAAAACTTTGAAAAATATTTCCAAAACTCCTTATATTTTTACAAAACTTTTTGAAAAATTCATAAAATTCTAAAAAATAAAAAATGGTTTCACAAATTTATTTTCTGCAATACATAAACATTTTTCAGAATTGTGGGACAATTGAACTCGTCTAAATAAAATCTGAAGATTGGAGCTTGGTCTAAACCTCCATCCACTTAATTTCACGAGAACCTTATGAGAACAAGAATTAAGACTTTTCAAGTCAATAAGACTTAATTCTTTGAGTCCATACGACTATGTCCACATGCAATCTTGATTAGCCTAAGTAGAGTATTTCAAAGAACACATGTGACTCTTGCTGATAATGAACTAACTTGGACAAGCACTCTGCACTTAGCTCAACTCTGAAGAGATGGTGAGGGCATGATTCCTTAGCTTGAGAAGCACATGTGGAAACATACGTCACCCCAATATGGGGCTCGTGCCCCTGACAAACATCCTCATTCACCCTTCTTAGTCTATCATTTTAATTGTTCTTGTAGCTGGGCAATTCCAGAACCATCAAAAATGACCACAACATGAGAATAATATGGAGAATAAATCTCAATGTAGTCAAATTATTTATTTACTTGGGTAAGTCCCAAGGTCGAACTCATGGAGGTAATATGAGGGGTCTAGAACTAATAATTAGATAAGTCAAAAAATTAGGCTTTCAAGTGAAGTAGATATGGTGTTTTTGTATGATATTTTTAATGAGAAGTAATTGCTTTCTAAAAAAATGATGCATAAATTTTTAAAATAGTTGTAATGTAAGAAATAACGTTATGCTATGTGGTTAGAGAGAGATAAATAAGGCCACATATCTTCTCCATTTTCTTACTCCTCATCCATACCTCCATCCTTCTTGAGTCGACCATCAACTAGTAGCTGCCACCTCCCTCACCCTTAACATCACCCAGTCTCCAACAACCACCGCTTCATCGCATGCAAGCTCATCCCAAAACTCATTGGTGGCCCGCCTATAAATATAACCCTCTGATCCTCATTTTGCTTTTTGATGCCTCTTCTTCAATACGTAGCACCAAAGGAGTAATTTTGAGCACATTCTTAGTGAAAGCAAACTTCCCCAATCTCGTCGGCATGGAAAAAGAGGTGGAGAGTGAGAACCCGCTATTGCTGGTACTACTCTAACAAAGGCTTCGTTTGTTCCTGGTATTCTCTGTCGAGCTGATTTTCATTCATTTTTGGTAGATTTTACTTCCAGCAGCTTATTGTAACATTTATTTCATGCAATTAGTTATTAGTTTAGCTTTAATTATAAGTTTAGAGTTCACCGAAGCTTAAAGCTCCATCCACCGTATCACTATGAACCAACTTTGTTCTAACTCATCCACCTGTCATCTCATTCCTCATCATAAACTCTATAATAATGACCCATCCGACTACTCCGATCTTGTGTTGATTAGTGAATCAAAGCTTGCTCTCCACCATTTGCATGAGCTTCTCCAGTTTCTCCATTCCATCTGCTACAAGCTTTGATATTGGGTTGAGAGCCTAGCTCTCGAGCCATACAATCTTTTTATATAGGTTTGAGACTAAAATGAGCCATGCAAGGTTGAATCGAATCCTAGACATTAGTCTCAGGTGGATGTATAGGAAGGAAATCTCCAATTTTGCATCGTTGGGACACGAACCCATTGTGGACCCCTGCAGGTGCGGTTGTGCTCCCAATAAGGTATGGAGCTACTCAATATCGTAGAATACTACTGGAGGCACGAGTTCTTGAAGATAAAAGGTAGGGGAAGAATGCCTTATTCCCCATTCTTGTAAGCCCCTCCAAAGCCATCAAATGAAGCTTTCGTCTCAGATCTAATCTGGACTAATGATTGGATTCGAAACATTGCACGCTTTTCAACCATTGATCAACTTAAGTGGCGCCTACGTGGCATGCTCATTATGCTGGATCATGCATTACTAGATTTTTTACATACAAACCCTATCATTTTTGTATAATAGATGTAATATTTTAAATAGCATCTGCCTTGTAATTTTAATCTCATATTTTACATGAGGACCCCCTAAATTTTTTTCATATTTACACTTAGGTCCTTCCACCTCATGTGTTGCGACACATAAAACTCTATAAATATTGGTAGTGTATCCTTAAACTAGGGACTTATTATTAAATGACTTAAATGTATTAAATAATTGCATACTAGTCCCTATGCTACTGCATACTTTTTTCTTGCATTTTATTTTTATTATATTGTTTATTTGCTTCAAAAATAGTAGGAAAAGTATGCTACGTGTCTGATAACATGTTTATTCAAACCTAATTTTCTCTTGGCATTTTAAATTATTTTCCAATTATTAAAATAAAAAACATACAATTTTGGTTTGTCTAAGTATTAAAAATCATAAAAATGAGAAAAACAACTCCAAAAATCTGAAAAATATGTTTGTTATATTAATATATTATCTACCACATATCCAAAAAAACTTAAAAATTACAAAATATAAAAATTTAAAATATAAAACTCTGATAAATGCATAAAATTAGTAAAATTCCAAAAAATCCAAAAATATTTATTTTATCTCTTATTTTTTTATTATTGTAAGTACTAGATATAAAAATTATTTGTGGGAAACTTTTGGGCTTTTATATATTTTTAAAACCCAAAACTTGATAAGATATTTAAGTTATTTACTATTTTGTATATTTTAATACTTTCAAAATAAATAAAATTTTGCAAAAAAATACGAAAATACAAAAAAAAACAAAAAATATTTTATTTCCTATGTTTTGAATATTTTTTATGCATAGTGAAAATATATAACCCTGTAAATACTAAATATTCCTTATATTACTTATGTATTATATAATATCATTATTATTATATATAATTATGAATTTTTTTAAAAAAATAAAAATTTTCACAATTAAAAAGAAAATATAAAATAAAAATATAAAAATATAAAAAATAGTTGGAAATAAAAAACCTATAAAATAAAAAATAACTAAAAAACGAAATTAAACTAAGAAAAGGCTAAAAATACAAAAAATAATAACTATTAATTAGCAATAATTGTTAATAATTAACCTTCCCACTAATTTGCCCCTGGAGTTCGACACTCTATTATTTGTCCACTATAAACATTTTGTAGAGTTAAATAAAATAAAATTTAACTCAGATTTTATATTTATTACATTTCTATTTTTGTGGGTTAATTGTTCTCGGACCCTTGGTACTGTAATCTTAGCTATTCAACATTGATGCAATGCCAATGTAAGGTGATGCAAGCATGAGCAAGTAGACCAAATAAATCAATTTAATTAAATTCAGATCACAAATCCCAATGATCAATTATAGAGATATGTTCAATTAAAATACACAAGTAATTCTCTTGATCTATTACTAGATTTATGGAGCAATAAAAGATCAATACCAAGATTGAAAGTGCTCAAAATAATTGAATATTTTTTCAATTAATTAATACTCTAAAAGTGCCTCAACAAATTAATATCAGTATTCTATGGGATAAAGGATCTAATAAGCTTCAAATTGATACCAAGTTCATAAAAAATCTGATAGATGGTGCTCATGATATCAATAAACCAGTCTAGGGGCATGAATGACATATAAATAATTAAAATATTGACCTTCGAAGTGGTACTTATTGCAATTATTTAAAGTCAGGTGGGGTACTCTATATTTTTTCTCTGGGTGGGTGTTGTTATAGTTTGTGAAAACCAATTGGGCTTTGGTACAATTTACCTAAGGTCACATGCACTACATGTGTGACCAGTCTTCTCGTGATTTTGGCGAATGTAGGGGAGTGGTGCGTAAATTTCCTACGCGCGCGGGCAGAGCACATGATGCAAGTCGGCTTGGACGACGATCCGGATGCGAACATCCACGTGTATGGATCTTGTTGCTTTGGGTGCTCCTGAGGCTACTGTCTTGTGTACGGTCTCGGGGATGAAACATTGACATCCGTTCAATCTCGATCTGATGGCTGAGATTTGTACGTGGACTAATGGTTCAGATCATTCCCATTATTGATTGAACAATAAGTATAGCTCAAACCTGGGAGGTGCTTCTCCAGCTGTACTCTAAGCGATGCAGTTCTAGTGGGTGGTTGGCTGAGACACGATCGTTGGGGAGATGCTCGTCGAGCTCTTGATGACCTACAAGTATGGCATTTACTTGAATCGAGGTCTGACTATGGTGTGCAGGAAAAAGAAATAGGGGTGGGTGGAGCCTCCTCACGGTGGTAGAGTCAGAGCCAATCTTTGATCGCATTCTCGGTCAGAGTTGGGGGATTGTGATGAGGTAGATTAGAAAGTGGAAGGGTGAGGAGATAGGTTGATCATTGGATGCAGAAGGATCAGAAGAATAAAAAAGAAGGGAGGAGAAAACAAGCGGAAGAGGTATATAAAGAAGAGTGAAGTAAGACGAGATGAATGGTATACCTAGAAGGGAGTTGATGTTCGCCTGGAGATAGAGTTGTCGCTCTTGAACGCTGGCGAAGGCATGAGGATTCATTGTTCTCAAGGGAGATGCAGCAACATTTTGGTAGGTGCTCATGGATCATGCCTAGCCAAGGTTTTTGTTGGAGGAGAGACTGTTGTCACTAGCCCAATCCTCAACTCTCTCTTTCTCACCTGATGTCTGAGAATGGTGGCAGAGCGATAAATAAAAAGGTGATCGGAGGTTAGGAGAGGGTCGAAAATAGTGAGAAGGTAATTGGGGTCTTTAGTTAGTTGCAGTCAGAGATGGATGGGGTTAGGTGGTTGGCGATTTATCATATAGGGGAAGTTAGGGCTCACCGTAGATGGTTTTAGGATCGAGGGGATTAGATGGAAATTGTTGGTAAAGTGATGAGGCGATAAAGTTGGTTAGAATCGAGGATAGCTACGGGTTCCTGGGGGACGGCAATTGGGGTTCCAATTAGGTCATTGGGTTTGGGTTAGGGTTTCGATCGAGGAGATTAATGATTCTCTAATCAAAGATGGTTGTCCATAGATGATTGGGAGATGGAGATAATAAGAGGAGGAGGTCGAAGCTCATGCCGCGTAGCTCGACGGCAGTGGGAGAGCGACAGAGGGTATTGAGGGTAGGAGGAGGTGCAGTATCCATTGGATCCTCACGATCCAACAGTGGATATGTGTCGTGTGTGATGCACATGAGAGGAGGGTTGGGAAGAGAGGGCATGACGTCGACCGTTGTATCGATTTAGGTGCAAATGATGAGGAAATGAAGATCAGCAGGTGAGTTGACCAGGAGGACTTAAGTGAACCGCAGGGGTGGAGCCACGTGGTGCGTTGACCATACTTTGACCAATGCACTAATAATGCATGAATAAATAGATTAAACATTGTAAATGGACTCATATGAAAAAAGCTCAATATGAAAAATACTCATCTAAATGAAATCTACGATGTTCCTGTAGGAATCAAACATGAATGAAATCAAGCGTGCAAGATATGAATTTTTTTGGTGATATTTTATGTATATAAAATATCGATATTTTTTATTTGATTTTCTGTAGATAAGTAATGCATGCAAAAATCGAACATGATGTGAAATGATGTAATGGAATCAAATGCCATTTTTTGGATTTTTATGGATTAGAAATAGTTAGAAGATGTGAAATATGTACAAGTGAACTAGTCAATGTGCTCAGGTCATAATGTGTCTTTTTCTTTGTTTTTTTTTATTTTTTAGATTTTGATTTTTATGTAATTAGTTAGAAAATGGAATGAATTAAATAAATGAAAAATAATTAAATCAAAAGAGTGAAATATGTACATGAAATAATAGGACAAAAGTAGTGAATATGCACAATGCACAGTTAGGTACCAAAACCGAATTTTTGCAAATGAACTCTGATTCTTTTGAATTTGGTCTTGATTTGTAGATAATTGAATGTATAAAAGTGAGTATAGTGAAATTGGACACTATATGAGAGAGATATCAATGTTTGTAGCTTTTTTTCCAGAAATTAGGGTTTGGGTGTATTTCAAATATGTACAAGTTAGTATTTTTTAGGATTTTTCAGTGATTAAGGTTAGTGAAATGTATACAATGGAGTCAGTTTCATGTTAATTGGAATTAGCTTGAGTTAATTTAAAATGTGTAAAATTAGGTGAAAATGTACTTATGATTATGAATGAAGAAATGAATGTGTTAATTTATGCAAATTATTTATAAGTACATGAAAGTTAATTTTCATGATATTAATAGATGAATGAGACTAATTTCTTATGATAAAGCTCTTTTTTTAGATAATTAGGGTGATGAATCACATACTCATCAATCCCATATACTTAAATCTTGCTCGTCCCTGTGCATGAGATTGGCTTCCATACCAAGGTCTGGAGCAAAAGGTAAAAATGGAGCTCGATCCGACCTTTGGATTAATAGTTTAGCAGAAGTCCTATGAGAATTAGGGTTTTAAAGTCAACAACATCCAAGTTCTATACGTCATTGTTGCAGTAAGTCGTCCTTGATCAACCCCCCTCCCAAAAAACACCCCATGAACATTGAACAACTATCTCATGTGTGTGTACGGTGTTAGTTCTCCCCATTCCAAGTGCTGGACTACCACGCAAAACTCTCCTCCACTAACTCATCCTCAGGGAGTCAACTATTTCTTCTAGTTTCAGGTACGTGCTATTTCACAATGAATATGGAGGAAGACATTTTTATAAGGAGAAAAGAACTAGAGTGTCACCAGTGTAGTCACCTCTCCTGTGTAGCTTGGCCAGTGTAACCAAGTCTCCACCAAGATATGCATGCTATATGAAGCTTGGATCATTGTGGTCAATTATATATTTGGTAGTTGGCTTCTTTTGGTGTGGATTTTGTTTATCCGCGTCGATATTTTTATGTCCTAACAGATATAGAGTCTTTTGTTACGCCCATGTTTTGGGTCTTAGAAAATATATGCTAGCAGTCCATTCCTCATCTGGAAATTTATTTTAACCCGTATTCCGATCATTAGATGTCCATGCTGCCAGAAAAGAAGCTCACAATGTCTTCAAACACCTCGTTTGAGTTGAGAGAAGTGTATAGTGCTAGAGTACAGACTAATTCCCTATTCAAGAGTCATACTCGGAATGAGGCGACCAACTTAGACACTAAGAGTCGAAGTCTGAACATTGTCATGCATAACTAAGAGAATTAAGTCCGTGATCTGAACATTACCATGCGGAACCATTCTTTTGAAAACCAAGTAGATTAAGGCCAAGTCAATACCACTCTCAATTTCTGCTTACAACACAGTTCATAACCCCATGCTTTTCACCAGTACAGATGCATGTCATTTTAATGAAATGTGGTGCATGAAGTGCATACATTTTTTCTTGATTTTTTTATTATATACATATTACACCTATTAACTTGTATTGTACATATTATACACAATTTTACAGGTTTTATAGGACTTACCCATACCCCATGTTATTTTTATATAAAGAAAATACAATACCATATAATACAATACGATGTAGAGTATGTACACAAATGTGACTCACCCCCCTATAATTAGCATATGCTAAGTATATAAGGATGCAAAAGAGAAAATAGAGGTAGAAGTCGATCACCCCCCATACTTCGGCTCTTGGTCAACATACGTATAAAAGAGATTAAAAATGAGGCGGTCAAGGGCAAGAGGAGAGAAGGTGGATATAATTAGGGTGAGCATCGGTCCCCCCACCCACTATACTTAGTCTTTTGCCTAGAAGAAGTACAAAAGGAACCAATGGGATCGAGAGATAATGTACAGAGGTTCAAGGAGATTCTTGGCAAACCTTCTTGAGGGCATGTGGTGGGAGGGAATATGGATCTTAAGAGCATGGAAAAGAAGAATCTTCCTAACCATCATCTTAGTTATCCTCAAAAGAATAATAGTGCTCGTTGGAGGCTATCCAACTAATTTTTTTGTGTTGCTGCTTACTTACATGGTCAAGCAACTCGACCTCAGACGATGAATAGTCTAGTGAAAACATATCTATCTGTTCATATCTTATTACATTAGCCTGCGTACAAACTTGGGGAGGAATCCTCAGAATAATTCACGTCTATTGTTGTGTACTTTGTCGGTTTTTTATAACATGAGCAAGGAGAGGAGAAGGACCATATTGCTTCTGCCTTCCTCCAGCAACCATACTATAGGATGTGAACTTTCTAAGCTTAGTCTGTGATGTGCTAGTCACGGGTTCTTCACATGATGAGTAACCCTATATAATGCATATCTTTTGTAAGGTCAGTATTGTGACTCCCATGGATCTGGGTTACCCGTTTACACATCACTCACAGTATTATATTCGTAATTGACTGCATTAGGTTATTTAAATTTTGGGGAAATTCAAAATGAAATTCACAAGCCACAGAAACAAGTGTCACCAATTAACATTGCATTAGTTTTTATACGCAATTACATGTAAAAAAAGAAATTGCATTATTTACATGTATCCCAAAACGTAACAAAAGTGAAAGAATTGTATTCACATTATCTTGTACACAAACAATACCATGTGTATCGTAACATAAACTATGGATGCTTAGCGTCCAACTGTCAATCTATTGAATTGTAGGCGCCTTGCCTGCCATACATGTTGGGAACAAAATAAATGTAGACAAAAGTTGAGTACAATAACATTAATTAATTATAAAAAAATAGGTATTTAAATGGTTTAAACATGAAGCAAGTAGATAGGCTTGACAGTTAATTTTAACAAGCTACTTGGATGGAAATTATTTTCAAGATGTTCTGTATCTGCATTCCCTAATCACCCATCACCCCCTTTTCTTTTCTATACATACCCTTTTTATATATAAATTATATGATCCATATGTATGTTATTATCTTTTCTATCACTTATAACTCATGCTGATGGATCTTTGTATTGAAGATGATGAGTCTCTTATCCAATCTTTTATCTTTGTCTAATTCTCAAGCCTAGTGGATAGTCTGTACTCTTGATCGAAGTGTGAACTCACACTATGACTCGAAGGCGTGGTGAATACCTTAGGGTTGAGGTGCCTCTATAGGCACATGATAGAGTATAATGCATCATAACTAAGTTCTCAACATGTCCACTAGTTTCTCCTAACATCTGAAGTATTAGTTATAAAATTTGATCAAATGGCGATGATCTATGCTTTTCTTCTCTTTTGATACATTTTGGGATACGTGTACAATTGTCAATTTCTTCTAACACATGTAAATATATACGGAAATTAATGCAAATGTGATTTTGGTAACACATTGATGTGTTCGGTGGCTTGTTATTTGAATTGTGAATGCCATTCTAATGCAAAATTTTTTTTCATTTAATCCATATTATATAACCTAAATCCAATCCTATTATGGTCCATTTAATTTAATAAAATATTGATCAGTAATAGAATAATATAAATTGATAGAAAGAATGTAAATTAAAATACATTTAGCATAAATCTATCAAAAATCAATTGCATCATAAAACGTGTCATCAGAAAAGTCGTGACACAATCGGGAATCGTTAAATAAACTAAGACCATCAAAAAATTTCTCTATGAAATGAGACCAATGAAATTGACCATTTGTCGATCGGAGGTCGTTAGATAATTTAAAATCACAATATTTGATCAAAATCAATATCATATTTTATTAATTTCTGTGTCCATCTTGCATTAGAAAAGTATGAAATTTATATCGTTTGGTCACCAAGCATAGATGATCAAAATGAGATATTGCTACATCAAAATCAGATACTCGATTGCGAATACGGTTGACATTGGTATCTGAAATAAGAGAGAGATAATGGTTTTAAAAAGATAAATAAAATTATTTTCAGAATTTACCGCACAGTGAGAAGCAACCTTAACTTGGCTATGATTTATCCGTCTATTTGTCTGCTTCTTCTCCACTTGTGAACCCCTAGAGCCCCTCTCCTTATTATATAAACTTTCAACAACCTCCTTCATCCCTTCTCAACTTTCAAAGGCAATTGTGCTACTACTGATTTGTTGTTTTCATTCCTACTATCAAATCCCTTGAAGGGATGTAATTTCAGCAACCATCTGCTATTGTTGGAGCTATTTCAAACAATTGGAAGCCCCCTAGAGCAGCAGATCAAAGGAGTTACTGCTCCTTGCTCTTTGAAGCATTTGCATACTGATTTTGATCTTCAAAATTGGAGATTCAAGGGTATAATTTATCTCTCCTCTTGTTGTCATTCATGAAATATAAACTCCATATACAAACCACGTTATTAGATTTCTGATTTCTAAATTTTAATGTTGATTTTGACCTTAAAGCTACTGGAGCAGCTCTAAGGAAGAAACAATTGTTAGACATGCGAGCCCACGACGAGCCATTATGCAATAAATGTTATTGAAAAATGTCATTCCCTAATATGAAATGAAGTATAACTAATTTGCATAATAGGTCCCTTAGTATAATTAGGATTATGTACCATGGCCATCTTGATGATCATAAAGTTGTTGATTCAATTGTTGAATCATAGAGGCTGGTGCTTAGATGAATATCCGACGAGTTAGATTGAGGACTCATCAAGCACTGTCAAATGATTTTTAAGATAGGATCACCGGCCTGAGAAGGAGATGACAATCCTTTCTATTAAGGCCGATATCTATCCGACCTCTTTGTAGGTCCTCTACATAGGAATAGAGATTCCGAGGAGTTAGATAAGTTATGTCAAAGAGTTAACTTAACGAGATTGAGATAACCAAAGACCTATGTCATATGATGTCATGATATAGGCATGCATCATCTGATCTGAGATAGATTTGTTACCACATGTCTGAGTATGTACATTTGGCAGACCAATAAGTTGATGAGCTAACCAAGGTCTATACACGGGCGCACTGGTGTGCATGCAAGGGCATATGAGTAATACGATCTCTAAAAGGTATCATACATGTTCATTTAGTGAACCGAAAGACATGATCTCACTCATGAGATATAGGGAAGAATCAAATTCCTTGCACGATCGTCTCACTTTAGAAGCTTTACTGAATTTGTAGGTTTAATATATGCTTTTGGAAAGTATATGATCAACACCTTGGTATGATATATACTTTCAGAAAGTAAATGATCGATACCAACTCCCAATAGTCAAATGAGAAACTTAATGATAAAACCCTGAAGGAGACAATGTAAAAGAGATCTAAAACTTTGGATTTATTCTGGGTCTTCCAGCATGCAGGATGTACAAGTATTAAGAATACCTGAGGGTGATGTGATCATAAACGATTGTATAAATATGACACTTCCATTCATAGGGAGTGATGAAACGGGTTTGGATTTAAGTGACTCCTCTTAATAGATAAGTAATCTAATCATGATCCAAATATTGGATATTGATTTGAATGTGATTAAGATGCAATGAGAAGATTAGATTTGCGGTCTTGATTTAATAAAGCATCTATGAGAGGTCCAAAAGATATGGATTTGAGATGTGATATCAATCCAAGTCACTATACATGGAACAATACAATCGCCATGTACTTATCTCCAAGTATATATGGAGAAAGCGCATTATCCTTGAAAGAGTTCAGGATAATTTCATTGTTGATATATGTATCCAACCATTGAGAAATGGATAATTAAATGTGATTTAATTATCATGAATAATAGAATCTGATTCATATTTGACCATATGAGGAGAGTCATCTAAGATGATTAAATGTGATTTAATTATCAGAGATGTGAATAATGTGAATGTGATTCATATTATTTGGGCACATGAGAAGAGAGATCCAAGATTATTAAATGTGATTTAATTATCATGGATATGAATAATGTGGATAGCACTATCCATATTAATCATAAATATATTGTAAATGTGATTTAAAATATATAAGAGAGAGCCTATTATAATTTATATTTGTTGATTAATTATTGATGTAGATTCACATGGATAATTAATTGAAAATATAATTTACATATATTTTGGCTTGCGAATGTGATTCATAAATTTTCAATGGCATGATTGCATTATTCACAAGATAATTGCGAATTATTTTTGTAAAGATAATACTTCATATTTTCATGAGATAATGTAATCTCATGAATTGGAAAAAAGATTGCCTCCATCCATTCAAAGGTGGTGGATGTCCACCTTGTCCTAAAATGAATGGGTGGCCATCCCTTCCTTCTTAGGGATGAGGCTACTTTTCTTCCCAATTATCTCCGAGGTTAATTGATTTAATTTGAAATTAATTGATATTGATTTTTCAATATATTTAATTTTATTTTATTAATTTTTATTGTGTTTTTACAACAAAATCATGACCATTGAAAGAAACATACAATCTCATCCATTGTTTTTGTGTTGTCCATGGATTGAGATCCATGGATCCCAAAATACTATATAATAAGAGGCACTCCTTGCTCTTCAAGTTACATCAAATTATTAATATCTCCCTCCCTCTCTCTCTCTCTCTCTCTCGACTCGCCAAGTCTCTCTCCCTCTCTCTCATTGTGGCCATCCACCATGGAGCCCTAGAGAGAGTCACCATCACCGCAGCATCATCGTTATGCTGCCAGATCGTTTACTCATGGATCTATGCATCCTTCGAAGCACCTTGCTCATGAAGAAGATGTTTGATATCCTCTGACAAGATCAGGAGATTCACCGCTTGGATCATTAACATGGATCGCGAGGAGCATGCGTCTCATCAACACACTCGCAAGCGTCTCCTATGTTGGATCGAACTTGAGATAAGAGGTTTCTTCGTTTAGAGACTCGATCGCAACCACGCTTCAAGAGGTAAACCTAATACTTGTTTGTGGTTTAGATGAAACAATCTGAGAATTGTTCTTGGATCATGTCGTTTCATTTTTAAAAATTTTAATTTCTGTTGCCCCGAACAACTAGTACGGCTAGTCGCTCCCAACCGCATAAGATGCGATCCTCATGCTTCTGTGATGCGGTTAAGGATATTCTCATTTCCTTCAAGTGGTATCAAAGACATTAGGAGGTTTTGGATATAATCCATTAACCTAAGACAACTTGGGCATTTTTTTGGTTGTGTAATGTTTCATCGCATTTCATTCACGCAATCCTGTTTAGTATGTTTTTTCGCCCTATTTAAAAGTGTTTAAACACGTGATTATCACTTGGATTATAATCTTAATTAAATAAGGAAACCGTGGGATTTGAATTTGCATTATTTAGAATCCGATCTCTCAAGTTATGATCACTTTAATAAACATGTATCCACTGTTTCAGGGATGGCAAATATTGACATAATTAAAGAGTTAGTTACGATTTTAAACGTCTAGAAATGCATGAATATCACTTGGATTATAAGGTAAATAAAATTAGGAAACTATGGAAACTTATTTCACTTGATTTGGATTTAAATTGATTGAGATATGCTAATTTTATTAAGTAGTGGTCACTATTGTAAATTACATACTTGATAATCAACCTTGTGATTGTCATTCAATAAATTAATGGAAATTATTAGTTAATTTCTTTAAATAATTATTTATGTATATTTGTGAAATAATTAAATATGATGATTACTTCCTTGAATGACATTGTCCATAACCAAAACTTGAGTAGATATGATGTAGATCACAATTGGTTACATGAACTTTCCAACAAACATTAATGCTTGAATAGGATTGGAGATTTTTTAGCAAATCTTCTTATAATATTAATTATAAAATTTTTTAAATATTATATGTTATAACTTCGGTTGAAAGACTGATTATCATTTCATGTACAAAGTGATCAATTGGCATTATCTTGACCTGAGGTGGATATGGTGTTTAGTCGGGGAGCATTGGGGTAGCAGGTTGCTCCGTGAGCAGTTTGTCTCACTCCCGTTGGAACTGGCCATGACAGCGGGTAACGAAGGGATAATGCTTGAAGCGATCATGATGTATTTATGTAATTATTAAAATTTGAATAATAAGTATTTGAGATAATACCATATTTCAAGAAACAATAGAGAATGTTTGTTGGATATTTATTGGATCATTAATTTAATATATATAGATTAATTAGAATCCAATTAAAAATAAAAAAATTCTATTATTAATAAATTTGTTATTTTCCTCGAAAGAATTAATTATGTGAATATGATTCATAATTATTAATTACAATTTGAACATGATATGGAGGATCACATAAGTGACATCCATGGTCTCTTGTCAAGTCGAAGGGTTCCGTCGCTAGGGATTGTATGTAGGAGATGTCTGTCCGAAGTGACAGCTCCTGCATACAAGCGCATCTAGATCAAGCTCTTTTCTTCTCGAAAGAGTAAGTCCGTATGCGTAGTGACTGCAATATCGTGTCCTCCTATTATTGGGGAAATATTTGATTGTACATAGCGAGTTATAATATTGTTGACAGTTGGTTCAATTAATGACGGGTCAACATCAGCTTAGGGGTGATGGGCCCGGGTGTTAAAGATCGAATTGGGAATGTAAGTTGGACTTGCAAGGAGGAATGTGTTCCCGCTTCTTTTTATCTGAGTTGCAGGTTCTCATATTATTAGGATGTGACAAATATAAGAAGGAGATCCCATATCTTGCTTGAGATATAATGGTAAGCGTATCTCTTATGCTGAAAGTGATTAAGGGAATGAACTTTCACTGTTGAAAAGGCAAGAAAACATTGATATAAAAATTCCCAAATCAAAGTAAAACATGTATATATATACATTTATGCAAATTATCTAATTTGAGATAATCCTCATTAAACCCACACAATACTATACTTAATAATAACCGACAAAATATCATGGATTGGATACATGAATAAGACATTGTACTTGCAGTTGAACACATAATGTATCTACTTGAAATGTGTGAGTTCCTCGTAATAATGAGGAACGAAAATTAAAAAGACAACCTAGGGTTTGTGTGTCTCTATAGTCTTGATCTCTTATCAAATGTACTTTGAAAGCGACATGTCAATGATGATTGTAATTGTCAAACAATCCTTGTAAAATCTAAGAAGATGTTCTGGCATACATATATGCTCTCAACATTTAATCATGAAGGGCATGGTTCACTGCATTATGCGGAATGGTGGCTCGTTAAGAGATGACGTATTCAAAATGTTTGAGTACCTACCTGAACCAAATTTTTTTTATAGTTTATGGATATAGATACGATGAGTGTCATCATTCTACTATCTATACTCTATCCATTCATGAAGCTTTAGAATATTCATATTGTATAAATTGAATGAAGCATGTATAAATGTTGAAGTACTCTTATATTGAAATCTTTTTGAATTCAACATAAGAGATCCTTTGTCTTAAGCAATGGTTGTTTATAGATGATGGGAACGCAGTGCAAGTATGGATTGGACCCAAGTAAGAAGGAAAGTCAAGGAGTTGACTGTACTTTTGTAACTTCCATATGAAATCCAAAGAGTTGGATGAATGTGAATACTGCAACAAGATGATGTGTTGATAGTATGACTATCAAGTCTATCTAGAATCCTTAGAGAATGATTCGGACAATGCATCTGAGTATTAAACATCTGCATATAATCATTGAAATTGACTTTCTTATGTGATAAGATCAAAGTCTGATAATTGTCTCTTGTTCTTCTAATAACACTTGCAATTGGTTGCATATGTTTTAGAAGACTAGAAAATTTGATCTTAAGGTTTAATAGTCATCCACATGGATATTGATGCAATTGTTGTAGCAATCTCTATTGGATAGATAGACATCATATTTTCAGTGGGAGAGCCCTTAATCTTAGAAAATGTCTCTATGACCTAGATATTACACTCATAGTCGCATATAGAGAGACTCTAGAAAATCTCTATTGGATAGAGAGACTTCATATTTTCAGTGGGAGAGCCCTTAATTTTCAGTGGTATTAGAATACACTCATAGTTTATTTCTAAATGTTGGAAATAAACATGAATTCTATAATAGACCTATCATAAAGAGTTATGATTGATATATTTTAGATAGTAATCTAATATATAGAGGACTCTAATAAATTAGAAAATTAATGAATGGTTCAATAACATTTCTAAATAATGAAAATTAAACCTTGAAAAAAGATAAATAAGAAGATGAAGATCATTTGACAATGATCTGGCGTCAAGCCTTGGATATATATATGTGTGTGTGTGTGTGTGTGTGTGTGTGTGTGTGTGTGTGTGTGTGTGTTGGTGAGATCAATAGACTAGCAAGAGATGAAAGTTTAGATTGTCTGAAATTTCTAAATATTACATACTTGTGAATATTGTACTCAAAAAAATAAAATGTCCAATACACCCTACTCTTGAAATGGGGTAAGATGTCAAGGTATTCAAGATCTCATACATATTGATGTATGTGGATCATCTATATCATAATGAACATTAATGATATGTGATATCCATTTATGATTATTTGTGGTACGAGACTTCTTCCCTTCACCTTAGAAAGCTTTTAAATGTTCAAAGATTTCACAATTTTTGTTTAAAACCAAAGTTTGAAGGAAGATGAAATTAATTTGATCTAATATAGGTAGCAATTACCGATTAGATGACTTCAACGAAAATGGTATGGAGAAAGGAATATCATTCCTATCTCAATCCTCCTAATGTACCTTAACTAAATAGAGTTGTAGGGAGATACAATTAGATAATGTGTGACATGATGTGATCTATGATTTAGTGTAATTAACTCTTAGTTTCCAGGTATATACGTAGTAGAGGCTACAATATATATCCTTAATTAGGTTCCATGCAAGTAAGCTGGAATCTACCGCCAGAAAGTGTTGCTTCATTAGGAAAATAAAGGATGGTATTGGATACCTACTATATGACTTTGAAATTCTTAAAGATCTCATCTCTAAGGATATGATTCAAAAAGGATGACTCTCTTGAGAATAAAGATGAAAATTAAGTGAAGGAACTCATTTAATCTTGAGAAGATA
The DNA here is from genome assembly GCA_037367405.1 of Ottelia alismoides. NCBI lineage: Eukaryota > Viridiplantae > Streptophyta > Magnoliopsida > Alismatales > Hydrocharitaceae > Ottelia > Ottelia alismoides. The sequence goes on from JAZKJV010007200.1 coordinate 340,051, forward strand.
ATGAGGCTCCTAAAACTGGAAACTAAAAGGACAATTAAATATAAAACACACATACCTCTTCAAATGAGGTTGAGGATGGATTCCATGTATTAGTTAAGTTTGACAATGATCTTACTTCATATAATGAAACTTCCAAGGATCATGACATGGAAAGATGGATGTTAGCAATAAAGTCTAGAGTAGACTTCATATACAAAACTTCTATGGACCCTTGAGGATCCACCTATATGGGTAAGACCCGTTAATGTGTAAATGGATCTTCAAGAGAAAGAGGGAACCTGATGAGAAGGTTTAAGCTTCAAAGCAAAGCTCGTAGCCATGAGCTACACACCTAAGAGAAGACATCGCTCGCGATGAGGCTTATTCTTCAGTAACCATGCTTAAACAAATCAGAATATTGCTAAGAATAGTGATGACTTCCCATGCATCTCAGGTTACGTAATATCAAGGGTCGTTGCGACCAAAATCACCAAGCGCAATCAGCAAAAAGAAATAATCCACTCAAAGAATTTAAAAACAATTAGCACAATGTAAGCAGTTCGCTATTTATTTTACCTGGTATAGTAACCAGGGTCGAACACAGGAGCACGAAAAATCTATGAAGTAGTCAAATCTCAGAAATAAAGTAAACAGAATTTTTTAGTGATTTTTAGTTTTGCATTTTTTATTACTTTTTAATAAGGAAACAAAATCAACAAATAATAAAATAAGGAAACACACAAGTCTTTTTGTATTTTTCTTTAGGGAATAAAATACTCAAAAAATTCAGATAATATTTTTTGGTTTTTAAGGTTTTAAAATATTTTTGGTAATTTTTTAGGATTTTTCTTATGTTTATATAATTTTCTAAAAATCAAATAAAGCTCGAAAATTAAAGCAATGCACAACCATGACCAAATGCAAATTAGAGGTATCTAAAATGCCTTGAGGCCCTAGTTAACAATTTTATGAAAATTAGATATAAAATGCTATAAACAGGAACTGAAAACAGACGTTTAGGATTTTTCTTTGTCTTTATATTATTTTTATAAATTTTTAGGAGTTTTTTTTTATTTTTATGGTTTTTAGGATGAATTTTTTAACACAATTAATTTTGTAGATAAAACACATAAAAAGACACACATAAGAGTTTTTGTAGAATTTTTAAAATATTTTTAGAATTTTTAAAAATTTTATAAGGCAAACATAAATATTTTTAGGGGTTTTTTATTTTTGAAAAATATTAAATGCAGTTGCATTTATCCAAGAAAATTATACTAAATACTACACGCCAACATGAGTTAGGGGCAATTGTTTGGTAATTTTTTGAATTAATTAACTATTTAGTAAGTCCAATCAAAGACAAGCAATTAATCGTAGTGTATAGGGACCAATGTGCAAATAACTTAAGTTATTAGGCCAAACAGTAACACCGTCAAAAAGTCCTGATTCAGGGATGCAAAAAGTCGAAGCAAGCACACGCACTACACGTGATCAAGACTCACAGGGGTATATATGCAAATACTAACAAACTTTCATTCATTCCATAACATTGAGAAGTTTAGGCAGTAATATGCAAATAACCCAAAAAACACGTGATCACGCATGTGACTTCAACTTAACAGAACTAAAATGCAAATACTATAAAACTAAAGGTCCAAACTTTAAAGTTCATAAGTACCACATTTATTTGATGGACTAAATAGGAAAACAAAAACAGGAGGGCAAAAGGGAAATGTACCCTTGTAGAGACGTGTGGCGTACTGGGAGGCTTACGCTGACGTACAGTCCTGATCACCCGACTGTTGTAGATCTGACGGTCTAGAGAATGTCAGGAACGTACGGTCGGATGTGTCAGGAGGCATCGGATCTAACGACTGAAAGGCTGCTTCGATCGGTGGCTTAGATGCTATCTGGCAGAAGGGGGGTCATGCGATGACTAGGAGGATGTCTGCAAGAACACCTCTTGGGCGAACTTTAACCGCCCAAGGGAAGACACTTGTTGGCCCGACAAAACATCCGAAGGCTCCGGTAGTGTCGTGAGAGGTTCGCGCATCCGGTGGAGGGCTCCAATGAGGTCGACGACGGTCAGATGGGCATGAAGGTGAGACACGACCTGGAGTTGCTCCGCCTGAGCAGCTGGTGGGCCAAATTGTTGGACATGCAAGCCCACGACGAGCCATTATGCAATAAATGTTATTGCAAATATCATTCCCTGATCTGAAATGAAGAATAAATAATTTGCATAATAGGTCCCTTAGTACAATTAGGGTTATGTACCATGGCCATCTTAATAATCATACAGTTGTTGATTCAATAAGTGAATCATAGAGGCTGGTGCTTGGATGAATATCTAAAGGGTTAGATTGAGGAATCATCAAGCACCGTCAAATGATTGCTAAGAGATGATCTCCAGCCTGAGTAGGAGATGGAAATCCTTTCTCACATAGGCTGATACTGACCGACCTCTTGATGCAGGTCCTCTGCATAGGAATAGAGATTTAGAGGTGTCAGATTAGTTAAGTCAAAGAGTTGACTTGACGAGATCGATATAACCAAAGTCCTATATCCTATGCTGTCACGATACAGGCATGCATCCTCTGACTGGAGACAGATGTGATACTATATGTCTCAGTATGTACATTTGGCAGACCAATAGGCTGATGACCTAACCAAGGTCTATACACCGGTGCGCTGGTGTGCTTTCAAGGGCATAAGAGTAATACGATCTCTCAAAGGGATCATATAGGTTCATTACTGAACCAGAAGACATGAGCTCACTCATGAGATATTGGGAAGAATCAAATTCGTGCGCATGGTTGTCTCGCTTTGGAAGCTTGACTGAATTTGTAGGTTTGATATATACTTTTGGAAAGTATATGAGCAAGACCTAGGTATGATATATGCTTTTGGAAAGTATATGATCGATACCAACTCCCAATGATCAAATGAGAAACTTACTGATAAAACCCTGAACTAGAGAGTATAATGTTGATCTAATACTTCGGGTTTATTCTAGGTCTTCCAGTATGCAGGTTGTACAAGTACTGGGAATACCTGAGGGTGACGTGATCATAAACGATTGTATAACCATGACGCTTCCATTCCTAGGGAGTGATGAAACGGGTCTGTATTTTAGTGACTCCTCTCAGTAGAGAAGTAATATGATCTTGGTCCAAATCTTGGACATTGATCTGAATGTGATTCAGATGCAATGAGAAGATTAGATTTGCGGTCTTGATTTAATCAAGCATCTATGGGAGGCCCGAGATCTGGATTTGAGATGTGATCTCAATATCCAAGTCACTATACGTGGAACAATACAATCACCCTGTCCTTATCTCCAAGTATCAGCGGTGAAAGCGTATTATCCTTGAAAGAGTTCATGGATAATTTCATTGTTGATATATGTATCCAAGCATTGAGAAAATTGATAAATAAATGTGATTTAATTATCATGGATAATATGAATTTGATTCGTACTATAAGGAGAGTTATCTGACATAATTAATATGATTTAATTATTAAATATATGAATAATGTGAATGTGATTCAAGTTATTTGGGCACATGAGAAAAGGAGATCCAAGATGATTAAATGTGATTTAATTGTCATGGATATGAATAATGTGGATAGCACTATCCATATTAATCATATATATTATAAGTGTGATTTATAATATATTAGAGAGAGCATATTGTGATTTATATTTGTTGATTAATTGTTAATGTGAATTGGATTTACATTGAACAATTAATTGAAAATATAATTACATTTAGTTTTGGGTTGTGCATGAGATTCACATAATTTCAATGGCATGGTTGATATTTTCCATAAGATAATTTGGATTTATTTTTTGGTGAAAAAATTATCGACAAGAGATCATGATATAATCATGAGATAATGAGATCTCATGATATAATGAGATCTCATGAGATATTGAGATCTCATTAGATAATGAGATCTCATGAGATATTGAGATCTCATGAGATGATGGTAGTTGTCCCCTTATTTAGGGGATTGGTTTAGTCTTCTCATTATCTCTTCTCTTGTCAAATGTGATTTAAATTGGAATTAATTATGTTGATTTATCAATATGAATTAATTCAAATTAAATCAATTGTTGTTGTGTTTTACCAACAACAATCCTAACCGTTGAAAGGGACACAATCAATCTCATCCGTTGATTGTTTGTTGTCCATGGATTGGGATCCATGGACTCCCAAAACCCTGTATAAGAAGAGGCACCCCTTGCTCTTCTATACACTCGACATCAATGAATGCTATATCTCTCTTTCTCTCTACACGCCCATTCTCTCTATCTCTCATGTGGCCGTCCACCATGGATGCCCTAGAGAGATCCTCCATCGCCGCAGCGTCGTCGTTATGATGCCCGATCGTTTGCTCATGGATCTCCGTCTACTTCGGCATGCCTTTCTCGTGAAGAAGACTTCGTATCTCGTTTGTTGAGATCAGGAGATCCGTGGTTTGGATCATCAACATGGATTGCGAGAAGCACACATCTCATCCACACGCTCGCAAGCGTCTCCTCCGTCGGATCGGACTTGAGACAGGAGGTCTCTTTGTTTAGAGACTCGATCACAACCACGCTTCAAGATGTAATCCTATTACTTGTTTGTGATTTAGACGAAACGATCCGAGAAGTGTTCTTGGATCATGTGGTTTCGTGACATAGAAAATTTTTAATTTCCATTGCATCGAGCAACTAGTGCGACTAGTCGCTCCCGATCGCATTCGATACGATCATCACGCTTTCATGATGCGCTTGAAGATTTTCTAGTATCCTTCAAGTGGTACCAGAGCCAGTTGTCGAAGGTTTTGGATTAGATCCATGAACCTATAAAAATTTGGGCTCGTTTGGGTTCCTGAAGATTTTAGCATTTCAATTTTCGCAGTTACGTCTTGTGATAGAATTTCGGCCTTGTTTAAAATGTTTAAACATGAAATTTTATTTGGATAATGTTCCCCATTAATTATGGAAACAGTAGGATTTGAGTTTGCATAATTTGGATTCCGTTTGCTCAAGATATGATCGTTTTATTGACTATATATTCACTGTTTCAGGGATGGCGATTAGAGACGTAATTAAGATGTTAATTACGATTTTAAAATGCCTGAAAATGTGTGTTTATCAAATGGTTTCGTTTTGAAATCAAGTTATCAATCTCTGAAAATTTATTTTGCTTAATTTGGATTTAAAATGAATGAGATATGCTATTGTTAGTTAGTGAGGGTCACTGCTGGAAATTGCATCATTATCCGAAACCTTGTGATTGTCATTTCAGAAAAAATTGTGAAATTAATAGTTAATTTCCTGGAATAATTGTTGATAATATTTGAGAAATATTAGAACAATATTTATTCCCTTAAATGACAATGACTCAACCAACGAATGATTATATTAGATCTAGATCACCAATTGGTTGCTTGATACACATTCCAACAAACATTGTTTTCATGAAAACTCTAGTTTATCCTACAATAGTTGTAGGACAATTTTTACATGCAAAACCTTGTTTCTTGAATAGGATTGAGGATTTGTTTAGCAAATCTCCATATAATATTATCAAAATGATTTTGATGAATATTATATGGTATATTTTCGGTTGAAAAACCGATGATCATCTCAAGTACAAAGTGATTGACTCGGCATTGTTTTTTTCCCGAGGCAGATATGGTGTCTAGTCGGAGATCGTTGGGGTAGCGGGTTGCACCGGTTGCGGTCCATCCCACTCCCGCCGGTGTGGCCATGACAATGGGTAGGGAACGAATGATGCCTGAGAGATCATGATGTATTTTCTAATTATTAAAATTCGAAATAATAAGTTTTTGAGATAATACCATATTTCAAGTAACAATTAAAAAATGTTTGTTGGATATTAATTGGATCATTAATTTAATATGATTAGATTAATTGGAATCCAATTAATATTAAGACACTCTATTATAAATAGATGTGTTATTTCCATTGGAAGAATTCATCATAATGAATGTGATTCGTAATGATTAATTAGAATTTGAATATGATATGGAGGATCACATTAGTGACATCCATGGTCTCCCGTCAAGGCGAAGGGTTCCGTCGCCAGAGATTGTATTTCGGAGATGCCTGTCCAAAGTGACAGCTCCTGCATACAAGCCATTTAGATCGGGCTCTTCGCTTCTCGAAAGAGTAAGGCCGTATACGTAGTGACCCCAATATCGGGTCCTCATAGTATTGGGGAGATATTGGATTGTGTATAGTGAGTATTAAGCTTGTTGACGGTTGGTTCAATTAATGGCGGGACAACATCGCCTTAGGGGTGGTGGGCCCGGGTGTTAAAGGCCGAATTAGGAGATGCAAGTTGGACATGCAAGGCGGAATGTGTTCCAGCTTCTTTTTATCTGAGTTACATGTTCTCATATTATTGGGATGTAACAAAGATAAGGAAGGAGATCCCAGATCTTGCTTGAGATATAATGGTAAGTATATCTCTTACATTAAAAGTGGTTAAGGGAATGAACTTCCAGTGTTGACAAGGCAGGACAACTTTGATATAAAAATTCCTAAATCAAAGTAAAATATGTATATATAATATATATATACCCTTATGCAAATTTCTTATTTTAGATAATCCTTCATTAAACCTACTCAATGTTATACTCAATAATAATCAGTAAAATATCATGAATTGGACTCATGATCCAGATATTGTACTTGCAGTTGGACACATAATGTATGTGGTTGTAATGTGCAAATTTTCTCATAATAATGAGGAATTACAATTAAATAGACAATAGATCTACAACCCTAGGGTTCGTATGTCTCTATAATCTTGATCTTTCATCGAGTGTACTTTGGAAGTGACATGTCGATGATGATCGTAGTTGTCAAATTAATCCTTATAAATTCTAAGAAGATATCCAGGCATACATATGTGCTCTTGACATTTATCTTGAATGACATGGTTCACTGCATCATGCAGAATGGTAGCTCTATAAGAGATGATGTATTCAAAATATTTGAATACCAACCTGAATGAATGTTTTAAGAGTCTAGATGGATGTAGACATGATGAGTGTCATCATTCTACCGTCTATACTCTAATCATTCATGAAGCTTCATAATATTCATATTGTATGAATTTAATGAAGCATGTATAAATGTTGAAATGCTCTTACATTGAATTCTTTTGAATTTAAAATAAGAGATCCTTAGTCTTAATCAATGGTTGTTTATAGATGAAGGGAGCGCAGTGGAATCATGGGTCGGACCCGAGTAAGAAGGAAAGTCAAAGAGTTGACCTACTTCTGTGACTTCCATATGACATCCAAAGAGTTGGATGAATGCCAATACTGCAATAAGTTGGTGTGTTGTATGACTATCAAGTCTGTCTGGAATCCTTAGAGAAGGACTCGGATAGAGCACCAGAATAATCTACATTTAATCTTTGAAATTGACTTCCTTATAAGATAAGATTAAGGTCTAATAATTGTATCTCTTTCTTTAATGACACTTGCAATTGTTGCATATGTTTTAGAAGTCTGGAAAATTTGATCTTAAGGTTTATAGTTATCCACATGGATATTGATGCAATTGTTGCAACAATCTCTATTGAATAAATGGACTTCATATTTTCAGTGGGAGATTCCTTAGTCTTAGAGAATGTCTCTATTACATAGATATTAGAATACACTCATTGTTTGTTTCTAAATGTTGGAAATAAAAATGAATTCTTGAATAAACCTGTCATAAAGAGTTATGATGAAAATATTTCAGATAGTATCTAACATCTAGTGGCCTCCACAATTTAGAAAACTAATGAATGGTTCATTAAGATTTCTAATACTGAAAGTGGAACCTTAAAAGATCAATAGAAGGATGAGGATCATTTGACAATGATCTGGCATCAAGTTTTGGACATATGTTTGTTGATTTGATCAATAGACAAGTAAGAGACGAAACTTTAGAATGTCTAAAATTTCAAATCTTACATACTTGTGAATATAGTATTCAAAATAAAATGTCCAATACACCCTTCTTTGGGAATGGTGTTAGATGTCGAGGTATTGAAGTTCTCATACATATTGATGTATGTGGATCATCTATATCATAGTAAACATTATGGATATGTGATATCTATTGATGATTATGTATGATATGAGATTTCTTCTCTTCACCTAAGAAATCTTTGAAATGTTCAAAGATTTCATAACTTTGGTTTGGAAACAAAGTCTGAAGAAAGATGAAATGAATTTGATCTAACCTAGGTAGCTCGCACCTGTTAGATAAATTCAAAGAATACCTTATGAAGATATGAATATCATTTCTATCTCAATCCTCCTAACACACCTAAACTCAATAGAGTTGTAGGGAGATACAATTGGATCATGTGTGACATGATTTGATCAATGATGAATTTTAGCATAATTTACTCTTAGTTTCCTGGTATATATGTAGTAGAGACTACATTATACATCCTTAATAAGATTCTATGCAAGTAAGCTGGAATCGAGTACTAGAGAGTGCTACTTCATAAGGAAAATAAAGGATGGTATTGGATACCTACTTTATAACCATGAGATTCTTAAAAGATCTCATCTCCGAGAATGTGATTCTTAGAGGAAGACTCTCTTGAGAATCAAGATGAAAATGAAGTAAAGGAACTCATTTAATCTTGAGATGATAATGAGGCTCCAAACAGAAACTAAAAGGATAATTAAAGATGAAGCATTAATACCTCTCCAAATGAGTTTGAGGATGTATTCCATGTGTTATTTAAGTCTGAAAATGATCGGACTTCATGTGATGAAGCTCCTGAGGATCATAACATGGAAAGGTGGATGTCAGCAATAAAAGTCTAAGGTAGACTTCATATACAAGTGTTGTATATGGACCCTCGAGGATCCACCTATAAGGGTAAAACCAATAATGTATAAATGGATCTACAAGAGAAAGGGAACCTGATGAGAAGGTAGATACCTTCAAAGCACGGCTCGTAGCCATGAGCTACACACCGGATGAGAAGACATTGCTTGCGATGAGACTTGCTCTTCAGTAACCATGCTTATACCTATCAGAATATTGCTAACTGTAGCAACACAACTTGGCTTTGATATCTTCGAGATGGAAGTCAATATTGCATTCCTTTATGAATGCCTCTCTAAGGATATTCACATGAAGTAGCCCAGGGCTTCATGGTTGAGGAAAGCAAAGTGTGCAAGCTGAAGAACTCCATCTATGGACTCAAATAAGCTTCTTGTAGTTGGAACATAAGATTTGATGAAATTATAAATGTTATAATTTCAGATAGAATCTTGATGAACCATGTGAAGCTTAGAGGGAGTGCCATTATGTTCATTATGCTAAATGTAGATAATATCCTAATCATTTGGAATGACATAAGGATGATAATAAGTGTTTTATAGACTGGCTATTCCCTATCTTGAAATATGATTGCAAGGATACCTCTTGGATCTTAGTTCTGAAGTTGTTCAGATGCAAAGAGAAGAGGATACTGGGACTGTCATATTTGTAGTACACCTTGGACGTATTCCATTTTTGAAAATTCCAAGAAAGACTTCCTTCCCTTAAGATTTGGTATTGACCTATCTAAAGGGATAGCACCTCAAAGAGTTGAGAAAGTGAATGCTAGAACAACTTGCACTTGTGCATCAGTTACGAGAATCTAAGTGTATGCTAGATGTGTACAAAAGCCAGACATCTGCCATACAGTGGGAGTAGTAAAGTGTTGCTAATACTACTATGGAGAGAAAACACTTGATTGCAGTAATAGCAAGATCTTCAAAGATGACAAGATTTTTTTTGAGATAGTGATCTCAAAGTCTTATCTTCAAGAAATTAAGACTTTATAGATAGTGATCTAAAAGGTCTTAACTTTGGATACCTTTGGAGATAGAGATCTTCATTTATAAAGGTATTCTGATAAGGATTAATGAAATACTAGTTATAATAATTATTGAGCAGTAGTGTCAAGGACACTATAATTGCTTTGACTAGATTGATTATTGGATACATAAGATGCAACATTTGCATTGGATGCGAGCATTGTTACTGGGGATATGCAAGTGCTGTAAAAGGACTTGGCGTAGTCTCGCGGGAATGGAGTGACTGATCAGCTTACCTAGCTATTTTCTAAATAGCCTATGATTGTCACATGAGTGTGGGTTTAAATGATTAGCCCATTATTGGCTCTTTGGGCTAGTGGGAGATTGTTGGACATGCGAGCCCATGGCGAGCCATTATGCAGTAAATATTATTGCGAATATCATTCCCTGATCTGAACTGAAGAATAAATAATTTGCATAATAGGTCCCTTAGTACAATTAGGGTTATGTACCATGGCCATCTTAATAATCATACAACTGTTGATTCAATAATTGAATCAAAGAGGCTGGTGCTTGGATGAATATCTAAAGGGTTAGATTGAGGACTCATGATTGCTAAGAGACGATCTCCAGCCTGAGTAAGAGATGGCAATCCTTTCATACATAGGCTGATATCTGACTGACCTCTTGATGCAGGTCCTCTGCACAGGATTAGAGATTTGGAGGTGTCAGATTAGTTAAGTCAAAGAGTTGACTTGATGAGATCGAGATAACCAAAGTCCTATATCGTATGCTGTCACGATACAGGCACGCATCCTCTGACCGGAGACAGATGTGTTACTATATGTCTGAGTATGTACATTTGGCAGACCAATAGGTTGCTGGTGTACATGCAAGGGCATATGAGTAATACTATCTCTCAAAGGGATCATACATGTTCATTACTGAATCGGAAGACATGAGCTCACTCATGAGATATTGGGAAGAATCAAATTCCGTGCGCACGGTTGTCTCGCTTTTGAAGCTTGACTGAATTTGTAGGTTTCGTATATACTTTTGGAAAGTATATGATCAAGACCTAGGTATGATATATGCTTTTGGAAAGTATATGATCAATACCAACTCCCAATGATTAAATGAGAAACTTATTGATAAAACCCTGAAGTAGAGAGTATAAAGTTGATCTAATACTTCGGGTTTATTCTGGGTCTTCCAGTATGCAGGATGTATAGGTATTAGGAATAGTTGAGGGTAATGCGATCATAAACGATTGTATAACCATGACGCTTCCATCCTAGGGAGTGATGAAATGGGTTTGGATTTTAGTGACTCCTCTCACTAGAGAAGTAATCTGATCTTGGTCCAAATGTTGGACATTGATCTGATTGAGATTCAGATGCAATGAGAAGATTGGATTTGTGGTTTTGATTTAATCAAGCATCTATGGGAGGCCCGAGATCTGGATTTGAGATGTGATCTCAATATCCAAGTCACTATACGTGGAACAATACAATCACCCTGTCCTTATCTCCATGTATCCGCGGAGAAAGCGCATTATCCTTGAAAGAGTTCACAAATAATTTCATTGTTGATATATGTATACAAGCATTGAGAAAATTGATAATTAAATGTGATTTAATTATCATGGATAATATGAATTTGATTCATACTATAAGAAGAGTTATCTGAGAGAATTAAATGTGATTTAATTATTAAAGATATGAATAGTGTGAATGTGATTCATATTATTTGGGTACATGAGAAAAGGAGATCCAAGATGATTAAATGTGATTTAATTGTCATGGATATGAATAATGTGGATAGCACTATCCATATTAATCATATATATTATAAATGTGATTTATAATATATTAGAGAGAGCATATTGTGAGTTATATTTATTGATTAATTGTTAATGTGATTTGGATTTACATTGATCAATTAATTGAAAATATAATTACATTTAGTTTTGGGTTGTGAATGAGATTTACATAATTTCAATGGCATGGTTGATATTTTCCATAATATAATTTGGAATTATTTTTGGTGAAAATATTATCGACAAGAGATCATGATATAATCATGAGATAATGAGATCTCATGAGATATTGAGATCTCATGAGATGATGATAGCCGTCCCCTTATTTTAGGGTATTGGTTTAGTCTTCTTATTATCTCTTCTCTAGTTAAATGTGATTTAAATTGGAATTAATTATGTTGATTTATCAATATGAATTAATTCAAATTAAATGAATTGTTGTTGTATTTTACAATCAGCAATCCTAGCTGTTGAAAGGGACACAATCAATCTCATCCATTGATTGTGTGTTGTCCATGGATTGGGATCCATGGACTCCCAAAACCCTATATAAGAAGAGGCACCCCTTGGTCTTTTATACACTCGACATCAATGAATGCTCTCTCTCTCTTTCTCTCTACACGCCCATTCTCTCTATCTCTCATGTGGCCATCCACCATGGATGCCCTAGAGAGATCCTCCATCGTCGCAGCGTCGTCGTTAGGTTGCCCGACCATTTGCTCGTGGATCTCCGTCTATTTCGACGTTCCTTGCTCGTGAAGAAGATGTTGTATCTTGTTTGTCGTGATCAGGAGATCCGTGGCTTGGATCATCAACATGGATTGCGAGAAGCACGCGTTTCATCCATGCGCTCGCAAGCGTCTCCTCCGTCGGATCGGACTTGAGACAGGAGGTCTCTTTATTTAGAGACTCGATCGCAACCACGCTTCAAGAGGTAATCCTATTATTTGTTTAAGGTTTAGACGAAATGATCCGAGAAGTGTTCTTGGATCATGTGGTTTCGTCACATAGAAAATTTTTAATTTCCCCTGCATCGAGCAACTAGTGCGACTAGTCGCTCCCGATCGCATTCGATGCGATCATCACGCTTCCGTGATGCTCTTGAGGATTTTACAGTATCCTTCACAAATGGGTGCCTCCACGTGAACCAGCACCTGCAAAGGGTACGCTGCTTGTAGGAGAAGCTCTGGTGATGCTTATTAGGTGTAAAACAAGGGAAGTGAGGGGGAACAGAGTGTTGGGATTCTGGTGAAGGTGGAAGAAGGAATCCCGAGCCTAATCTCAACCAGATGGATGAGCATTAGGATGATCATACTGCGTGGGAAGATGGGGTGTGAGACTAAGAATCGATCTTTGCGGATAGGTATGGATATCGGCGCTCTAGCCAGTTGGTCGGAGCTAAGGTGCTTGCGGTGGAGCAAAAAAACAAGATGGAATCAAATGGACATATGCAAAGGATAAACGTGATACCCGACGGTTCAGAGGGACTCCTAAGCTTCAGGCGAAGGTGAACGTCAGGGTGATGGCCTCAACCATGCTCCGAGGGAGGGGAGGCTACTCGCGGTGGAGATGTCTGGCCATGACGAGCTATAAGCCTCCCAACGACACCCATGGATGCTGAAATGCTCCTACAGTGGTTGTTACTTCAAAAAAGTGGATAGGTGTGAATGGGGGCATAAGGGACGAGCTACCTATCTGGTGGAGAGGAAGAGAAGATTTATAGGGGTGGCCAGGGGTTTGGCAAGATATGTAGGTGGTGCAAAACCTTAAGGGGATCCAGATGATGCAAGGGATCCACGAGAATCTCAATTATACGAGGAATCTTGGGTTCGGATCTCGAGGCAAGAAGAGTTCGGAATCAGGTGGGAAAAATCAGAAAAGGAGCTCCGACGAGAAGGCCACGACCCGACCCGGGCTGGAAGGGGATGTTGACCGAGGTCAACGTTCCAGCTGGACCAATTAGAAAATTATAATATAAAAAATAATTGTAAATTCAATGAAAAATAGTAAATAAATTTAAAATAAAAATTGTACAGATTAAAAAATGTTTATTATTTGTCAAACCTCTTTTCTTCAATTTTTAATTATTTTTTCGAAAAATAAGATAGTCTATATACAATATATAGTATTATATACATGTATATTATACACATGTATTATTTACAAGTATTTTTGTTTAGTTTTTTACATAAAACCCTTATTTTATATTTTATTTATTTACAGCATAATTTTAGGAGTATAAAATACTTTTATTTTATTTTTACAACTTATTTAAAGGTACATAAATATTAGTGGATGTAATATATACATGTGCATTTTGTACAAGTAATTGAGGATTTATTTTTTTATTTTATTTTTTTATATTTATTTTATTTTTAGCTTATTTCTAAGATTATATACAATGGTGTAAAAATAATATTTTAATTTTATTTATCAAAAATAAATACATGAGTATAAGTAGATGTAAAATGTATAACCCATTGTGAACCCTGTCTCTCTCTACTTATTTTATTTTGCAATCACGTCAAGGCTTGACCTTCTCTTAGGATTTAGGTCACTTTATATTTATTCTAAATACATTATTCTTTTTTCTTTTTCCTTTATTATTTTATTTATCCAAAAATATGCTTAATTATGCAATATTAACAAGAGCATGCAGATTGCTAAGTTATAATATTTACAGGTATTTACAAGATTTTTTGCCATGAAAAAAAAAATCTAAAATAAAAGAATAAAGAGTGAGAATCATGGATTCATCAAATAGATACACAACTTGACTTTGACATCTTCAAGATGGAAGTCAATATTGCATTCCACTATGAATACCTCTCTAAGGATATTCACATGAAGTATCCCCAGGGTTCATGATTGAGGAAAGCAAGGTGTGCAAGCTGAAGAACTCCATCTATGGACTCAACTTAGCTTCTTGTGGTTGGAACATTAGATTTGATGAAATTATAAATGTTATGATTTTAGATAGAATCTTTATGAATCATGTGAAGCTTAGTGGGAGTGCCATTGTTTTCATTGTGCTAAATTTAGATGATATCCTAATCATTTGGAATGATATAATGATGATAATAATACGTGTTTTATAGAAAGGCTATTCCATACATTGAGATATTATCTCAAGGATACCACTTAGATCTTAGTTCTGAAGAGGGTATTGGGACCGTCACATTAGTAGTACACCTTGGACATTTCCATTTTCTGGAAATTTCCAAGAAAGGCTTTTTTTCCTTAAGATATGGTATTAATCTATTTAAAGGGATAACACCTCAAAGTGTTTGAGGATGTGAATACCAAAGCTATATGTCCTAGTACATCAGCTTTGAGAAGTTCGGTGTATGCTAGATATGTACAAAAGCCAAATGTCTGCCATGTAGTGGAAGTAGTAAACTATTACTAATCTTACTATGGGGATAAAACACTTGATTGTTGTAATAACAATATCTTCAAAGATGACAAGACTTAGAGATTGTGATCTCAAAGTCTTATCTTCAAGAAATTAAGACTTTATAAATAGAGATCTAAAATATCTTAACTGCAGATGCATTAGGAGATAGAGATCTCCTGAAATAAGGGTTTTCTAATATGGATAATAGAAATGCTGGTTATAATAATTATTGAGTTGTACTGTCAAGGACACTACAATTGACAAGATTGAGTATTGGTTGCATAAAACACAACATTCGCATTGGATGTAAGCACTTTTACTAGGAAATATGCAAGTGCCGTAAAACTACTTGGTGTAGTCTATTAGGAACAGAGTGATCGATCGGCTTACTTAGATATTTTTCTAAATAGCCTATGATTATCACATGAGTGTTTGTTTAAAAGTTAGCCCATTAATGGCTCTTTGGGCCAATGGGAGATTGTTTGACATGTGAGCCCACATCGAACAAATATGCAATAAATGTTGTTGCAAATATCATTTATTTATCTGAAATGGAGAATAACTAATTTACATAATAGGTCCCATAGTACAATTAGGGTTACATACCATGGCTATCTTGAAGATCATACAGGTTTTGATTTAATTGTTTAATTATAGAGGCTGGTGCTTAGATGAATATCTAAAGAGTTAGATTGAGGACTCATCAAGCACTATCAAATGATTGTTAAGAGAGGATCTCCAACCTGAGAAGGAGATGACAGACCTTTCTCTAAAGGCTGATATCTAACTGACCTCTTGATGCAGGTCCTCTGCATAGGAATATAGATTTAGAGATGTTAGATAAGTTAGGTCAAAGAGTTGACTAAATGAGATTGAGATAACCAAAGACCTATGTCGTATGATGTCATGATATAGGAATGCATCCTCTGACCGGAGACAGATGTGTTACTATATGTCGGAGTCTGTACATTTGGCAGACCAATAGGTTGATGACCTAACTATGGTCTATAAACTGGCGCGTTAGTGTGTATGCAAGGTCATGTGAGTAATACAATCTGTCAAAGGGATCATACATATTCATTTACTGAACTAGAAGACATGAGCTCACTCATGAGATATTGGGAAGAATCAAATTCCATGCACGGTCGTGTCGCTTTGGAAGATTAACTGAATTTGTAGGTTTGATATATGTTTCCAGAAAGTATATGATCAACACCTTGTTATGAAATATACTTTTAGAAAGTATATAATCGATACCAACTCCCAATAGTTAAATGAGAAACTTAATGATAAAACCCTGAAGGAGACATTATAAAAGAAATCTAAAACTTCATGTTTTTTCTGGGTCTTCCAGTATGCAGGATGTACAAGTATTAGGAATACATGAGGGTGATGTGATCATAAACGACCATATAACCATGACGCTTCCATTCCTAGGGAGTGATGAAATGGATTTGGATTTTAGTGATTCCTCTCAATAGAGAAATAATCTAACATTGTCCAAATATTGGGCATTGATCTTAATGTGATTAAGATGCAATGAGAAGATTAGATTTGTGGTCTTGATTTTATCAAGCATCTATGAGAGGTCCGCAAGATCAGAATTTTAGATGTGATCTCAATATCCAAGTAACTATACATAGAACAATGCAATCGCCATGTCCTTATCTCCAAGTATCTGCAGAGAAAGCGCATTATCCTTGAAAGAGTTCATGATAATTTCACTGTTGATACATGCATCCAAGCATTGAGAAATAGATAATTAAATGTGATTTAATTATCATGAAAAAGATGAATTTGATTCATATGTGGCCATATAAAAAGAGTCATCTAAGATGATTAAATGTGATTTATTTATCAAAGATGTAAATAATGTGAATGTGATTCATATTATTTGGGCATATGAGAATAGAGATCCAAGATAATTAAATGTGATTTAATTATCATGGATATGAATAATGTGAATAGCACTATCCATATTAATCATAGAAATATTGTAAATGTGATTTATAATACATTAGAGAGAGGCTATTATAATTCATATTTGTTGTTTAATTATTAATGTGAATTGGATTGACATTGGATAATAATTTGAAAATATAATTTACATTTTATTTTGGGTTGTGAATGTGATTCACAAATTTCCAATGACATGATTGCAATGTTCACAAGATAATTGAGAATTTTTTTGTGAAGATAATATTGGAGGTTTTCATTAAATAATGTAACCTCATGAATTGGAAAAAGATTGCATCGATCCATTCAAAGGTGGTGGACGGTCACCAAGTCCTAAAAGGAATGGGCGGCCGTCCCCCCCTTTAGAGATGAGGGTAATTTTCTTCCCAATTATCTCCGTGGTTAATTTATTTAATTTGAAATTAATTTATATTGATTATTCAATATATTTAATTAAATTAAATTAATATTATTGTGTTTTTACAACAAAATAATGCCCATTGAAAGAAACAAAAATCAATCTTATCCATTGGTTTTGTGTTGTTCATGGATTGAGATCCATGGATCCCAAAATACTATATAAGAAGAGGCACCCATTGCTCTTCAAGTTACATCAAATTATTTCTCTCTCCCTTTATCTACACACCAAGTCTCTCTCCCTCTCTCTCATTGTGGCTATCCACCATGGAGCCCTAAAGAGAGTCACCATCGCTGCAACAATGTCATTATATTACCGGATCATTTTCTCATGGATCTTCGTCTCCTTCGGAGCACCTCGCTCGTGAAGAAGATGTCAGATCTCATATCACAAGATCAAGAAATTCACCTCTTTGATCATCAACATGGATTGTGAGAAGCACACGTGTCATCAACGCGCTTGCAAGTGTCTCCTCTGTAGGATCGGACTTGAGACATGTGGTCTATTTGTTTAGAGACTAAATCACAACCATGATTCACTAATACTTGTTTGTGATTTAAATGAAATGATCCGAGAAGTGTTCTTGATTCATGTGGTTTCATCTTCGAAAATTTTTACATTCCGTTGCCCTGAGAGACTAGTACGACTAGTCGCTCCTGATCCCATACGATGCGATCCTCATGCTTCCATGATGTGCTTAAGGATCTTCCCATATCCTTCCACAACAACAAGTTGCAAAAGAAGAGGGCAGTAGCAACTCTCCTCTAGAGTAGTTAGATAGCATCCTCAGATGGAAAGAGAGACAGGGTTGTGGCTCCTTCGGCTGAGTTTTGAAGGGGAAAATTGTGAAGGGATGAAGGGGGTTGTTAGATGTTTATATAATAAGGAGAGGGTCTCTAGGGGTTGACAAGTGGAGAAAGAAGGGGCTAAATGGAGGGATAAAGCACAACCAAGTGGAGGTTGCTGCTCATTGTGCTCTAAATTATGAAAGCAAATAAATTTATTGATTTTTTATACATTTATCTCTCTCTTATTTGAGATACCAAAGTAAACCATATTCACACCTTTAGTCTAAGATTTTGATGTACAATATCTCATTTCGATTGTCTATGCTTGATTATCAAATGATGTAAATTTCATACTTTTCTTATCCAAGATGGATACAGAAATTGACAAAATACGATCTTGATTATTGATCAAAATTTGTGATTTTAAATTATCAAATGACATCTGCTCGATGAACGGTCGATTTCATTGGTCTCATTTCGTCGAGGCTCAGTTCATTTTGAAGTTCTCGATTTTGTCACGACTTTTTCGATGGTACGTTTTATGATGCAATTGATTTTTGATCGATAGATACTAAATGAATTTTAATTTATGATCTCTAGATAAATTTAGATTATTAAATAGTGAACGATAATTTTATTGGATTAAATGGACAATAATCAGGCCGGGTTTGTGTTATTTAGACCCATATGCCACAAATATTAAACCTTAAAGAGAGTCTCGTCCTTGAGACTCAGGTTAGAGTCATTGTGTGTTTTATCTAAGTTTCATCTTGCCATAAAAATCTCAAAGGGTTTTGAACCCATAAAAACCTCAAAGGAAAAATAAGCCATATTCATTCAATATATATATATATATAATTAAATAGGCTTATTTTGATGATTACCTGTGAAGAGCTTCAGGTATCGTGCCTGAATGTTTGCTTCAGTCTCCCATGTCAACTCTTTGACACCATGTCGGTGCCATAACACCTTAACCAAGGGAATCTCTTTATTCCGAAGCTTCTTCATAGAACTATTAAGTATATATGCAGTTGCCTCTCTCATATGTCAACTCAAATTCCAAGTCAAGATTCTAGTAGTTGATGATGTGTCTAGGGTCATGCATGTACTTCCTTAGGTTGGATATGTAGAAAACATCGTGTATAGTTGATAGTGTGGAAGAAGGGCTACTCGATAGGATACCTTTCCTACACGAGCAATGATCTCAAATGGTCCAAAAAGTCATAGCGCCAAGTTGCCACAAACACAAAATCCCGGTACTCCCTTCATGGGAGATACTCAGAGGAATACCCAATCTCCGACCTGAAACTTCAAATCTCTTCTCCGACGATCTGCATAGCACTTCTGGTTGCTCTGTGTCGTTATAAGCTTCTGCTTCACAAGATCAACAGTCCTTGGAGTCTCCCCCAAGAGATCCATGGAGTAAAGAGCTTGGTCACATACCTCACGCCAACTAAGAGGTGTGAGGTATATCCACTCGTATAGGGCTTTGAATGGTGCCATGCCAATACTGTAATGATGGTTGTTGTTGTACATGAATTCTATCAATAGCCGGAGGTCCTTACAAGACCATTTCCACTGCAAAGTGCATGCACGTAGGAAATTCTCAAGGGTCTGAATGGTGTGCTCGCTCTTCTATCGATCTTCGGATGGTATACAGAACTCATCTTTAGCTATGTTTGTAGTGCTGACATGAACTGATGCTAGTAGTGAGATGTAAACCTCTAGCCTCTATCAAGCACCACCTCATGTGGTATACCATGAAGCTTGATAATGTTATGCACATATAACCTGGCTAATCGAGATGGAGTGTAGTCAAGCCGACAGGTATGAAATGTGTTGACTTGGTCAACCTCTCAACAACAACCCAAATAGCATCATGGTTAGCTGGTGTCCTCAGTAATCTATTGACGAAATCCATAAAGATACTCTCCCACTTCCACTCGGGAATGGAAAGAGACTGCAATAACCCTAGTGGTCTTCTATGCTCAGCCTTGACCATCTGATAGGTAAAGCATATGCTAACATGTTGTGCCACACCGTGCTTCATCCTGTCCCACCAGAAATATTGGCCCAGATCACAGTACATCATTGTGCTTCTAGGATGAATAGATAATCATGACCTATATGCTTCATCAAGAATATCTACGCATAACTTATCATCAACGGGTACAGCAACCAATCCATCTTTCCACAAAAACTGTCACCAGATTATCATCAAATTCATCCTTGATGGAGTGCATATATCTATCTTGAACCCAATGATCTGTCCTTTATCCGTCTACTATGCAATCCCAAAGATTGTTGAATCATGGAGGCATGATAGTAGATACGGATGCACTCTCCTAAGGATGTTAATCAGTCAAGGTTGAGAGCATATCCCATGTGTATAACCAGTTTGCTATACCCGCTGCATGATCTTTCCTACTAAGGGCATTAGCCACAACGTTTCCCTTATTGAGGTGGTAAGAGATCGTTCCATCGTAATCCTTTAGTAACTCAAGCTACCTGCGTTGTCTCATGTTCAACTCATTATGATCAAAGATATACTTCAACCTCCTGTGATTTGTGAAAATATCAAATTCACCCCAAGAGATAGTGGCACCATATATTCAAAGCGAAGACAATTGCCGTCAACTCCGAGTCATGGGTGGGGTAATTCCACTTATGTGGCCTCAACTGATGTGATGTGTAAGCAATCACGTGACCTTGCTGCATCGTCATCGCTCCTAAACCTTCTTTCAAGGCATCTGTATAGACTACAAAATCCTGGGTGCTTGAAGGAAGTGTGAGAATGGGCACAACCGTCAAGCATGTCCAACACTCCATTCCATATCAATCATGTCAACGGAAGAACAACTCATGAAAACATGCTGACAAAGCATCTGTAATAGCCCACTAATCCAAGGAAGCTCCGAATTAGAGTGATTGTCTTGGGTTGCTCCCAAGACATAATCGCCTCAATCTTCGCAAGATCAACCACGATACATGCTCCAGAAATGACATGCCAAATAAATGAGGCCTGAGATAACCATAACTCGCACTTTCTCAACCAGTCATACAACTTGTGCTCACGCACTGTCCAAGACAATCTTTATATCATTCGTGTGATCCCATTCATTTTGAGAATAAACCAACACATCATCAATGAACACCACCACAAACTCATCCAAGTATGGACAGATGATTTTGTTTATCATGTCCATGAATGCTTTAGGGGCATTGATGAGCCCAAATGGCATCACCACAAAATTGTACCGCCCATATTGAGTCTTGAATGTTGTCTTCAGAATATCTGACTCATGAATCCTCAGCTAACGGTAGCCATATCGAAGATCAATCTTCGAGAACACCAAAGATCCGTGTAACTTATCAAATAAGTCATCGATGAATGGCAGAGGATAATAGTTCTTCATGGTTTTCTTGTTCAACTACCTATAATCAATGTATAATCTCATTGATCCATCATTCTTTCTGAAAAAAAGAATTGGAGCACCCTAATGTGATGTGCTCGACCTCACGAAACCCATGTCAAGTAACTCCTACAACTGCATTTTCAGCTCTCTCGACTCAGTTGGTGCTAATGTAATCTCAAACTCAATCTCTCTCTCTCTCTCTCTCTTCTCAGATGGAAAACCTAGCAAATCATCAAGAAACACATCACGGTAACCTACCACTACTCTATTGTCCTAGGTCATATGTTGATGATCAGATGTGTCTCGGATAAATGCTAATATGAATCACATCCATGATCAACAAGTCTCCAAGCTCTCAACAATAAGATGTACTCCATTTTGGTCATGTAACGTAACCTCAAAGGTAAACTCGGGTAGGCCTGGAATCCAGAAGACAACTATCTTCCTAAAGTAATCAACTAAGGCATGATGATCTAACAACCAATCCATGCCTAAAGTTAAATCAAACTCGTTAAGATGATGTAGTAGATAGTCTTTGATCATCTCATGACCACCAATCAGCACTAGTAAGTCTATGACTATTAGGGAAGTGACGAACAATTGGCCACCTGGACCATGGATGTGGTAAGGAGGATATTGGGCCTCTACAACTCTACCCAGTGAAGCTAGTAATCTCAAAGTAAGAAAGAAATATGTCGCTCCAAAATCAAACAAAACATGGAAAGGTCGGCTTATAATTAAGACCATAGCTTTAACCACAGTAGTTGTTGATCGTGCATGCTCCTAGATCACAGCATGTAAATGTCCCTATCTAGCTGGTGTAGTACTCAAATCAGTCATGCTTTGTGTCTATCTCGACGACCTCCTGAAGTTGGACTTCCTGCCACGGAAACTCCCAGTACGTTGTGCACGCAAGTGTGAAGGTTGTGTCTATAGTCGAGGCTCACTAGAAGCCTGGGGGCACTGATACCGGTAGTGACCGTACTCATTGCACAAGTAACATCGCACAAATAGGATAGGCATAGTAGTCGGGTTGGTGCTTCGAGTCAGTCTGCCAGGGGCCTCTGACTCTCTACAATTCAGATGGTCATGCTGAACTAGTGCTAGAGTGCTCCTCCTAAAGTAGCCATTGGGGATGATCGAGCATTTCCAAAGAATGCTGAACCTAAAGGAAGAAACCACCTGGTCAATCTCTTTTGTTGAAATGATCGCCAAATAGATCCGAATAATTGTTGTGGTGTGAGTGCCGCTCCAGACGAACTCCCAAAACGTCTCTCTCTTATGTCCTCAAACTTCTCCGTTGCGTCAGTAGCCTCGGAGATAGAAGTGATACATAGTTTAGCCAACTTCTCCTGCACCTCTTCCCGCATACCTCTTATGAACTTCTCCATATTCTCATTTGGAAAAGCAACAACTACTAGTGTGTGTCGTGACAACTCAATGTAGCGAACAAAGTATTATCTAGTTATCATCCGTCTGTTTCGAATCTTTGTGAATAGTCAGCTCTATGACTGATTCCACTTCCTAGAAATGATGTGGGATCTGAATCTTTTCTTGAAATCATCCCATATGGGCTCACGTCCTAACTTCGAAACTTTTGCATCCAACCATCTCTCAGCGAACACTGTAAGTGAATACTCCAAAAAAGATAACTACACATATCATGATGCCCGAATCATCCAAAGTACCTTCATTACCCTCTTCAGCCATTTCTTGACCTCATCTGATGTCCCAGTTCCCTCTAACATGGACACATTGGCTCTTTGATAGGAAGTGAATATCGACTGATGCTTGCGAATGGTAAAGTGGTTGGGCGCAAACTCATCGGATACTCCCTTTCATGATCTTCACCTCTGCTCCATATGTTGGCATATCCTCATGTGGATCATCAAACTAAGACTACTGAACCTCTACAGACTAGGGTTGGTCCTGTCGTGATCCATCCTTAGATGGATGGTAAGTGTAATTAGAGATCTCCTTGAATATCATCTCTATTTCATTCTGCCTATCAGCGATCTTCATCTACTGATCCAAAATCATGTTCTGATGACCTCACATAGCAGCATGTTGCTCCTAGATGTTAGTGAGGGTGGTCAGGATACATTCCAAATGATCTGTTATCTCTGGCCAGCTCTGAACGTCATGGTTCTACACGAGAACCAATATTATTAACCATAATAGTCAATGTTTGTTGACCTTTCTAAATATGATTTTCTCTTCTTAGGATACTATATGAAAATTATCTGCAAGTGGTTACATCTATGGTTATTGAATTTGAATGTCATATTTT
The DNA here is from genome assembly GCA_037367405.1 of Ottelia alismoides. Lineage (NCBI taxonomy): Eukaryota > Viridiplantae > Streptophyta > Magnoliopsida > Alismatales > Hydrocharitaceae > Ottelia > Ottelia alismoides. The sequence goes on from JAZKJV010007200.1 coordinate 363,963, forward strand.
CTTTTCTGATGCACGAAAAGTCAGAGGATTGTCGTTATTCGAGAACTTAATATGATCGAAAATTTATATTGTGAATTTTATACTATCAATCAATATTAGATGAGCTAAATCAATCGATAGACTGCAGATCAAAATTCCTATAGGATCATTCGATCAAAAATCGATTGCATCGTAATGTGTGCCATCAAAAAAGCCATTACGCAAAATCAGAAACACAAAACAAACAAAGACTAACAGAAAATTCGTCTCGACGAAATAAGACCAATGAAATCGACCATTCGTCAATAAGATGTTGTTTAATAATTTAAATTTACAAAATTTGATAAAAAAAAATCAAGAACATATTCTATATCTTTCTTGGATCAGAGAAATATGAAATTTATCATTTCATTATCAAGCATAGACAATCGAAATGAGATATTTTACATCAGAATCAGAAATATGAGGTGGAAATTCAGATGACTTTTGCATCTCAAATGAGAGAGAATGGTTTAAAAAAATAAAAATAAAAATTTTTAAATTAAATTCAAGAATACTGTACATCAGCCAATTGGCTCTTTATCCTCTTCTCCACTTGGATTCTCCACTCCTCCACATGTCAAAGAACAAAGTTCCTCTTTACCTTATAAAAATACGAAACCCTCCCCCTTCTCTCTTTCTCTCTCCAAATCCTCCAGCCAAGGAGCCCCAACCCTTCTTTTTTTAAAAAAAATTGTAGCAAACAACATTTGGAGTTGTTGCTCCCTATTGTTGTTGTGAGCATCTATTGTTCTAGCAAACCTTGCTGCTCCACCTTCCAGCCCACTGGACTGCTGCTGCAGTAAGCATAACCACTAGAGGGCCCTGCTGATGCTCCTCCAAAGAATGAGCTCACTGTTGTAGCCTTCCCCCTCTACTACAACTGGCGCAAGGTGCTGACCCTTGCCCAATTTGAGCTCTCGCATGCAAAAAATTTGATCTCATGCCCTCTCTTGCTGTCATGAATGATGTTTTACACATATTTGATCTCATATTTGACATCTTATCTCTCTCTCTCTATCTTGTATAACTCTTTATACTTTTATTTTCAGAGAGCAACCATTTTGATTCAACTTTGTTGTAGATTTATGAAATGGATAGCCTTAATATGTAGTTAAAGTGGTATCCCCTGAACAAGTTGAGGGAGAATTCTGGGTAGGCACCTTTGTACGGATCTGACCTTTTTATGTGTAGGGTTTGTGGTATTCCTTACGAGCGTCTTGAAAAATGTGCTTTCGACGATAAAATCAGGGAGCTCTAACCCCCAAGATCGATAACATCGAATAATATATGATGTCGAACATTGAGAGTTCAAGAGATCGTGATAGAGATCTTCTAACGATAGATGATCATTATAGTATTCTTCTCAATAAGAAAAAAATGATATGAAGTGAGCTTCTAAACATGGCCTTCATTTCAAAGCTATAGATGACTTGCTTAAAAATACACAAACATTCAACCAATCTTCTTATCTAATAAGAAATTTGCATGGTCCAACAAAATAAAGGATGCATATAGGATTTCCTCCGTGGTGGAAAGAGAGAGCGAAGAATTCTGTGTATGCACTTTTATAACCCAATACATTCTGATATTTTTGCTCTCTAAAAGGTGTAATGATATAACCTTTTATTGCCATTACACAATGAATGAAATGCAAACATATATCTAAAACTAATACTTAAAAGAACTCTTCTAAGAACTACAAACCATGCTTTAAATTCTTTTCAAGGAGTATGACAACTAGAGTTGCATGATTGCTCGAGTGTAATCACGATTCACCAAGATTCTTCCGTTTATGTTAGGAATTTAACTAAGGAGACTCCAAAAACATATTGTTTTAGATTTGACATGGACCTCAGAGAAGCAAAGACTTTCGGGAAGTTAGGTGTCATGGAATGAAATCAACTCAAATTTCATATCACCATTTATTTCTAGAACCCATGATTTAAACTGATGAAACATCTGGGATTTAGCATGTAATATGCTTAAAATCAGATCAATATTTAGTCTAAGTATCATGTCCTTATAAAAAAGAGATTTGAAATGCAAATATTAGAACATTAATACCCTTCTATTATAAAGCCAACAAATGATTTACTATGATCATTATGACTAATAATCCTCAATTAGTTGATCCTTGAATATAATCTACTGTATATATATCACCATTGATAAGTTGTGACAAAACCTGGATCTATAAAGTTAATAATGCAAGTTATTATAAAAGAAGTGTGCAAACAAGTATGTCAATATGATGTGAATCATTCATATCAGTTAATTGTACTGGTGTGACCCTTACACCTTACTGTGTGAGGGTGCGGTGACCCTCAGTTGAGCAGAAGATAGAAAGCATAGTTAGGGTAGTAGAAGCGTTGAACATGGGTCTAGGATCCCAGTCCTTTATACGTTTTTTATGCGAGCTCGCAGTGTTTTTACACTTCATTGGGATCTAAGTTTCTGATCAGTTACAATGACCTTGTTTCAATAGGGTGCTAGGCAAGAGAGCCCTTGGGTTTGGTTTTTAATGCTCTTTTTAACCATACCGATCGAGCCAGTTTTCTGGAGTGACTTAGTATGGAAAGTATCTCCCACCAATCTCATGAGCGTAGTTTCGGAGTGTTCCTAGCCCTCTCCTAGACTGTACTTCCATTGGGTGGGATAGACGAAAGAGTCTCTTAGGAGGTTTCCTTACTACTTGAGTTTTTGGTTATTGTTCTGCCAGTAGGTCCTGGCAAAGAAGAGATCATTGTCAGCTGGAGTTGAGTTTGGTTATAATTGATGTTGGCTACAATTGAGTATAGTACTATTCTTGAGTTTTTATTATCGTGCCGCCAGTTTTTTCAGAATATTATAGTAGCTCGCTGGTTCGGGATAGAGATGAAGCTTGAAAGCGCTGTAAAGCGATCTTGCCCTATGAAGATGAGGTCGCGAGGCACCATGCATCCTTGGGATGAGACATAAGCAGAGGATGAATGCCATGCAGTAAAACGAGAAAATGAGAGTCCCTCTTTCAATAGGTCTAAGTCTGGCAAGGAAAAAGATCATGAGAAAGAAATCATCAATCATCTCCATTTGATCACATTATTGAACTACTACTACTGATTTTAGGAGAAGCTAGTGGACATGTGATAAGCCTCCCGCACCCTTAGTTAATTAGATCAAATTAATGTCCAAATTAATGTCGATAATTCGTTGCAGTCGGATACGAGGGGCTAATCAAAAACCACTTATCAATTAATGTGAAGTTAACTTTAAGCGGCAATATTTTTTTACTTGGGTTAAGTCCAAGGTCGATCTCAGGGAGGCATCTGTCTCCTTAGATGAATTTAAGCAAGGATCCAAGTGTGAGATTTTCAAGGAGTATTTTTTTAAGTCTTTTTCGGTTTTTTTATGCAAGACACATGCAAAATCAGGCCAGTTTTAAAGTTAAATTATAAAGAAGATCAAATTAACTCCAAAAATTTTGAAACTTGGCCAGATTATGAAATGGGATGAAATTAAGCTAACCTAAATTTTTTATAATTTTCTGATGCACGGATAATAAAATATGCAGATGTTAGTGAAAATGGCTAAACCAATTTTAATAATTACCAAACAATGATATTTTTCAGAAACAAAATTAATGCAAATAGATCTAATTAAGAGCTATCTAAATCAACTTTAATTTCCTTAAAATACTTCACGGTAAATTAATTAAAAATTGATTAAGGTTTTCACTAAATGATTTTTCTAGGACAAACTATACGTGAAAATGATGTGAATTTTGGATATATTGTAGCATAAACTTAGATCTACCAACTACGATTTTTCAGTGATTTTTAGACGAGCAGAGATTGCGCAATAAATTAAACAATCAAATTGGGTAAAATATTACAATTTTCCATCAAATTAATTTCAATAAATACTCTGCAAATCAGAAAAATACAAATAAGTGCTAAAAAGGTAGAACAAAAATTATGCTACACCATGCAACTTTTGGAATTGAAAATTGATGACAGAATGACAACAAAATAAACGTGCAAATGCAAGGATGTAAATGCAATAAAGAAATAAAAAATATGAACTAAAATGGTGAACAGGGACTTACATGCAATTTCCTAAAACTTGAACTTCCTTTGGTAACTTGCAAGGGGTGTCAAGTGTCCCCTTTGCAAATACCCTTTTCTTTAATGTGCGATAGATCTCCCCTGTTCTTGGAGATGAAACAGGGGAGGCGAGCTTCACGGTGGAGAAGCTTAAAGATGGCCGGCGGTGGAGACGCGTGAGGAGGGCGGCGGCGTCGGCGGCGTGGGCGGGCGGGGCGGTGTGGGGCGCCAACGCCTGAGGAGGGCGGCGGCGTGGAGACCTGCTGTTGGCGGACACGCGCGCCGCGCGCACGGCCAAGGCCCACTGGAGGTTGACGGTGGTTGTGCGCGAGGTGTCGGAGAGGTGCTTGGGGCAGGTGCGGCTCCCAGCCGCGCGAGGGCTGGAGCGGGCGGTCGCGCGGAGCGGCTAGCCCGAGGCGGAGGTGCATGCTGGGGCGTGGAGCTGGTGGTGGTGATGCTCCAGCCGCAGGTGGCTGCGGTTGTTGAAGGTTGACGGTGCAGCGGCTGCCGGAGTCGTTGACGGCGAGGGAGGAGGGCCGACACACGGCCAAGGGTCGTCGGAGCAGTGGAGGCGTCCACCGTGCGGTTGGTGGTTGATGGGTGTGTGAGTGTGAGGAAGAAGAAGAAGCAGGGGAGGTGTCAATACCTCCTCTTTTTCTCATGCATTTGTTTAACAGGGCGTAAATAAGTGATGAATCGATTGACAAAATTTTGTCGAAAAATTAATTAAAAATCACCGTTGCGTTCGCAACGTGTGATTTATCCGTTGAAGTGCGATCGGTTTTGCGATTGGATGAATGAACGATGATGAAATTAAGAGAGAGAAAGGGATGAGGAAGAAGAAGAGAGGAAGAAAATTACCTGGATGTGGAATGGTGCCCGGGAAGGGAGAAGCAAAGCTTCTCAGGTCGTCGCTCGACGCGCAGCAAGCGGAGCTCGGGCAGCGGCGGTTTGCGGCTGCGGCGGTGGACGGAGGGCCACCGGATCTCTCCTAGAGGAGCAGGGTCGTCGCTCACCGTTGGCACTCTCTCCCTTGCTGTCACCAAAGAAGAAATGGAGCTCTCCTCTCCCTCACTATGAAGATGGCGGATGGGGATGAATGTGGGAGTAGAGGAGATTATAAAGAGGAGGAGGTGGAGGTTGGAGAGGCCATGGAGAGAGTGGAGGAGATGGAGAAAGTGGAGGAGATGGGGTGAGATGGAAGGTGTCGATAGTTGGCTTCCCCCTTAAGTTAAGGGAGAGTGGGAGAAGAATGGGTAGAGAGGAGAGAGAGGATGCCACTTGGCGCGCTAGGATGCGGCCATGTGGCATTTATTTAAAAAAACAAAAACCAAGGAGTTGACACGTGGCGGCTTTTGGAGCCACCACGTGTCACTCTCAGAAAAATCCAAAGTTAAAATGGAAAGAAAAATCAAAAAGATATAACAAAAGGGCTTAAATCAAAAAGTGTTCAACACGAAAGTTGCTCGTCTCGACAAGATCTACAACTTTCGTGAAGGGCCGAAAATCAAACGAGATCAAGTGTAAAAAATGTATTTTTGGGTGGTACCTTATAGATATAAAATACCGCATTTTATCTTTTACAATTTTTTTATCATTTTTAATTAAGAGAAAAATCAAAATAAAAATAAAGAAAATATGAGAAGAATATTTACAACTTAATCTAATTTTTTTGGATTTTTAATAATTAAGAAAATAAAATGGTAAAATACAGGGGCAAAACGGTCATTATGTACAATGTACAAAAGGGGCCCAAAACCCAAGTTTTGCATCGAGCTCCGATTTTAGTGAAATTGGTCTTGTTTCGAAGGTCTCTGAATGTTTATTACTTTAAAAGTGAGTAGACCTAATTCGGAGATCGTATGAGAGAGATATGTGCGTTTTAAGGTCTAAGGTCTTCAAACTTGGATTGCGGTTTTATTAGGTGATTTTACAAGTTAGTATTTTTTTTGACATTTTTCTTTTATTAGTGTTAGTTATATATACACAATAGAGTTGGTTTTATTGGTTTTGGAGTTAGTATAAAATACATACAAATAAGGTATTTTATCTAATATACAGGTGAATATTTACAAGTGAAATTGGCTTCTTATTTATGCAATTATGAATGCTAAAATGCAGATGTTAACAATGCATGCATGAATGCTAATTTTACAATATAAATAGAAATATGCATCTATTTACTCGGGAACAAGACTCTATTTTCAACTTTTAGAGTGATGAATCACAGATTCATCAACCCCCTATACTTAAACCTTGCTCGTCCCCGAGCAACTAAAATGAAATGCAAGAGTGAAATGAGATTGGGTTCCATACCAAGGTCATGAACAAAAGTTGAAAATGGAGCTTGACTCGACCTTTGGATTAATTGTGTGGCGGAACCTTATTGGGACCTGAACTTAAGACCTAACAGACTTCAAGTTCCACAAGTCTTCTATTCAAGACGCCTCAACAGTCAGGTCAGAACAAATCCTCAGACGCAAATTTCTGATGACTATGATTCTTACTTGTACTGTGTAAGTGAGATATAGCTCTCCACATCAGAAATGACTCGGAACCAGCCTCCTCTAACATGGCAACTCAATAACCCGGTCCAGTAACTCTTTCCTCGAGGAGCGGGGTATTCCCTTCTAAGTTCAAGTGCGACCAACTCAAGAGGAGGGGGTAGAGAAGAGAATGGACGGTAGCCAGTGTAGCTACCTATCCCGGGATGCCTGACCAGTGTAGCCAAGTCATCCAGCTGCATTTCCTTACAAGCTCCGACAGGTATTTTATTTTTTTTTCTTGAACCTGTCTGATTTTTTTGGAGTTTTTGCATTTTTTTTTTCAATCAAGAGCAGCATGTACATCAGGAGTTTTTCCTCTTGGGTCAGTAGACTATCCCTCTTTTGAAGCATTATTGCAACCCACTGCATCCTGTCCTTAGATGTCAACACCACTAGACTAGGTTGAGACGCACTTCCCTCCCTAGAGGAGGACGGATGTTTCCACCCGTGTGCTACTCCAAGCTAAAGGATTCTACCTCCTTACCACCTCATCAGTGAAGAGCTACGTGTATAGTGCTTGTCCAAGTTAGGTCATTATCTAAAAGAATCCTGCGTATGCACGAGATATTCTACTTAGACTAATTAAGATGACATGTGAACATAGACATGCGGACTCAAAGAATTAAGTCACTTGACCTGAGAAATCTTAACTCCAGTTCCTATAAGGTTCCTCTGAAATTAGGTGGATTAAGGTCAAATCAAGTCCATCCTCATTATCTACTCATAACTTGGTCTAGAACCCACTAGCTTTTCACTTTGCATATGCAAAGATATGCAGATGAGATGAGATGTCATGCTATGGAAATGCAAGACTCTTTTTTTATTTTTCTATGCAGAGATGATATGCAAGAGTAAATAAGAAGCCTATATTTTTCCAAATTTTTTTTTCACCCGTACTATATACAAAAATACGCGAAAGTACGAGCTATGGGTAAAGTATATATGTAATATATACACGCCCCCCTATACTTAGCGTGTGCTATGTCCTCAGAGCACGAAGAGCGAGGAAAAAGACATAGCTCGTGCTAAGCGTAGGAAAGCCAAAAGGAACAACAAGTATAGAAGTCGTCTCGCCCCCCTATACTTAGGCTCTGGCAGCCTAAGTGTAGAAGAAGATCAGAAATGGGGCGGACGAGGAAAGATGAGAAATGGATGAATATATACATGGCGGGCATCGGTCCCCCCTATACTTAGGCTCTGCTCAGCCTAAGTATAGGACAGGAGTGAGTATGAGAACCGATGTGATCTGGAGAATGTACAGTGAATTGACTCTAGGGAGGGAAGTGCGTCTCAACCTAGTCTAGTGGTGTTGACATCTAAGGACAGGATGCAGTGGGTTGCAATAATGCTTCAAAAGAGGGATAGTCTACTGACCCAAGAGGAAAAACTCCTGATGTACATGCTGCTCTTGATTGAAAAAAAAATGCAAAAACTCCAAAAAAATCAGACAGGTTCAAGAAAAAAAATAAAATACCTGTCGGAGCTTGTAAGGAAATGCAGCTGGATGACTTGGCTACACTGGTCAGGCATCCCGAGATAGGTAGCTACACTGGCTACCGTCCATTCTCTTCTCTACCCCCTCCTCTTGAGTTGGTCGCACTTGAACTTAGAAGGGAATACCCCGCTCCTCGAGGAAAGAGTTACTGGACCGGGTTATTGAGTTACCTTGTTAGAGGAGGCTGGTTCCGAGTCATTTCTGATGTGGAGAGCTATATCTCACTTACACAGTACAAGTAAGAATCATAGTCATCAGAAATTTGCGTCTGAGGATTTGTTCTGACCTGACTGTTGAGGCGTCTTGAATAGAAGACTTGTGGAACTTGAAGTCTGTTAGGTCTTAAGTTCAGGTCCCAATAAGGTTCCGCCACACAATTAATCCAAAGGTCGAGTCAAGATCCATTTTCAACTTTTGTTCATGACCTTGGTATGGAACCCAATCTCATTTCACTCTTGCATTTCATTTTAGTTGCTCGGGGACGAGCAAGGTTTAAGTATAGGGGGTTGATGTTTCCACGACGGAAACCGCAAGACGCGGCTCCATCTCAGGCGTACATCACAGGTGAGTATTTCATCATTCTCCTTATTATATTATTTATCTCACATCAATTTTTTTATCTTCATTCCATTTTTTCACCATCATTTTATTTCATTCATCACAATCATCACGCACAAAACACAACATTCATCATTTTTTTCTTACCACTGTTTGCTGTTTACAAAGAAAATACAAAAAAAATTGCAAAAAAAAAATAAAAAAAATAAAAAAAAAGCACAGGGAAGAAGCAGCCGTAGCCGCCCCTCCTTGTGCACCACCGCCAGCGACGCTTCACGGCCGGCCGTCGGCCCTACAGGTCCTCGCCAGCCACCTCGCACCGTCAGCAGCCAGGGGGCGGAAGAACCGCCATCACCGCTCGGCTGCTCCTCCAGACGGGCGGCGCAACCAGCAGCCCCTGGTGACGTGGCACCGCCCAACGCCCGTCGCCCGCTTCCCAGCAGCCCGCCTCGGCCGCGCTGCTGCTGCTCCAGCCCAGCCGCGGTCCTCCTCCAACTTTCATCTCCACCAGCGGCCGCCGCCATCGCCACAGAACAGGTCGCCCCCCTGCGAGCCGTCCCTCCACCTCCGCGCCGACCTACAGGCGCACCGCCAGCCTCGCCGTCGACCTTGCCACGCGCGGCCAACCCCAGCGCCGCCAGGGCCGTGTAGCGGTGCCACCTCGTCAACCGCGCCGCGCTCAGCCTCCGCGCGCGTCGGCGCTGCTCAACCGCTGTTCGCCCCCCACCGCGAACGCGGCTGCCCTCCGCCTGCGTGCGCGGCCGCAGCTGCCCTCCGCCTGCGTGCGCGGCCGCAGCCAGCAGCCCCGCACCTTCCTCCCATCCTCCGCCTTGAAGCGCCGCCACCCGCGGCGCGCCGCCTCAACCATCTCCAACCGCGGCCTTGGCCGCCTCCTCCGCCCTTCATGACCGAAGCTGCCGCCTCCCAGCCGCGTGGCCAGCCTCCCAGCAAGCCGGCGCGCAACCGCGGCGACGCACCGCCTCCGCCACCTCGCGCGACGCCGCCCCACGCCGCGGCGCGTGGCCGCCGCCCATCCTCCCCCATTGCCTTGTGCCCTAGCGGGTAAAGAGAGGTTCATTTTCTTTTTTTTATATTTGTAACAATTGCATTCTCAGTTCACTATATTTGTTCATTTCCAAAAGTGCCTTTTGGCACAAGTCAGTTGTTGTTTTTTTTTAGTTTTATTTTGCATTGACACCCCTAACTTCGAACATTTATTTAGACAGTCATTTTGCATCATTTATTTTAATTAAAAATAGCATGTTGATGAACAACTAATTCTTTACTCTGTGGCTATTTACTTGCATTTTTGTGAGTATTAGACATTTTATTAAAAATCAGAGATTGAAATTCAGTGATATTTTACCCAATTATGCTCTGAAATTCGCGCAAAGTCGCTTATTGCTCTAAAAAATGTGAAAAAATTGTAGATGATGCCTTTTAGTGTTCTTTAATTACTGTCCAAATTTCGTCCAATTAGGAGTTGTCTTGTGCCTAAAATAAAATGTAGAGTGATTTAGGTAATTGAATTTTAATTAATTCCACGAATAAGATTTTTGAGAAATTTCAAAGCTTCTGGATTCCTCATTAAAATATATTTTTGAGATAAATCAATCTCTGGATAACTTAATTTCATGGATTTATTAGAAATTAAATACTCATTGTCACTCTGTTTTCAGTAAAAAATTCATAAAAAAATCATAAAGTGTCAGAAAAATCCAAAAATATTAGTGTAGCTTCATTTCATCATATTTAATTTCCAGTGAATTTTTCATAATTGTTTCATACCATTTGCATGAAAAATTGCATAAAAACCCCAAAAAAGTTGGCATTTTTCATGTGTGCATTTTAAATCCAAAAATTCCAAAAAAATACATTGGCATTCATTGTTGTCCTAAGGATGTGTTTATTGCAAAATTCAGCCATCTCAGGGTCATCTTTTTGGATTTTTTTGAATTTCTTCTTTCCACCCTTGAGAGCTTGGGGGAAAGGGATTATTAACTCAGGTTCTGGAACTGAAATATTTTCATTAGCTGCTGGAACTGAGTTCTGAACAAGACTCTGACTCGGACTTTTACACAGACTCTGACTCGGACTCTGACAAAAAGGAAAATGCTTAGGCGAAACCGGTGATGCTTCTTCCGCTTCTTCTGGATGGTCCTCCTCAGATGGAGGTGCGGGCTCATCGGTGTCGTCTGACTCCAGATGGATGCGGGAATGCTTCTTCGAGGACTCAGATGTCCTCTTCTTTTGCTGGCGGTGGTGGTGGTGCTCCTCCTCCTCTTCCTTCGAATCCTCCTCAGGTAGAATTTTGGAGGTTCCTTCCTTTTGCGCCCGTGCCCGATCAGGTATGGTCACGGTCCTTCCGCTCCTGAGGGACATATGATTAACATTATCGTACGAAAGGATCTCATGTTCAGATAAATAATTATCTGAATAGTATACCTGATCTCGGGGTCGGTTCTGGCCCTGTTGTACGTTGTTTGGGTTGGCCTGAACCTGTGCGGGAATTGGAGTCCTTGGCGCCATTTGTTGGTCCTGAGCACGAGAGACCCGATTGATGTTGGTTCTCAAGTCCAGGTAGTCGTTTTGCATCTGCTGGACCCTATCAGACAGGGTCTGGATCGCCAAGGTGAGGGACTCCAATTCGGTGGGCTGGGCTGGCTGCTGAGTGGATGCGGTCCTGTACTGGCCCTGCTGGCCGTGCCGATACTGCTGCTGATGGGACGGTGCTGGCCCTTGCTGGTAGGTGCGCTGCTGCGGCTGGTATCCCTGTTCTGGCCTGGACTGGTATCGCGGGACTGTGACGGGCCTGGTCTCTTGGTAGACTGGGGTTGGGCGGTGTGCCTGATCCTTCCCCATCTCGATTTGCCGGACTAGCGGGTCACGGCTATACCAGAGCCCGTTGATCTCGTAAACGGGCGGAGGCTCCTCGTATTCTGTTTCCACTGGTGGGGGTGCATGATGGTTCGGCTGGGTATAAGTCTGATCCCAGCTGCTCTGAGACCCCGGTGCCTGTTCCTGTACAAGATGGACTCGATGTACAGGTACAGGTGGTGCAGAAGGGGTGGGTAGCTTAATCTTGGCTACCTTTTCAGAGAGTTCCTCCACCTTCTTGGGAAGGCTCGAAAGAGACTCCATCTCCGCGACTCTCTTGTGGATCTGCTTGACCATGGTAAGCTTGTCGGCAATCATCCCCATGCTGTGGATGAGGTCTTCAGTCAGATCTGCAACAGTCCTTCTAGTTGTCTCATTGGATAAGATCGAGGGAGACAACTGATAGGCCCTTGTGGCCTGTGACCTGCCGGTTTCTGCCATCTGCTCTAGGATTTTCCACACGGCATGCTCGTTCTTGTTCAGATAGCTTCCTCCACAGGCGGCGCTGACTAACCCCTGCGTCTCTGGGGTTAGACCGCAGAACAAGGTCTGGACTAAGATCGCCTTAGAAATGCCGTGGCATGGGCATTTCTGTACTAAGTCATTGAACCTGTCCCAAGCCTCATGGAACGGTTCGCAGGGTCCTTGGGCGAAGCTGGCAATCTTCGTTCGCATCTGATTGGTTCTACTGAGAGGGTAGAACTTATTCAAGAAGAGGTCCTTGAACTGCATCCAGGTAGTACATACCACCCCTAAGTTTTTCAACCAATGTGCAGCCTTATCTCCTAAGGCAAACGGGGTGGCCTTCAGCCGGATATAATCTTGGCCAACATTGGGATGGCTAAGATTGTTGCATACTAGTTCGAAGTCACGGAGGAAGGTGTAAGGCTCTTCACTGAGGTTTCCGTTAAACTTCGGCAGCATGCTAAGGAAGTGGGGCTTCAGCTCGAATGCCTGGTCGGGAACTGCAGGTGCTAGCCAATTTTGGATCTCGTTCTCCGCCGGGTTGTAGGTATCGACCATTGGTCGGTCGATCCCTTCAGCTACTATTATCTGCCCCATTCGTGCCGTGAGATCAGCATTTTTCTGTTCGGCTTCGGCAAGGCATCTAAGAATCTGTCTCATCTGGTCCTCATCGGGCGGCATCCTGGGCGGCATTTCTCCCTTTAGTTCTGGGGAATGGAAAATAAGATCGGTGTTAGAGGGTGAATCAAGGAAGGGATTACCGAGGCAATGGTCTTCCTCGGTAATCTCAGAGGAGATAAAAGGGTTGGTTTGAGAGTAACCACCCTGAGCATGAGGGAACCAGGACTCAAGAGGGTCATGAGTCCTGGGTGGTCCAAGGTGCGCTCGGACCGAGAAAGACGAGTTACTTGGGGGACTCATAGAGAGATCAGTGAATAGTGCGTCGAAATCTCCCTAGTCACTCATCTGGGTGAAGCAAGAAGAAGATAGGATTTTACTCCTACCTGAAGCAAGCACAAGATCAATCCAAGACCCTGGATTCACACTCAACACAGTGAAGGACTCAAAGTTGAGTCCAATTTATCTTGTAGTTTTTAAGTGTGATATTCAAGCAAATCTAGCAAGGATTACGCGGCCTAGAGGGAAGTCGGCTCAGAGCCGGATGCGTCTTCCCTGTTTATCCTGTCGTCTAAGATACCGCCGCTCCTTCCTTTCTTCGCTCCTATCCCAAGACGATGGATTCAGTGACCACGCCCCTATCTACCTGCAAGCAGGCGGAGGCTGACAAGGCCGGAACTTCACCCCTGGGGGTTACTGGCAGCTTGTCGCGAAGTACCGCAATTTCGCCCCTATCTACCTGAGACAGGCGGAGGCTACTTGGTACTAGTCAAAGAATCTGAAAATATCCGGCTCGTGATATTTGCTAGGATCAGTTAGAACGTGATATGGAAGACGGGGATTTGGGCTCTACCTTAGGGTGTTCACACACACTCAGGTACCCTCACTCAGCCTGAAAACAAGGTCGGGGATTAGTCTCCCGCAAACAATTTTCAGTTTTTATTCTTTTTTTTTGGTCAATACTGTTAGCAGTCCCAATTTTAAAGTTAGGTTATCACTTTAATTAATCCACCACAAAGCACGCCTATCGGACAGTCCCAATTTCCTGTTTAATTTAAGTGAGAAAATCAGAGGGGGAAATCGAGAAAAGCCGATGCAAGTTGAAATCGATGATGCGTATGCTAAGTAGAGAGTACTTACAGTGATCCCTTCGCTTTTTGATGCAGGATGCAATACAGAATTGAAAACTTTATTCTACATGCAAATGCAGGCGATGAAAGCCGCTCCTAGACAGGCAGTTCTATTAGCGTGGAGAACAGTTTAATTTGGACTAAGTTCTGCGGTCTAGGTGCGTCTTTTATGTGTAATGTGTGGTCCTATTGATTACGAGCACCAACAAATCCTAGAGTGGCTCGAGGAGCCGCTAGTGCAAGCTAAATTACCATTCACCCACACAGCACACGGGACACGGTTTCCACTATATTTACACGCGTGAGATCCCAAACGGGAACCGCTGGAAATAATGCAAAAGAAAAATAAAGTACAATGCCTCTCTTTCTCTCAACACAATTTAAATGCTAAGTCCTCGAAGCGTCGCCGACTCCTTGCGGTCCTCGCACAAAAATTAAATGGAGGTCAGAGAGTGACAAAAATAAATTAATGCAAAAAATAAATGAGAGAAAAATAATTACAAGAAAAACCGGGGGTCAGACTACCCGGGGATTGAAAATCAAACACTCAAAAATATGCTGCAAATTAACCTAACCCGTGCCTCCCCGGCAACAGCGCCATTTTGATAAGCCTCCCGCACCCTTAGTTAATTAGATCAAATTAATGTCGATAATTCGTTGCAGTCGGATACGAGGGGCTAATCAAAAACCACTTATCAATTAATGTGAAGTTAACTTTAAGCGGCAATATTTTTTTACTTGGGTTAAGTCCAAGGTCGATCTCAGGGAGGCATCTGTCTCCTTAGATGAATTTAAGCAAGGATCCAAGTGTGAGATTTTCAAGGAGTATTTTTTTTAAGTCTTTTTCGGTTTTTTTATGCAAGACACATGCAAAATCAGGCCAGTTTTAAAGTTAAATTATAAAGAAGATCAAATTAACTCCAAAAATTTTGAAACTTGGCCAGATTATGAAATGGGATGAAATTAAGCTAACCTAAATTTTTTATAATTTTCTGATGCACGGATAATAAAATATGCAGATGTTAGTGAAAATGGCTAAACCAATTTTAATAATTACCAAACAATGAAATTACCAAACAATGATATTTTTAAGAAATAAAATTATTGCAAATAGATCTAATTAAGAGCTATCTAAATCAACTTTAATTTCCTTAAAATACTTCACGGTTAATTAATTAAAAATTGATTAAGGTTTTCACTAAATGATTTTTCTAGGACAAACTGTACGTGAAAATGATGTGAATTTTAGATATATTGTAGCATAAACTTAGATCTACCAACTACGATTTTTCAGTGATTTTTAGACGAGCAGAGATTGCGCAATAAATTAAACAATCAAATTGGGTAAAATATTACAATTTTCTACCAAATTAATTTCAATAAATACTCTGCAAATCAGAAAAATACAAATAAGTGCTAAAAAGGTAGAACAAAAATTATGCTACACCATGCAACTTTTGGAATTGAAAATTGATGACAGAATGACAACAAAATAAACGTGCAAATGTAAGGATGTAAATGCAATACAGAAATAAAAAATATGAACTAAAATGGTGAACAGGGACTTACATGCAATTTCCTAAAACTTGAACTTCCTTTGGTAACTTGCAAGGGGTGTCAAGTGTCCCCTTTACAAATACCCTTTTCTTTAATGTGCGATAGATCTCCCCTGTTCTTGGAGATGAAACAGGGGAGGCCAATGGAGGAGCTTCACGGTGGAGAAGCTTAAAGATGGCCGGCGGTGGAGACGCGTGAGGAGGGCGGCGGCGTCGGCGGCGTGGGCGGGCGGGGCGGTGTGGGGCGCCAACGCCTGAGGAGGGCGGCGGCGTGGAGACCTGCTGTTGGCGGATACGCGCGCCGCGCGCGCGGCCAAGGCCCACTGGAGGTTGACGGTGGTCGTGCGCGAGGTGTCGGGGAGGTGCTTGGGGCAGGCGCGGCTCCCAGCCGCGCGAGGGCTGGAGCGGGCGGTCGCGCGGAGCGGCTAGCCCGAGGCGGAGGTGCACGCTGGGGCGTGGAGCTGGTGGCGGTGATGCTCCAGCCGCAGGTGGCTGCGGTTGTTGAAGGTTGACGGTGCAGCGGCTGCCGGAGTCGTTGACGGCGAGGGAGGAGGGCCGACACACGGCCAAGGGTCGTCGGAGCAGTGGAGGCGTCCACCGTGCGGTTGGTGGTTGATGGGTGTGTGAGTGTGAGGAAGAAGAAGAAGCAGGGGAGGTGTCAATACCTCCTCTTTTTCTCATGCATTTGTTTAACAGGGCGTAAATAAGTGATGAATCGATTGACAAAATTTTGTCGAAAAATTAATTAAAAATCACCGTTGCGTTCGCAACGTGTGATTTATCCGTTGAAGTGGGATCGGTTTTGTGATTGGATGAATGAACGATGATGAAATTAAGAGAGAGAAAGGGATGAGGAAGAAGAAGAGAGGAAGAAAATTACCTGGATGTGGAATGGTGCCTGGGAAGGGAGAAGCAAAGCTTCTCAGGTCGTCGCTCGACGCGCGGCAAGCGGAGCTCGGGCAGCGGCGGTTTGCGGCTGCGGCAGTGGACGGAGGGCCACCGGATCTCGCCTAGAGGAGCAGGGTCGTCGCTCACCGTTGGCACTCTCTCCCTTGCTGTCACCAAAGAAGAAATGGAGCTCTCCTCTCCCTCACTATGAAGATGGCGGATGGGGGTGAATGTGGGAGTAGAGGAGATTATAAAGAGGAGGAGGTGGAGGTTGGAGAGGCCATGGAGAGAGTGGAGGAGATGGAGAAAGTGGAGGAGATGGGGTGAGATGGAAGGTGTCGATAGTTGGCTTCCCCCTTAAGTTAAGGGAGAGTGGGAGAAGAATGGGTAGAGAGGAGAGAGAGGATGCCACTTGGCGTGCTAGGATGCGGCCATGTGGCATTTATTTAAAAAAAATAAAAACCAAGGAGTTGACACGTGGCGGCTTTTGGAGCCACCACGTGTCACTCTCAGAAAAATCCAAAGTTAAAATGGAAAGAAAAATCAAAAAGATATAACAAAAGGGCTTAAATCAAAAAGTTTTCAACACGAAAGTTGCTCGTCTCGACGAGATCTACAACTTTCGTGAAGGGCCAAAAATCAAACGAGATCATCTGTAAAAAATGTATTTTTGGGTGGTACCTCATAGATATAAAATACCGCATTTTATCTTTTACAATTTTTTTGTCATTTTTAATTAAGAGAAAAATCAAAATAAAAATAAAGAAAATATGAGAAGAATATTTACAACTTAATCTAATTTTTTTGGATTTTTAATAGTTAAGAAAATAAAATGGTAAAATACAGGGGCAAAACGGTCATTTTGTACAATGTACAAAAGGGGCCCAAAACCCAAGTTTTGCATACGAGCTCCGATTTTAGTGAAATTGGTCTTGTTTCGAAGGTCTCTGAATGTTTATTACTTTAAAAGTGAGTAAACCTAATTTGGAGATCGTATGAGAGAGATATGTGCGTTTTAAGGTCTAAGGTCTTCAAACTTGGATTGCGGTTTTATTAGGTGATTTTACAAGTTAGTATTTTTTTTGACATTTTTCTTTTATTAGTGTTAGTTATATATACACAATAGAGTTGGTTTTATTGGTTTTGGAGTTAGTATAAAATACATACAAATAAGGTATTTTATCTAATATACAGGTGAATATTTACAAGTGAAATTGGCTTCTTATTTATGTAATTATGAATGCTAAAATGCAGATGTTAACAATGCATGCATGAATGCTAATTTTACAATATAAATAGAAATATGCATCTATTTACTCGGGAACAAGACTCTATTTTCAACTTTTAGAGTGATGAATCACTGATTCATCAACATGTTGGAAACTTGGTTAGGATGCATTATACTATACCGCATGTTGATTGATGCACGCCAACCCTATGTTAATCTCCAAGCCTTAGAGTCACAGTATGAGGTCACACATCGACCAAGACCATAGAGTATCCATTATGCTTGATATTTAGACAAAGATAAAAGACTGGATCAAAACTCATCATCTTTAATACCAAGATCCATCAACATGAGTTAATAGTGATAAAAAAGATAATAACATACATATGGATCATATAATTAATATATAAAATTGGTGTATATGGAATGTTAAGGGAATCATAGGTGTTTAGGGGATGCAGATACATAACATCTTGAAAACTAATTTCCGTGCAAGTAGCTTGCTAAAATTAAATGTCAAATCTATCTACTTGCTTCTTGTTGAAACCATTTAAATATCTATTTATTTTAAATTAATTATATTGATTGTACTCGACTTTTGTTGACATTTATCTTGTTACCAACATGTATGGCAGGCAAGGCACCTGCAACTCAGTAGATTGACAGATGTATGCTAAGCTTCTGTAGTTTATTTTACGATACACATATTGTAGTTCTTGTACAAGATAAAGTAAATGCCTTTCTTCCTCTTTTGCTACATTTAGGATACACGTACATAATGTAATTTCTTTTGTTATAGGTAATTGTATATGAAAATTAATGTAATGTGAATTGGTAACACTTGTTTTTTATGTTGCTTGTGAATGCATTTCGAATCACGAAAAAATTTCCCTAAATTTTAGTAACCTAATGCGATGAATTACGAATATATTACTACGAGTGTTATGTAAATGGGTAACCCGGATCCACGGGTGTCACTGTTACATGTTTCGGGTATATGATAGTACTTTGAGTTGGTATATGATTTGTCAGCTTAGGTGACAGATCACAATAATGATCAAGTAAATCTGAAATGTCTGTGTCTAGATTTGGTGACTTGGATGAGTCTATGTCAAGCTCATTCACTTTGGTAGCAGCATGGGTAGCCTTGATAGTTGGATCCTCAGGTGTCTCTCCTTGGTTGTGTTTGGAGTTTGTGGAGAGGTATGTTCTTCTAAAGTGTTTTACTCAGGGGTCTCCTATGTGTCACGAATGTCGATTTCTTGTTCAGTTGTCTCAAGGTCAGGTGTGTCCTCGACATTTTTATCATTATGGTCCTGGTTTGAAAATTTTATCCACTGAGTCTCACAATCAATAGTCTCTCTAGTAGAGGCTAAGAACGACTTTCCCAAAATAATGGAAGAGTTAGGTAGCTTCCTCTGTGCTCAATGTCCAGGACAATGAAGTCCACTCTATGTTTAACACCTTGGAAATTCATGACGATTGAAACAATTCCTCTCAATCTTTTGGTGGATCGATCTAGAAATTGAATGATCACTATGGTCTATCTGAGCGGTCTGAGATTTAGTTGGTCAAACACAAACTTCGATATGATGTTCATGGTGCAGGTCATCGTCAATCTGAACAAGGGCAAAATTAGTGTTCTCAATCTCACTATTAACCCTAGTCAGCTATTTGACTCTGTGGATTTTGCTCTTTTTAGTCATCACCATTGAACTGGCCATAGTTATTAAATGCTATTTAGTTCTAGATATTTTCTTGCCTTTCTTATTTGGTGATAGTTCACTCTTCAGAAATCTCTGAAGATTGGGTATGTACTGTATGGACTTGATTAATGGAAGATTTAAGATCAGGCTTTTGCAAAATATTTCCATTAAGGTGTTGTCCTCTTTTTGAAGTTTTTTTTTATTTTTTTATTTTTTTGAATTTTTGATAGAGTCAGTGGAATGGTCAATGGACTGGTTAGATACTTGTGGTGTTTGTATATGAAAATTTTACATATGATTTTCTCAGGTTCATTTTTGTGATCCTCACCTTTCCTTAGTTGTTAATCATTTTTTAACCATCTGGATGATATCATCAAGTTTTTCAGTCAAAGCTTTGGATCTCTGATTAATCTGAGAAATGTCATCTTCTATCATCTCATAACTAGTAGATGAATGCCTGTACTCGTTATGCCTTGACTCCAGCTTGCATTCTTGAGCTGAGTAATAGTCTTTCTCTATGGTGAGGTCATGAGTTCTATTTCTTTGACTATGGATATCAAATGTTTGGTCAAAGGAAAATTAGTCCTATTAGGGATGACGTCATCCCAGTTAGGGGATTGTTCAAATAATGAATTGGCATTCGTAACTGAAAATCATGTTTATCTATCCCATTCGGTTACGCTCATGTCCATCGTTGAATTTCTCACTCTATTAGGTTGACATAATAATCATTCGATTCTATGAGCGACTCATATCTTGAAAACTCAACCAAGGAAGTGGAGTGGTGGAATGAGGGTAGAGTGGATAATGGCTAGGGAAAAACCTTCTCAAAGAGAGGGATCTTCTGAAATGGGGCACTAAATCCTAGATTTATCAGCTTAATTGATTATATTTAACTCTCTTGCTAAAGTTATTCACAAAGATTCCATAACAACTAAAACTAAATACTAATTACTGTGTTGTAAATAATTAACCCTAATTATTATATCTTATTATGGTGTAGTATTTTATGTCTTTATTCCTTATTAAAAATCATATAAAAATTAGAGTAAATTTGTGTATAAAAAATAGCATTAAATAAAATAAAAACCCAAAAAATAAGCAAAAGAAAATCAAAGAAAATTACTTATATGGTTTTTAATAGTATTTAATTTTTGTCTCTGTACAAATGACCTCTGATCTCTTTGACTTCTGCATGAAATTGTAGATCTCATTGAGATTTACAACTTTCATGTTTACCACTTTTCCTAATTCGTTCTCTAAATAATTCTTTCTTAATTATCTCTGAATTGTTGATTTTCTTCAAATTCTTATTGGGCCATGTGGCGCATCCTCTGCGACCCACGTGACCCGCTCCTGGCTTGCCACCCATCTTCTCTAAGCATCGTTAGGTCCCCTCTGATCTGATATCTCTCGTCCTTCCATGCCATAAGTCGTCTTATCTATGATCAGACCTTATCCAGACCATTCATCTGCGTCACATTTTACTCCATTGGATCTGATTACCTGATCTGATCTAATCCATACACTAATGCCTCATTAGTAACCGTTGGATCGTTTGATCCAACAACTACTATGTATCGTCCTACTCTAATTATTGCTTTCCTCGTCCAAACCGTCTATCTTATTCTAATTATCCTAGCCATCTCAACCTTCCCTCTGACCAACTGCCACCTCCAATCCCTTCACCAAGCAACCACCTTCCTCACCCTAACCCACTTCCATTAACACCTAACCATCCCATCAATGTGGAGGTTGAAATCTTAGCCCAAAATCATCTACAAACCACTCCCCTTTTCCTCCTACAAAAACCCCTTAACGTCATTATTAGAGGGTCATGCACCCTCGTAAGGAGTATCCCCTAGTCATCCCTCTTCTCTGTGATAGTAAGAAGAAGGTGAGATGAGCAATAATGGTGGTTTTCTCCCATGCCGACCCATGGCTCATCAGCCATGTTACAACGTTCAGTGGAGTGTTGTTCGAGCTCCAGGCATGGCTGGCCTGCTGATGCAAAGAGCTTGAGGCTAAAACTGCCTTGATCCCAAGCCCTACACTCCATTCCTCATCTTCAAGATTCAGGTAAATTTAGTTTTGATTTCTTTTTCGATTTCAATAATTATTCCTCGCTTGTATGTAAACCTTCGCCCATTTTTGATAAATGCTTTTTCCTTCACCTTACATTTGAGATGTACGTAGGAAGTCAACATCATCTCCTTTCTTCCAGAATCTCCATCATATTCTTCTTTCTCCTTCAACGAAAAGGGGAACCCACCATGGCTACCACCTTCCGCGCTCAACTCAGTCGTCATCCCACTCACAATTTGCTTGCATCTTCTATAGATTCGCTTTGGCTTTACGTTGCTAACACATGCAGGTTAAAGAGAACTTCAATGGCCGGAATCCACAATCTCCTTCCGATCTGGCGATACCTATACGATGGTTCTTCACCGACTCAGACTTCAAGATGCTCGAGGATCGTTTCCGACCACGCCTCATCTTCGCAAATCTTCTTTCTATCTTCACCGACCTATGGAGAACCTCCAGGAGCATGTCGGAGGAAGGAGGATTCCACCGGATCCCAGCCTTGGAGCCACAGTGCACGGAGGTGTTCATCTGGGGAGGAAACATAGATACCATCAGATCACCCCAATTCCGGGATAATCTAGCAGACCAGTTGCAGCCATGTTTGCAGACCAAGCTTTCTATCCAGACCTATAGACTTGGATGATCTGAACCGTGTTCGGAAGCTCTACATGCCGCCGCATCGCCCGAGCCACGCAAGTATGCTTGAACCTGGACCGCACGCGATCACGCGTGCGGCTTGGGTTAATTGTACTTCACCCAATCGGTTCCCTATTATTGCAAAAATATCCCCGCCAGTAGTGTTTCATAAATTTCAAAGCTTCTTTATAATATTTGTATTTCAGTCCATGTAAGGCCCTATTTGCGATGTTTCTTGTTATGTTTTACAACGTTTATACCCCTACATTTAAACTTGAATAACTTGAGCATATGAACTCCAAATAAAGTAATTTAAATGCCATTTTAATCCCCATTTAGTTGTCTTTTATCTGATATAATTTATTTTCTGATTAGATAATAAATGAAGGATTAATTTGTGAGAGTCTATATTGTGCATCCGTGCTTATTAAATGAAAGATTACTCCACAGTGCATTGATCAATTGGACTTAGAATTAATTTATATAATTACTTAAGTTTGAAGAATCATTGTAGGGCATATACGTGAGTATATTTGCATATGCTAGAGTTTCATTATTATGTTCATTCTGTCATTATTTCTAGCAAGCATTAATGTATTAAATCACATTTCATCCATGCATGCATTTGTGATGTGCATTTATTTTGCATTGCTTGCTCGCATTGTTTGTATGTTTTAACCTAGATAATTTATCGATCACTTAACCTAGATATTTAAACACCTATTAAATCATATTATGGCTCGTGTCCTTGTGTTCGACCCTGGAATTCCCAGGTTATAAGTTAAAGAGAACCTCGTCACTTAGATTCCTCTCAGATCTGTATGAGATGCTAAATGCACGTGCTACATCAGATCGATCTTAATATATGCATTTAGCGATTCATCTGATGATGCCATTGTCGAGGATACATCTTCATTAATTTAATTATTTAGATTATATATTTTGGTGAAGTTTATTTTTTTTCTTATCTAGGTTAATCACGTAATATGATGTTTTCTTCATTATTATATTTATATGTGTGTTGATGATCTTTGAATTTTTTAAACTCTACTCTTCTATCGTAGGACCCGTTCATCAAGGACGCTCATGGAGAATGGAGGCAAGAAGCTCATGATGGTTTATGCTGAGAAGATGTGCAGAAGATGCCTTCATGACAAGTTGAAGATTATTCTGTTCATATTTATTATATAATATTGTAGACTTGAACTTTCCTATTTGTGTGTGATGAGTCTGTTTCACCCATGCAGGGTGGGTCTCAACTTGAGTGCTTGATTAAGGATCCATGAACACAACTCATAGAGTTATTTTCGATGTATTATCCTAAGTGCTTGATTCGTAAGTTAGGGCACAGTAATTGGATCTTATGAGATTCACTGATCTCTAAGATTCATGAGATGCACGTAATCTACGTTGAACTTAACCCAAATTAAATTTATTATCTTCCTGCTAATAGCCGCATGATTATGTGCATATTTCCATCAACTTGCATGCATTTATCTAAATTTTATATTCAGTCTTGAATATGCATGAAGAGAGCTAGCGACACTGTAAGTATTCCTCGTGAGCATGACATCATGATTTTACATCTGCAAGATTTTCCCCTTTCCTGATTTATCACTTACGATAATATGGAAAAGGGACTAAACGGTAGACAATGACTTATGTGTTCAGAGATTTATTACAAGTGATAACCTAATCTCTAAAAATGAGATTGTTAATGCAAGGTTGATGTAAATAAAATAGATCTAAAATTCACCTTGTTTTTGGGAGAGAAAACCCCACTATACTTGCAGATATATGCGATCGTTGAGAGGTGTGGATGTATCCCTAGGATAGAGCCCAAACCCTAATTCAGCCTGCTTGTAATACACATAAATTTTGTACTATCACCAATAAAAGCGACAATATAATTATACCATATTTATGGTCTTCACTGGGTGTGTTAGTGAAATAATCGGGTTTGTTTTAATCTTGCTTGACTATTCAACCTCCCAAAACCCCAGGCTCCATTGTCATCTCCTGGGATTCATCATATAAAGATTCAACTAACATTAATCCCTCCATCCTTGAGCCTCCCATTCTTTATACTTAGGCGTAGTTTTATCCTAAGTATAGGGGTATAGGGGGGATCCTTTGTCATCCTGGTTGTTTCCCTTGGGTCACTTGGTTTTAAATTCATCTCTTTATACTTAAGCTATTTCTCATCTTAAGCATAGGGGGACCCGAGTCCCTATCTTCATCAAACTGATTCTTTTTATTCATTTTGACATGTGCTTCTATCATCAGTTTTTGTATATTCTTTTGTAATTAGCACGGGCTATGGCTTCATATCACTTTATGCTATGAGGACATAGAAAAAGCTAAGTCTAAGTGGGTCTACCGTATATATTGCATCTATACTTTAGCCATAGCTCAAATTTTTAAAATTTTCACAAATTCTTAGGGTTATGGGTATTGTACTACATCATTGAACTGATATGTGTAAAAATGTTTGAAAATATTTTTTTGAAATTTATATAAATATTTGACAAGGTTTTCAAAAATATTTTACATGGTTTGTGAAAATAGGGTTTGATATGTTTGGAAAATCATTTGTAAAATGTTTTGAAAACCTACATATTTATGTGACATTGTTTTGAAAAATGTTTTACTTAGGTTTGAAAAATAGGATTTTACTTGTTTTGAAAATTTTTGTAAAATGTTTGGAAAAATTTTATACATATGTAATACTATTTGTAAAAAGTTTTCAAAAATCTCTTTCAAAGCTTAGGGTGTAAATAAGTCTAAAAAATTAACCCTCTAACTTAAAATGAAAAAATATATTAACTTATTGATTGGTGTTATTCTCTGACACTTCCACTATGTACTTAAGGCTTGAGATGATCTTTAACACTTGGTTTAAGGAGTCCCTAGACTTAGAGTTATCATATATTAATCATTAAGGTTTTGGACTTAAAAATTCTCACCCTCCTAGTTTGAAGATATGCATGTTATATTTCATGCTTAATCTCCCTTAAAACAATTTTGACTATCACTTACATGCACGACTGCATGCATGATTGAGATGAGTTAAGATATTACTGAGAAGACTGAGATTGAAAGTTTGAGTTTGGACATGATCTATATGATGACCGAGGATGGTATAAAATTAATGATGTCTTCATGAAACTTGAGTGTCAGCATCTTAGCCAGTATGAGACATGTTCTCATGCTATCTCTTGAATTTATCCTAAACTGCCAGGGTGTAATGATATTAATTAATAAGTTGATCAGCATGCACCAATCTTTTGGTAAAAGCAGTGGAGCTAGCCAAAAATAGAGAAAGAAAGAAATGATGAAAGAATACTCTCACCTTACAAAGTCAATTTCAAAAGAGCATCAACCAAAGGCAAGCGCTCCCAACCATTTTTAAAGTATCCACTTGGACCACTGCTATTAGGACTAGGAGTCGAGCTAGCACCCAAAAAGTTCTCTACATCGTAAATGCTACAAGTCTAGGTGTAGAAGGTATATTAGATACTCAAAAAAGGCACACCCTGGTGTACTCCCAAGAAAACAAGTGCAGACGACTCCAACTTCTTTTGACGGACACACTGATTGACAAAAATCTAAATGAAAATTTTGTGTTGAGTATTGGCACTTGAGAGAACCCTGTTCCAATTAGAGGAAGAGAAAATAAGTACACGATCCTACCACCTCCATTATCTGGCCTTCCATCTATCCTTTTTGAAGTCTGACAAACTAAAGAGATGGTGGATTGAAGCAAGACTAGATTTGTTCCCTAGAGTTGATGGTTTGGTCCTTAGGAGAACTTTTGAGATTGGAATTCATGGTGATATAATGACTCTACTCTCATGTAGTAGTCTACACTAAGTCAAACTTCTTATTTATATGTATACAATGAGAGTCTGACAATTGGAAGAGTTTAATTCCTTTTGATTAATACTTTGATCAACTTAGAGTGTTAAGATTCATAAAATTGAGGGTTTTATGTCAAATCAAGCCTTGTACATTCACTTGCACATGTCAGGTTTCTCACTGATTAAACTAACTCTCTAACAAATTATTTCTTTATTAATTAGCTCGAGGACGAGCTTAGCTTTATTATAGGGGGGTGATAAATACCAGATTTACCAGCTTAATTGATTATATTTAACCCTCTTGCTTAAGTTATTCACAAAGATTCAATAACAATTAATACAAATTACTAATTACTGTGTTGTAAATAATTAACACTAATTATTACATATTATTATGATGTAGTATTTTATTTCTTTATTCCTTATTAAAAATTATATAAAAATAAGAGTAAATTTGTATATAAATAAAATAGCATTAAATAAAATAAAAATAAAAAAATAACCAAAAGAAAAAACAAAGAAAACTGGTTTATATGCATTTTAATAGTATTTAATTTTTATCTTTATACAAATGACCTTTGATCTCTTTGACACATGAAAGTTGAAGACCTCATCGAGATCTACAACATTCATGTTTACCACTTTTCCTAATTCACCCTCTAACTAATTATGTCCTAATTATCTCTGATTTATTTATTTTATTCGCATTTTCATCGGACCACGTGGCATGTCCTCAGCCTCCCACATGGCCCGCTCCTGGCTTGCAACCCGTCTGCTCTAAACACCATTATATCCCCTCTGATCTAATGTCTCTCATGCTTCCATGACATCGGTCGTCTGATCTATGATTAGACCTTATCCAGACCATTCATCTATGCAGCATTTTCCTCTGTTGGATCAGATCAACTGATCTGATCTAATCCATACACTAGCATCTCATTGGTAATTGTTGGATCATTTGATCCAATGGCTATTGTGTGTCCTCCTCCATCTGTTGCTTTCCTCATCCAAAATCACCCATCTTCTTCTAATTATCCCGAACATCTCAACCTTCCCTCCGACCAACTGCCACCTCCAATCCCTTCACCAAGAAACCACCTTCCTCGACCTAACCCTAACTTCCATTAACACCTAACCATCCCATCGATGTTGTAGTTGAGATCTTGGCCCAAAACCATCTACAAACTACACCTCTTTTCCTCCTACAAAAACCCCTCGCCGTTGTCAATGGCAGGTCATCCACCCTCGTATGGAGTATCCCCTTGCCATCCCTCTTCTATGTGACAGAAAGAAAAAGGTGAGATGAGCAATAATGTTGGGCTTCTCCGGTGTTGACCCATGGCTCATCAGCCATGTTATAACATTTAATCGAGTGTTGTTTGAGCTCCAGGCATGCATGGTCTGCTGATGCAAAGACCCTAAGTCTAAAACTACCTCGACCACAAGCCCTACACTCCATTCATCATCTTCAAGATTCACGTATATTTAGTTTTTATTTCTATATCGATTTCAATAATTATTCCTCGTATTTTTGTAGACTTTCACCCATTTTCGATAACGCTTTCGCCTTCACCTTACATCTTAAATTACGTGGGAAGTCAATGTCATCTCCTTTCTTCTAAAATCTCCACCATCTCCTTCTTTCTCCTTCAACGAAAAGGGGAACCAACCATGGTTGACACCTTTCTCGCTCGACTCAGTCGTCATCCCACTCAAAATTCGCTTGCACCTTCTATAGATTAGCTTCAGCTTTGCATTGTTAAGACCTGCAGGTTCAAGAGAACTTAAATGGTCAGAATCCATAGACTCCTTCCGTTCTGGAGATACCTATATGGTTCTTCACTGACTCAGACTTCAAGATGCTCGAGGATCTTTGCTGACTATGCCTCGTCATCGTTAATCTTCTTTCGATCTTCACCGACCTATGGAGAACTTCCCGGAGAACATCGGAGGAAGGAGGAGTCCATAGGATCCTAGCCTTTGAGATACTCCACATGGAGGTGCTTATGTAGGGAGGAAACACAGATACCATTGGATCACCCCAATTTGGGAATAATCCAATGATCTAGTTGTAGCCACGTTGAGACCAAGCCTTCTATCCATACCTGCAGCCTTGGATGATCTGAATCGCGCTCTGAAGCTCTGCTTGTCGCCATGTCGCCCGAGCCACACAAATCCGCCTGAACTTGTACGCACGCGCCTTAAGCGTGCGGGTGTGGGTTAATTTCCACTTCCACCCAACTGATTCCCTATTATTGCAAAAACACCCCCCACCAAGTGTTGTTTCATTAATTTCAAAGTTGGTTTTTAATATTTGCATTTCAATCCTTGTAAGGACCTATTTTAGATGTTTCTTGTTATGTTTTACTTCCTTTATACCCTTACATTTAAACTTGAATAACTTGAGCATATGAACTCCAAATAAAGTAATTTCAATGGTATTTTGATCCTTATTTATTTATCTTTGATCTGATATATTTTATTTTCTGATTAGATAATAACTGAAGGATTAATTTTTGAGAGTCTACATTGTGCATCCATGCTTATTAAATGAAATATAGCTCTACAGTGCATTGATCAATTGGACTTAGAATTCATTTATATAATTGCTTAAGTTTGAAGAATCATTCTAGGGAATATACGTGAGTATATTTGCATATGTTAGGGTTTTCTCATTGTGTTCATTATATCATTATTTCTAACAAGCATTAATGTATTAAATTACATTTCATCCATGCATGCATTTGTGATGTGCATTTACCTTGCTTTGCTTGCTTGCATTGTTTGTATGTTTTAACCTAGATAATTTATCGATCGCTTAACCTAGATATTTAATCACCTAAACAATCGTATTTTGGCTCGTGTCCTTGTGTATGACCTTGGACATCCCAGGTTATAAATTAAAGTCGAGAGCCTCATCACTTAGATTCCTCCTGGTTCTGTCTAAGAAGCCAAATGCCCGTGCTATAATGGATCGATCTTAATACATGCATTTAGTGATTCATCAGGGAACATAGATGAAGATGGTTGAGATATGTTCATGTAAGCTCGATCCACGGAGACTGGGTATAAATACCAATATTCTGACATCTTCGAATAGGAAGGAGGACTATGATTCACATACCTTGATACATGTATGTGATGAATAGCCATTCATCGACATTTATTCTTCCATTTTGCATTTAAATCCTTATAAAAATACTTGTAAATAGAGAAAAATTGTACAAATTAATTCATTATTAATCTATATATAATAGATAAATACTTGTATTTAAATCCAAAATAAAATGACGAAGAAAAGAAAAAAGTAAATGAAGTATCAATGATACTAAATGACCCTAAACCCCGAGATCAGGTCATTATTGACTTGGTTGACAGGAATAAAATAGGGAGAGATAAGACTCAACACACTGCACTAAAAACCCAAATTTTTATTATTGAAATTAATGATTTTTACTTTCTTTTATTCTTCATTCTATACATCTCAAAAAAAAATCATCTACAAGGAACTTATATATAAAAATACATAGAAATTATAAAAATAAATAATTGTACACCTAATAGATAAAGTTGTAAAAATAAATAAAACATCCATAAAATAGTACATAAAATAAGAAATGATTTTACATATTTTGACTTTTAATTAATAAAATCATTTATTATTTTTAATTTGATTATTAAGGGAATTAATCCCTACTTTTTTCAAATTGGTCTGCGTGGACCAATCATGGCCTTTAGAATGTTGACCTCCGGTCAACTATCCTCTCCTCCCTTTGACGCCTGTCAGAACTAACATAAGGTGCTCCTCAAAAAATTTTCCCTTCCTCGATCACTCCATATCTCTTGAGATTCTCCCAAACCCCTCTATCTCCATATCCCTTCCTCCATTCCTCCATCACATGTAGCCCCATCTACCCTAACCCCTCCATCTCCATAGGCTCCACCAACCACCTCGCCTCTTCACGCCATCTCCTTTCGAAATTCACCGGACACCATGTCTATAAATAAGGCCCTATCTCCTACTTTGCCTTTTCGATCACTCTAACTCTACTGTAACCCCAAAGGGTGCTTTCGGGAGATCAATCCTTGCTGACAACAAGAACTCCAAGCCTTTTCGGCTAAGATAAAGTGGAGGAGAGCTTGATCCAGCTATCATCGGTGCTACTCCGACAAAGTCTTCGTCTACTCCTGGTATTGCCAGTCGAGCTGATTTTCTTACATTTCTAGGTAGCTTTCCTTCCAGTATTTCGTTACACATTTCATTTTATGCAATTAATTCATAGATTAGCTTTAATTCTATGTTTAAGATTCATTGGAACTCTAGAGCTCCAGCCACTATCACTATGATATCTACCCTTGTTCTGACCCATTATCGTCTCCATCGCATGCCACCCTTCATGTCTTCATCAGAATCCCCATCGAACCACCTCTAATTTTTTAAAAATCAGAGAGATCGAGGTTCCATCCTCTACTTTCACTGGAACATATTCGCCCCACCCCATTTCATGCCAAATTCACCAAATAAAGGCCCAAGATCCTTCGCCTTCTTGTGTTCGATCTAACAAAATAAGAACCTGGTATTGGAAACCTCATCTAAGGTAAGTTGCACCCATAATTAAGTTGCCTACGCCACGGAACCTCTAAGAGACTCCAAGCTTCTTCCTATGAAGCCCAGACCCATTGTTGAACATGCAAGCCCTTGGTGAGCCATTATGCAATAAACGTTATTGCAAATATAATTCCCTGATCTGAAATAAAGAATATTTAATTTGCATAATAGGTCCTTAGTACAATTAAGGTTATGTACCATGGCCATCTTGATCATCATACAACTGTTGATTCAATTGTTGAATCATAGAGGCCGATGCTTGGATTAATATCTAAAGAGTTAAATTGAGGACTCATCAAGCACCGTCAAATGATTATAAGAGATGATCTACAGTCTGAGTAGGAGATGGAAACCCTTTCTCTGATGGACTGATATCTAACCAGCCTCTTGATGAAGGTTCTTTGCATAGGAATAGAGATTCAGAGGTGTTAGATGAAAACTTGCCCGATCGACTACTCTAAAAGAAGAATAGTGTCATTTTAATGACCGATCAAATTTTAGCAGAAAATTTATTTTATTTTATCTACAATTATAAACTAAAGTGCATAGTGTTAAGTACGGGAGTGTCGAACTCAGGGAGGCAAATAGTTGGAAACTAGGGTTTAATAGTAGAAAATTAAGGTAAGTTTCCTAATTTTTATTTATTTTTAGAGATTTTCTGGATTTTTATTAATTTTTAAAACTTTTATATTGATTTTGTGATTTTTAATTTTTTTGTAATTTTTGAATTACTTAGAAAAGGTTTTGTAATATTTATTTTATTATTTTTTTTAATGGCTAATATGGAGAGGAGCATCCGCTTTCAGGCTGGCCAAAGTGGAGAGGAGCCTCCGCTGTTCTCTGTGATAAGAAAATTCCTTTAAAAATTAAAGGAAAGTTTTACAAAGCAGCCGTGAGACCTTCTATGCTTTATGGATCTGAATGTTGGCTTGTGAATTGTAGACATGTGTAGACAATGGTTGTAGTAGAAGTGAAAATGCTAAGATGGATGTGTGGACATACACGTAAAGATCGGATCGAAATGATGCAATTATAAAGAAAGTTGGTGTAGCTCTGATCGAGGATAAGATGCGAGAAAACCGCTTAAGATGGTTTGGTCATTTGCAAAGAAGGTCAATTGATGCACCGGTTAGGAGATGTGAGTGTTGGGATGTTGAGCCGGCTAAGAGAGGGCGAGGACATCCCAAGAAGTGTTGGAAAGAGACTATACGAAGGGATCTTAGTTTTTTGGATATAAGCCCGAGATTGACCCAAGATAGATTTGAATGGAGGTGAAGAATCCATGTAGCCGACCCTACTTAATTGTGGGGAAAGGCTTTGTTGTTGTTGTGATTTTTATGAATTATTTGTACAATTTTTATGAATTTTTAGGAGGTTTTTAGATGATTTATGAGTTTTGACTTATTTTTAAAGTTGGAAATTAGGTTTTTATTATAAATTGTGAATTATTTTATATTTTTCAGAAAGAAAACAATGTGAAAATATTTTTATTTTTATTACAAAGAAGGTGAAAGTATCTTTAAAATGATAGGTTGAGCGTATTTTTGTGATTTTTATTGAATTAATTATGAAATTTTAAAGTTGTAATGTATTTTAATTTTTTATTTTTTTTATTATTTAATTTTGATTTTGTTTTTGTTTTATTTTAAAAATATGGTAAAATATATTACATGTAATTTTTGTTAGATTTTTAAAAGTGTTTCAACATTTTTTACGTATTTTAAATGTTTGTTATATTTTTTGGTGATTTATGATTTATTTAATGGTAGAAAATAATTTTAGTTTTCAAAACACTATTTAATACTGTATATAGTATATTACAGAGTAATTATATGTATTTTTATTAATTTTTTATGTTTTGTATTTTTATTTATTATGCATGTGTTATATATAGGGGTTATATTCAGTGTAAGGGGTGTTTTTGTAATTTTCTAGAAAAAAGGGGGCACGTAAGTTTGATCAGAATTTGGGAATGCTCGCATGCTAGTAGACAAGGGAGCACGTGCGCCTGCACGTGAAGGCTACTGTAGAGGACCTTCAAGCAAATTAGATAAACCGTAGGGGGTATGAGTGCAAAAAGACAAGAAATATATGAGCAACGCACGTGCAGGGCACGTGCGCCTATGCCTTAGGCGGTGAGGCGGTGGAGAGCTTTAAACTTTGATGCGTGGCTCGGCTGGCGTCATTCGATAAAGCAATGGATTTAATCTAGCTCGTATGTAGTGACACAGATCTGACGATCGATGTCATTTTTTTTCAACTCAAAGAGGCGAACGGTGACTTAGTTAAGAGCTGAGGTGATGGTGAATTGAGTCGAGGTGATGATGCCTCGTTGAAGGTGTCCTAATCGATAATTTGTATAAGTTCTCCAGGTGCGGCTCTACTTCTTTACAGGTCATGGATCTCGATGTTGTGGCCGATGATCTGATTTCTTCAATATATGGTGGTTGATCTGCAGTGCGATGATGGGCGTTAGATGTGGCTCGCTGTGGAGTGGGATGCCGATCTGGTAGTGCGATTCGACGGTAATGCTTCGGTGGTCAACCTCTTCCAGATTGCTCAACGAAGCTCTCTAGTGTGTGATGGTTGTTTAATCTGGAAGCTTTGATTACCGATTTGAGCACACCAATTGTTTCTCACGTGCGATGGAGTATAGATATCCAATGACGAATCGAATAGAGGCGATGGTGCTTCTGGTTGATCGTCGATCAGCTGCAGGTCGCTCGAACAGATCGTTCAAATGCTTCCCGATCATTGAAACACCTTGAGTATCTGCGATGCTCAGAGTACTCGAGTACAAGGAGCTTGGTCACAAATCAAATCGAGAACATGAATGTAGTGATTTCGACGATCGTGAAGGAAAGGAATCCAATATCCATCGTGATCAGAAGTGAACAGATTGCATGAGGTAGACAGAAAACGGAAGGACTCGAAGAGGAATGCACAGGTGGATGTGATCGAATCAAGAGAAAAAATAGTGGAATAGACTAAAAAGAGCATAAAATGGAAGAGAGAATCAAAGATAAGAAGAATGGCTGACCTGTAAATGGATGATGTTGTAGAAGAAGGATCGCCTGGATTAAGCTGAGGATGGATGAAGGTTGATGCCTATGGATCTGGAGCAGAAGCTCTAGGGGATCGTGACCTCCATGCGAGGGCGGAGCTCGAGGAGGTTGAACGTAGTCGTGAGCGAAACTGCGTGTGGCATCGATCTCACCAGCTCCTTGCTCCTGCTCACGGCGACGGTAGAGGAGAGTCGTTGTTACTCTCCCCCTCTCTCTTGCTCTATGCCGGAGCTCATTGGACTCGAAGGAAATGAAATGGCAGATCACCTTGTCCAGGAGGATGGGAACCATATTTATAGGTGAGGTAACTTGGGGAGCACGAAAATGGATGGGGTCACCAGAGTTGGAGTCCGGTGAGCGGTAATTTGTTGGCGAAATGTCCAATGGCTGCTAAGTTGGAGCAGTTGAATGGTCAGAGAAGACAAGTGGATAAAGGAGGCAACATGCAATCAGGGAAGAAAGAATGGGAGGAAAAGAAGGGAAAGGTAGAGAGAGCGAAAATAATATTAAATAATTCATTAATTATATTAATTTAAGGAATAATCAAATGGTTAATTATGTAATTAAATGAAAAATAAAATAGTTATATATAATTAACGAAATAAATAAACAAATTAATGACTTATTAAATAATAATTAGTAATTTAATAATAAATTAACTAATTAATATTATTTAAATAATTAGATAAATTTTATTTAGTTTAATTTAATAATTAAGTATTAATAAATTATGTAAATATAATATGTAACACATATTAAATGATATAAATGAAGGTACATTGTACAATATATACGAATATGGTTCGAAACCCAAATTTTCCATATTAACTCTGATTTTACAAAAATCAGTGTCATTTGATAGATATTTAAATAAAACAAAATTTAAAACAGAGTTTTCTCAATTCGCAGTCCATATGGTCGAGTTATGAGGTCCGAAATATTTAAGTCACGGCTTCGTGGCCTCTGGATTTATTGGCATTTTGGCTTAAATTATAATTTTATATTTTTTTATTGATTTTTCAAAGTACATTAGAAAATAAATTAATCTAAATGGAGTTACAGTTAATTAAATAAAAAGAAGTGAAGTTTCTACATATAGTACATATATACAACGGGGTCTAAACCTTAAAACTCACTCGTCTTATTCTACTATTTTTTTGATATTTTTAATAAATAATATTAAGTATAAAACGAAGTTTAAAAGTGAGTTTCGTTGACATGGGATTTCTTATAAATAGTTATGAACCTCTGAAGTCGGCTTTTACGACCTTTTCAGTCCATTGTAATATTTTATTTTATATTGAATAGTATTTATGATATTTCTATAAAATAATATATATTTCAATGAATAACTTTTGTAAAGGAATTATTTTAATTTGGATTTTTCAAAGTGATAAACAAAATAGGTGAAATAATTATAAGGTAAAAAAATAAATTTAATGTATTTTGGTCTTGATTTTCTATTATTTTTATAGGTTAGGATCCTAATCTCCTCCTACTTATTTTGTTTTGTAGGCCGTGACAATATTAACCTACTCTGGGGGTTAGGATCAATCTAAATATATATATTATATACAACCTTCTTTTTCTTTTATTTTTTTTCTCGTTATTATTTTATTTTGGATAAAATAAATGTTAAAGATAAAATATAAACAATTGTTGTTATAAAGTTAATGAATGGGAATTAGTGATTACTTACATGCATTTTTACCAAGGATTTTAGCTAAAATGAAATAATAAAGGCGATGAATCATAGATTCATCATTACCCTATATTTTACCTTTGCTAGTCCCCTAGCAAACACTTATTCTATAAGTAAGTGCAAGAAAAAAGAGAAAGAAAAAGAAAAATAAAAGAACTAAGAACATGCTTGTTTCTTTAAATCGAATCTAACTTTACCCAAAATCTAGAATTTGGATTAGGCCTTTCGATTAATAGTGTGTTGGGAATCTATTAGAATTAGGATTTAAGCCTCGAAAGCCCTCAAGTTCCACAAATCCTTATTCAGGTTCACCTCAATAGCCAGCTCATATCCACTCATTCATCATGCAAACTTTTCAGCTTTGAAAGCAATTTGTACTATTATGAAAGTTTTAGTTCTTCCGCCTAAGAGAAGCGAAGAAACCACTCATCCCAGTTATACACTCCCATTGGGCCCTCATCCAACTACTCGATGCTCGAGGAGGGGGTATTTCCTTCTAATGTCAGGTCATGTTGTGTCCACAATCTAGTATAGGAAGAAGAAGAAGAATGAGAAGAGAAATTGAGTGTGAACAGTGTAGTCACATTTGCTTGTGAAGCCTAGCTAGTTTACCCAAGTCTCCACTAGGATAATGCAGGCTTTCTAAAGCTCGTACCATTGTGATCATTTTTGTATTTGGCGTATTTGGCTTCTTTTTGGTAGACATGATTGTTACACTGCATAGATCTTTTGCGCTACGATGGATATAACATCTTTTCGTTCCGTCCATTTTTTTGGGTCTTGGAAAAATTGTGCCAGCAAATCCTTCCCTCATCCGAAGCTTTATTTCAACCCCAATCTCCTACATATTTCGATGTATGTGCCTCTAGACAAGGATGGAAACACACCACTGAAATGGATTGCCCTTCGTAGCCCCATGCAAGGTGAGCTAAATGTAGAGTGCATGAGTTCAAAACTGGTTCAAATGGAGAAGACTTAAATAAATGACACTACGTGTCCTATTTAAGCACATTCAAGTTGAATTTTGAACACGGTCTCATGGAACCCAAAGAATTAAGTCTAAAAGACCTGACGAGTCTTCATTCTAGTTCCTAATAAAGTCCCTTTATAATTAAGTGGATTATGGCCTAAATCAAGCTCCATCTCTAAGACTTAGATCTGTTCGGTTAAAGAATCAGACTTGTTCTGAAAAACGCTAATGAATGCAACAATTTTTTTCTGAACTAGATTTTTCAGCTTAAACTTTTTAATTGATTTTTAAGAATTTGAAATTTTTATTGAATTCTAAAACTATCCAATTTCTAGGGTCTTTTTGAAAAAAAAACATGGATTATATTCTATTTACACAAATTTACATGAATTTTATATATTTTAAAAAGGATTTTATACACATTTTATATACATCTTTATGTAGATTTTATTCAAGATTTGACAAGTTTCAATAATTAAGGATTTTCTCTGAATATTTTACAACATATTTTATATACAGATTTTAAGCCATTTTGAAATCATATTTATGTTTTTCTTGCGACTTGTAAAATCCAAAATATACACCCATACTTTTAGAGAGCCATGTTATTAAATATATAATAAAGTATGAGTTATGGATTCTAAAGTATATATAGAATATATATGACACCCTCCTATACTTAGCGTGGACTATGTCTTCATAGTGACCAAACAAGTGCCAAAGGAATACATAACTCGGACTAAATATACATCGGTGAAAAAAATTCTATACTATAATGACTAAAAAAGAATAATGGATAACAAATAGAAGTCAATCATCCCATCTATACTTAGGATCAAGTAGTCCTAAGGATATCGGTCTCAAAACTGAAGATAATCGACGTCAAGAGATGTACACAATCAACGGCTCGACTTATCCCCCCTATACTTAGGATAAAATATCCCTAAGTATAAAAAAAATATCAAAATTTAAGGGACAAGCGAGAGAGCTGACGATACAAAAACAGAAAACAATCAAAAGACGATAATGAGCGATATTAACCCCCCTATACTTAGGATAAAGCACATCCTAAGTATAAGCAACAACAGGGGAAATGGAACAGAATAATATGCACAACACGGTGTCTACATCCCCCTATACTTAGGATAAAACACATCCTAAGTATAGAAACAATTCTAGATGATACCTAACGGTGTAAGACAAACGGAAGGAAGAAAAAATAAAATCGAGAATATATACAAAGTAATCTTTGAAAATCATGTATGAGATGCATAGTGTACAGAGTGAAGAGAACATATCATACAAAATGAATGGGGGCAACCTCAATGGTTGACATATCATGATCAAGAAAAGGTTTCAACCACTGACTATTAACTCGAAAGATGTAAGAAAACTCAAAAATTGTTGATGCTATCATTGCCGTACACCTTTTGCACAATATACGGGCCTTTCCATTTACTCTGAAGATTCCCTGGAAATAATTTATGTCTTGCATCGAATAGCCAAACTTTCTAATCGGGTTCAAATTGCTTGCGCTGATATGAGCATCATACCACTCTTTCATCTGCTTTTTATAATGCAGGCTACCCGCAAAAGCTTCATCTCTCAACTCTTCCAGGTTGCCAATTCGGTCTGCTTCTGATCTCCCGTATCATCTAGGCCAAAGATAACATCTTTTATTGCCCACTAATATTTATGCTTGATCTCAACAAGTAAGTGGCATGGCTTTCCATAAACGAGTCGAATGGGAGATGCACCCAATGAAGTTTTGAAGGATGTTCTATAGGCACAAAGAACCGAGTCCAAAAGTTGCGACCAATCCTTTTGGTATGGGTGAGAAACTAATGCACCTCCCAATTCGAGACGTCGGCTAGACCGTTCGTCTGAGGATGATACAGAATAGCAACCCGATGATCTATGTCGAACACGTTAGCAACTGCTCTTACCTTGTCGTTGATGAAGTGGCTACCCCCATCAGATTTCAGAACTCGTGGGACCCCAAACCGTGTAATGATATGCTTTCTTAGGATCTTGCAAACCGTGTTCGCATTAGCAGCTCGAGAAGGAATAACCTCTACCCAACAACTCACATAATATACAGCAAGAAGAATATACTCAAATCCCTAACTCTTAGGGAACGGGCCGATAAGCTGGTACCCCATACATTAAACAATTCACAGAAGTAAATCGGTTACATTGGCATCATGTCTCTATGTTCACAAGTGCCCATTCTCTAATAGTCAGTATATCTCTTTACGAATGCATGGGCATCCGCAATAAGTGTAGGCCACCAAAGGCTTTATTGAAGAACCTTTTATGTTGTTCTCTTCCTTGAATGGTGTCCTCCAGCTTCTAATCTATGGCAGTACATGAGGACACTCTGGTATTCCTCCCGAGGAATAGACTGACGCCATAGGAATCTGCTCCTTCATGATAAAGGATTGGATCCTCCCAATGGTAAGACTTGTCTTTCACGAGGAAAGTTTCAAGTCTCTTCCTGGACAAACCTTGTGGGACATTTTTAGCAATAAGAAAGTTCACAATCAGTATACCTTGGGAGCGAGGAGACAACAAGAATCTCCTCTTCGGGGAAGGTCTCGATGATAGGTGCATCGAGCTCAGAAGTCTCAGGTGATTCTAGTCGGGAGAGTTGATCCGCCACCACAATCTTGACTCCAGGATTTTACTTGATCACGATATCAAACTCCTGGAGTAGAAGGATCCATATGATCAGACACAGCTTGGAATCCTTCTTGTCCATTAGGTATCTGATGGCGGTGTGGTCAGTGAAGTTTGTAACCTTAGATCCTAAGATGTGGGACCTAAATTTGTCTAAGGCAAATACTACGGCGAGCATTTCTTTCTATGTAACCATGTAATTCCGCTGGATAGAATCCAAAGTATTGATAGAGTAGTGTCTGTCATATGGAATATCATCCCTCCTCTATCCCAAAACAATCTCAAAGGCAAAACTAGAGGCGTCCGTCATGATCTCAAATGGTAGAGACCAATCGGGTGGCTGAAGGACTGGAGCTTCTACAACCATGCTCTTGAGAATTTTAAAAGCCAAAAGACACTTATCATCGACAATAAACGCGGTGTCTTTCGCTAAAAGATCAGATAA
This sequence comes from Ottelia alismoides, assembly GCA_037367405.1. Taxonomy (NCBI): domain Eukaryota; kingdom Viridiplantae; phylum Streptophyta; class Magnoliopsida; order Alismatales; family Hydrocharitaceae; genus Ottelia; species Ottelia alismoides. The sequence continues at coordinate 403,184 of JAZKJV010007200.1, forward strand.
CGGTTGGGCAATTTTGTTGAAGTCTCGTATGAAATGTTGGTAGAAACCAACATGCCCGAGGAAAGACCGTAATAGCTTCTGCTTGGATCGTGGATTAAGCTTCTTTATGATATCCACCTCGGTCGGGTCCACCTCCATGCCCCTGATGGAGATGATGTAACTAAGGACCATCCCCTGAGTCATCATAAAATGACACTTCTCCCAAGAAAGAACAAGGTTAACCTCTGTGCACCTCTGAAGCACGTGGTCTGGGATAGAAAGATAGGAATCGAAATCATCGCCATAAACCAAAAAATCATCCATGTTGACTTCCAAAGAGTCACCCACTGACGAGTCGCTCAATACGATAAATAATTTGGGCACGTTGTAGTACGTGTACTTAGCGATTCAGTCAGAACCAAGAAAAGAATCTCCGTGAAGAGTGTCTCGGCTTAATTTCTATCCCGGGCAAGTCCGGGGTCGAACACAGGGAGGCAAAGGAAGAACTTGGGGTTAATTTAAAAACTTAAATCTTGATTTCCAAATACCGTTTTTTTATATTTTTTAATGCAAAATGAATGTGAAAAAAACACAATGCGAGTGAATTAAGACACTAGGAAAACACACAACAAGGCTAAATTAATTTTAATGTCAAATTAGTCCAATTTAGCCGAATTATATTTTTTTCTATTATCCTGATCCAGTGATGAACACAAAACATATTTTTTTGTATTTCTATGAATTAAAATGCAATAATGAAAAATACACACTTTTATGGGTTTTTTCATAATTTTTCACACAAACAGTAAGCAAAAATCATGAAAAATTTTTTGGAATATAAACATGTTGCAAAAAACCTACAGTAATATTTTTGGAATTTTTTGACAAAGTATGATTTTTCTATGTTTTTTTAGTGAAAACAGAATGACAGTGAGTAATTAATTCCTAATTAATCCATGTTATCAAATTAATCAGAGTGCAAATTAGCTCAATTAGATATTTTCATGTGGCATACAGGAGACTTGAAATTTTGTGAAAAAAATGTATGTGGATTTAATTAAAAATCAAATACTAAATTCACTCTACAATTTATTTCAGGCACAAGATAACTCCACTTTGGATGAAATTTGGATAGTAACTCAATCACATATCAAGGCATCATTCGTAATTTTTGTGGAATTTTTAAAATATCCGTGTGTGAGATATAAATTTAATAGCACAGAATGGGTAAAATATGCAGAATTTTAATGAAATAATTTTAATTAATTACCCAAATATCATAAAAATGTAACTAAATATCCACAAGGTAGATAATTAGTTGTTCAACATCCAAACATTGTTCATTAAATAAAATTATGCTCAATTGAAGTCCAAATTATAATATGAACATAGGGTCCTAATTGCAATAACAGAATTAAAACGATATAAGCAAACATGCACAAGGGCCTTTTGGTAATTACAAAACTTACAGGGCAAAGTTGTAATTGTTACAAAAAAAAAGTTGAAGAAATTTGGACCTTTCTTCTTCCTGGAGAAGCTGGAGGAGGAACCCAAAAAAGATGGTGGCAGCGGCGGTGGCCCCGCGTGCGGCCGTGAGGACGGCGAAGAAGGAGGGTTGGCGGGTGGTGAGCCGCACCTTGGAGCGCCGGTGGGAGGGGCGACGGGCGACGTTCGCGGTAGAGTGGAGGTCGGCGAGGGGCGGCGGGTGCGCACAGCGGCCGTGCGGAGGCGCGGAGGAGGTGGGCGGCAGAGCCGCACTCGGCGTTGCGGCTGTGCGGGGGAGTTGGCCGCTGGTTGGCGGTTGGACAGGGGAGGGGGCGGTGGCGCTGGCTGCTGTTCCCCTCCTCCGTGTGTTTTTTTATTTTTTTATTAATTTTTTTGAATTTTTCAATAAAACATTTTTTTTGTTTTATTTTCTTTATTTTTTTAAGTTTTCTTTAAATAGAAAATGAAATGAAGGTAGAAAAAAAATGTGATGATGATAGTGTTTGATAAATATAAACAAATGGAGGATGTGTTGGTGGTGATATGTGATGAATCTACGTTTCATCATCTTTATTCTATCATTTTGGCCTTAAAAACCCTAGTAAATGCGTGTAAATAGGCTTAATATAGGCATTTTAGCATTCATGCATATGTGTGTAAATATTGTATAAAATGTGGTTTTTAAAGCCAAAATAATAGAATAAAGAAAAGAAAAGAAAAAGAATAAAATATTGTAAATATTTTATGACCCGAAACCCCGAGACCTAGGCATCTTGATGAATAGGTCGACAAGGAATAAAGTAGGGGGAGATAAGGTCAGAAACACAGAAAAAATACCTATACATTTTATTCATTCTTTATTCATTTTGGGACCTATTTTTGGTTCCACTTTTTATACATCAATAAAGAAACTTTGTACATGAAAGTTGTAGATAATTTTATAAAGAAAAATACAAAATTGATTTTACAGAAGAATAATGTACAGATAAAAAGTTATGGTCTGAATAAAAATCCAGAATCCCAACTTCCCAGACCCGTATCTCACAAACGACAACTCCAAATGCATCAAACTCACCTTTAATTGTATATAGAAGAAAATAATCTAATTAATGGTGGTGGTTTCGCATTTGACGGAGCTACGGTTTGAAAGTTGACTTTTGGACCCTCATTGTATACTTGTACATATTAAAATATTCAATTTATTATTTATTTATTATTTTTATAATTTTATATTTTTATAATGTTGTAAATAATACTTATAATAACTATGTGCATTAAAATCAGAATAAAAACATAAATAAAATACAAATAAAAATACTTGTATATATTATAAGACATAGGTATAATACATGTAACTATACCTATACAAATAACACTTTCATTTTATTAAGTGTATAAAATATATCAGAAAATTAAAATAAAAATATATTTGTGTATATAAAAGTATTTTATAATTTTAGAAAATAAAAACCAAAATAAAATAAATTAAAAATACCTAAATAAAAATAAAATACTTAAATACATAGATATAGATACCTATAGGGGCATAAATGCAAACTTGTAAAAATAAGTCTCATAAAAATAAATAAAAATCATTATAAAATAATTTATAAAAAAATAAACATTTTTTATTTTATAACCAAAATTTAAATAAATCATTTTCTATTTTTTATTGAATTTCTAAGCATTTTTGCCAAGGTTTTTTCTGGTTGGTCCACGTGGACCAACCAGATCTCTTCCTTGGTTGACCTCGGTCAACTCTCTGACCGAGGTCTGGCAGTTGTCAGACTGCATTTTTCTTCGATTTCGCGGCTTTTTGGAGGGCGATCCTTTCACCATTTGAGGTCGGCCTCTTCACGAGAGTTGATCACCTATGATCCAGCTCCTACGCCCAGGCATTGGCTTGGCATTCTGATCATCACAGCGCCCGTGACACGACCTCGAAGCTCGCCCGTCAACCAACTTTTCAAATAACCCCCAAAAGCCCCATTTGAATTTTGAACCCTCTTCTACCCAAGTTTGTCCTCGCTGTGGAGCTCTGGATCGACTCCCGTGACAGGGGAGCCTCCAGCTCCTTCGCGCGAGGCCAGGCGAAGGCCGGAGCGGCGCTCCAACCACCCATCTCCGGCCGTGGCCGTGAGGTACCTTCTTCTTGGTTTTTGAAGCCAATGAGGTAGCTTTCTTCGTTTTTCCTTGTTCTTAATTCATCTGCAGGTTGTACGTTTTGTTTCTCTCGTTTTATTAGTTTCTTTGTTCGCGCTCGATTATCCATTTCACTCATTGCCGGAGCTCACTCCGGCAAGCCACCACCGTCTACCATCAACCCGCCGCCATCTTCCCCCCATAACCACCAATAAAGGCCCAGCCCGCACCGCACACGCGCCCTTGTTTTGTTTATTCAGGTTTGCGGCTGGAAGGGGGCATCTGCGCCCCAAGTCAACCCCCGGAGCATTCCCAGGTGACCTTGCGCACCCAAGAACTAATGAAGACTCTCCAGGCCTGTTGACGTCCCTCCGAGCTGCGGACAGCTTGCAGGAGACGCTTCCCCATTCCAGCGGCGTCGGAGGTGCCTTGACGTGGCCGCGGGGGCCGATCAAAAGCCATCCGGCCGACGTTCCTTCGTGTTCTTCCAGCTCCATCATCGGACGTCGGATGATCCGTGTTCTCCCAGGCGTACAGCCAGCGTTGGATTAAACCGACCCCGCAACCGTTGATCGCCACCAGCAGCATATAATCTTAGCCGCACAACACGAAGCGGCATCGCGGGCCCTGCGGTCGACGCGTGGCATAAGTGGGAGGGTCCCCTCCGTTTGATCACGTCAAGGCAAGGGAAATTTGCACTTTAGACCCTGCCCAGTTTTGGATTTGTTATTTAATTTGCAAACTCTCAGCTGCTGTATTGTTTTTCTTGCCAAATTTGCGAGCATATCCCCCAACGTTTACATTATTGCATGTTTGCCCCCCCGCCAGGCGCGTGCACAGCACGTGACCTTTGGCGTTTTTGCAGGGGTGCCATCGCTATTTCCTAATGTTTCTATTTAGTTCATGAAGTTTTTGTGTCAGTAATAAAGTTTCCAGGATTATTGCAAAGAAACCCCTGGGTTTTAGTCTGATTACGCCAACGCCCCTGCCAGGCCTTTCACTTTTTGCTTACTTGTAGTAATTATTTGGGGCATCATTTCAATTCCAAAATTTCTAAAAATTTGAACTTAAGTTCCTGCTGTAGTGTAGTTTATCGCCATATTTTTATTTTTCATAAATATTGCATTTTAATATTTATTAAAAATCAAAAACGTCCATTTTCAGCACTGTTAGCATTAGAAAATCACTAAAAAATATAAAAACTCCTCAGAAAAATCCCAAAAAAATATATTTTGTGTATTTTAGTTTGTTTTAACTCCCAGCCAAAAATCATTAAAAAATATAAAACCAAACTCCAGAAAATTGCAAAACTCTAAAAACCTTCATAAAAATTTATAAAATCCATAAAAAAATCCAAAAATTGTGTTTTCTTCTCCTGAATTTTCCTTATTTCATTATCTTTCATTTAAAATTAAAGTGGAGAATTTTTGCTACTGTTTATTATTTTATTTCTCCATTTTAAGTTTCAGCCTTGCCTTTTATTCACTGTTTGCTTTATTTTGTTAATTAAAAATACCTAAAACATTCTAAAAATTATCCAAAAATCACAAAAACAGTAAAAAAGTATAAAAAGACCAAAAAGACTTTATTTCCTTATTTTTGAGTATTTTTATCTATTTTTATAAATCTCTCTTTCTCCCTTTTATTACATAGCTTATATATTCTATTATTGGAAAAAGAAAATATAAAAATATAAAATATCAAAAGAAAATACAAAATCAGTAAATTAAAAATCAAAATACAAAAATATAAAATTAAAAATCAAATAAAAAAATATAAAATTAAAAACCCACAAAAAAATTAGCTTAATAGACTCTTGATCACTTTCACACACATTTTTGAGCACTTGTGCCCCGATCTACCTGTCTGCTCCCTGTGTTCGACCTCTACACATACTTGCACCTATACACATCTTGTTGTAGAGTTATAATAAATTTTAACTCCGCACATTTACTTTCATTGCTTGATATATTTGTCGTGGGTTAATTGTTGTTTGAATTTCGGATTTCGTCGGAGGTCAAATCAGCGACTGTTGATTCGCCTTGTGAGTCAACACGACCTCTGCGATTTCTCGGTTCAACAAATGGCGCCGTTGCCGGGGAGCAACAGCGCGTAGTTCGGGTCTTGTTTGTGTTTGTGATTTATTGTCTATTTCGCGGCTTTTATTTCTCGCTATTTTATTTTCTTTATTTTTGATCTATCTGTTGAGCCGTCTAACCCTTTCTCTTGTTGACTTTGTGCGAGGTACCGCGGATCGAGGGAGGCGCTCCACCCTAGGCGCCTACGCACCCACGTGAAGCTGTCTTAGCCATCCTAGCACCAAGGAGACGAGAAGAGAATTTTTGAAGACCGCACTCTATTTTAGCTGCATTTTCTTTTATTGCATTTATTTGTGTAATTTGTGTGAGAGAGAGACCTCTTAATTTGTAATAATACAGGTACCCCCGAACTCGGACATTCGAGCCTAATTTCCAAGTGATTGTTCACTTGGGGGCTCGCCACGTTTTTGTCGGCTTTTTCATCGCATTTTTTTTATTTTGTTTTTTCGGTTTTGATTTTATTTCTTTTGTGTGATTGAGCCCTTAGCTTTTAGGATTTCTTGCGATAGACTAAGGCCAAACACCTAATACCTTTGCATGCACCTATAGTCTCGTTTGGACTTAGTCAAATATTAAACAGTTGATCATCACCCTCAATCCGTCGCGCCGCGAGCTCTCCCCGCAAAGCGCTTTCTCCTACCCTCAATTTGTTGAGCAGAGGAGGGGTGAGCCTAGACCGGACTCTAGGGTTGAGGATTGGCGGTCGACTTGTGGTGCTTCCCGCTAATAGCAATTTCTGAAATTTAGGGCGATTTCATCGGTTTGCATTTGCATATAGATAGGTTTCAATTCTGCTGAGCATCCTTGCATGTAGAGTGCTGGAGGCAAGGTGAGCATTTCTCTTTAGCATACATCATCGATTGCCGCTTGCATTGCTTTTCCGCCTCTCCCTCTGATTTAGATCACCTAGGAGCTGAAAGGAATTGACTCCCCGATAGGATCGTGCATTCTCATTAAAAATCCAAAAAAAGTGATAACCAATAAAATTGGGACTATTAACTTTACTTGACCCTAAAACCGATCAAAAAGAAAATCTTGTATTGGGGCGAGTAATCCCCTCATTGTCTTCGTTTTACATTGCTCGCGCACACACTAAGGATTAGTGCCCAAATCCCATTGAGCCCCTAAGTGTTTGTGCAACTTGTGGACTTCTCACCTAACTCTAAAACAGACAAGATAAAAAGACCGCATTTGTGGTCTCTACCGAGTTGAGTAGGTGAATTGAGGGTTTGTATTATTTTCATTTTTGTCTGTGATTGTTTTGTGTGCGTCCTAGATCGCCGCTGCACTTGCGCCTTTCTTCTCACTTCTCTTGACTTGACCATCGTGCTCTCCCGATCATTTTCTTTTGTTTCGAGATGGCCGACTGGAGCGTATTCTATCCGGACTTTGTGGATCATTCGTTCACTCCAGCCGGTCCACCTCCTTTTTTCCAGGAGGACTTTGCTCCTGATTTTTGTACATATCCGACCAACCCACTATTTCAGGATCCGGACTTTGACCTTCACCAGTCATTTCCACCACCATCGCCTACACATTTCGACAACCCGCTCTTCCATGAGTATCCTGATCCGGAATGTGATTTTTGTCCACACCCACCGCCCACATTCGACTCACCCGATCCTGAGATTTTGGAGTCACCTTTCATGATATCCAAACTTGAGACCTTGAACCAAATGATGGAGCATATGAATTCGAGGATCACTGATCTTACTAGTTTAAATAAGAACCAGAATGCCGCTCCAGTCTTCGAGGATATGGAATCATTTGAGGATTATCATGAGAGCTTGCAATCACCCAAAATACAAAAAAATGAGAAAAATTTAAAAATACAAAAAGATTTCGGGAGACACACGATCGAGTCAGAATGTGAGGAGAGCGACCACTTGCCAGATCCTTTGACCACACAGCCTCTCACACCTTGTCCCACCTTTGACCCCGAGGATGCCGCTGTACAGACTGCTCTTGGCATACCTCGTGTATACGCTGATTCCGACTTTCTCCCTTGTATGGAGGAGGTCCAAAATTTTAAAAAGATGTTGACTGAACCCGAAGTGGTGGCCACCATACATGAGATTATCCGTGCCCCACTTCAGCAGGCCATGACCGATTTATCTGCTCCTCTTCCCAAGAAGAGAAAGCGAAGGAACAGATCTGAGCGTCATATCTTGACCATGGCCACTGCCCACGCCATCACACATCGTCCCATTCCTCGGAAGAGGAACACTGCCACACCATTCATTAGCTGCACCATCTCTGACCACACATGTGATCGCACTCTCCTAGACGGCGGTGCTTCGATTAGCATCATACCCTTCTCGTTGGTACAGTCTCTTCACCTAGGGCCTCTCAAGAAGACCAGGATGATCGTACAGTTTGCTGATGGATCAATAAAGAGGCCGAAGGGTATCCTTGAAAACGCCGTCATCTCGATTTAGGGCACGAGCTACACCGTTGATTTTGTCGTATTGCCCATGGAGACCTCCACAGGGGAGCACTCTCCAATCATCCTGGGACGACCATTCCTCGCATCTGCGAGGGTCGTTATCGACTATGGATCAGGAGAGATTCGCTTCCGTCCTGTTGACGAGAGCGAAGTGTTGATTACCGCATCTACTGTCGACCAGAGACCTGCACCTGATGTGCCCACACCTATCTTGGCTGACCTCGAGGACCATGACCTTGATGATACTATCAGAGAATTTTGCTGTCTATTGGATTCCACTGAGACCCGAGAATTCCTCCCGGTTGAGGAAACCTCGGAAAGCATGGACCTCGACGTTCCTTCTTCTGGAACTTGGCGTTGTGTTGATGACATCCGCGGGATCTACACGATTGACACCATTGAGCGGAGGGCAGATTTAGAGACTATATAGGACGGACATGCTCTGATTACTTCCACTGATGAGTCCGCTCCTGTCCATGAAGATACTGATGAGACTAAGGCCGAATTTGATTTTGTTGCTTTTCTTCAGAGATTCGGGCCTTTTGATGAGAAAGATGATCCGGTTGAGATTATAGAGGACGAACAGAGCTCGACTACTTCCACCGATGATTTCGTGCCTTTTGATTTTGACCTGGATGACACCTCGCAGGACGACTCCGAGTACACTACTTCCGACGATGATGAGTTCGTCCCATTCCACTTTGATATCAGCGAGACTCCCAAGGCCGGACCAAGCCGTACTTCTTCCACTACCCAGTCTGTGCCTTCACACCCTAGGGCCCCCGAGGACTTACACCTTGTCGACCCTGATCGGATTCCGTCCACTGTGGACCCCGATGTCGACCTACACCACACTAGATCTATTCCTCCGCGGTCCCGCAAGAAGGTTCGCTTTCAACCTTCTTGATCATCTGTATATCCACCTCTGTTGTACATTCTCCTTTGTTCATCGCTGTTCTCTCTACCGTATTGCTCGTCCACCCATTCTCGTGTCTGCCTTACTTAGGACGTACTTTGTCCTAAGTATAGGGGGGTGGACGAGCCGAGTGTTCATTCATCGTTCCGTCTGATCACTCCTGTTGTTGCCTATACTTAGGGCTCCTTTTACCCTAAGTATAGGGGGAGTGGTCTGTACATCCTCCGATCTCTTCTATATCACTCTTTCCATCTTCAGATTTCTTTTCTTCTTTTCTTCTTTTCTTCTTTTCTTCTTTTCCTCTTCTATCTCCTTCATCTATCAAAAAGGTGTCACCCCTTGTAGACAGTTTTCTATACTTAGGACGCACTTTGTCCTAAGTATAGGGGGGTGTGCACCCCGAGTTTTTCTCATTCATCTCGATCCTCTCCATTGTCTCCTCTTCTTGTCTATACTTAGGGATATCTTACCCTAAGTATAGGGGGAGACAATCTGAGTATGATCTGTTCATTCCCACCCTTGACCCTCCCTGCTTTGTGTACAGTCTGCTATACTTAGGATTATTTGATCCTAAGTATAGGGGGGACGGTCAACTTCTCATTGATTCATTCATTTATTCTTTAGACTTGCCTATACTTAGTACGAGTTATGTCTTCTCTTTTCACTCTGATCTATGAGGACATAGCTCATGCTAAGTATAGGGGGGTCGTATATACTGCGTATATACTTTAGCCATAACTCGTACTTTCGTATTTTCTTAATAATATGGCTAACAATTCTTTAAAATTCATTAAAAATTCTTAATAAAAAGATGTGGTTATTCCTCAAATTCTTTTTGTATTTACTGATTAATAAATCAGGTGAAAATGTTTTTTGCAAAATGTTTGAAAAATAGTTTGAAAATCTTTGTGAACATCTATTGAAAACTATTTTGAAAATATTTTGTTTCGTGTTTTCAACCTGTGTGGTTTGTAAAACTTATTTTCTTTGTGTGAAATAAAATGTTTGAAAAATGATTTGCAAATGGTTTGAAAAATGGTTGCAAAAATGATTTGAAAAACCTATATATACTGTTTTGAAAACCTTTGCAAATTGATTTTCAAATGTGTGTAAAATGTTTGTAAAAACTATTTTGGACTATAGTTTTCAAAAATTGTGTGCAAATTGTTTTCAAATAAGTTTGAGGAATATACACATTACACCAAAATCCACTATATCTATAGGTGTATAAAATTGACCACTCACCCTGTAAATTCTTAAAATCCACTTCTTGTAAATATAAGAAGCACTCCCGTGTACATATTTTCACCTAGTTTTTAGCCAAAATCTTTTTGTTTTCAAAAATTCCCAAAAACATTTGCAAAAATTAAAATCCAAAAACATTTGAAAAATCTTTTTGAAAAATACAAAAAAATGCATCTGCATATGCATGCATCATCTTTTCAAAAATCCATAAAAAGTTCAAAATCCTTGAAAATTGCATCACAAAAATATTTTCTGCATTGCATTGCATAGCATTCGCATTTTTCGGATTGAGTTTGATAGTTGAACAAGTCTAAGTAAAATCCGGAGATTGGAGCTTGATTGGACCTTATAATCTACTTAATAACAGGAACCTTATAGGAACTTGGTTTGAGGTACTTCAGGTCTAGTTGACTTAATTCTTTGAGGATCATGAGACTTGGTTCAATGGATTCTTGACTGCCTAAGTAGAGTATTTCGGAGCACACGCACGATTCTTGTTGATAATGACCTTACTTGGACACCTGCACCTTTCACATGGCTCAACTCAGTTGGAGTGGTGAGGGGATTGGATTTGCCGGTATGAGACGCACACAGGTGGAAACATTTGTCCTCCTCTAGGGAGGGAAGTGCACCCCAACCCGTCCAGTGATTAGGAAGTCTAAAGACAGGAGGTTGTGGGTTGCGATAAAGCTTCAAAAGAGGGATAGTCTACTGGCTCAAGAGGAAAAACTCCTTATGTAAATGCTGTTGTATATTGTATTTCAAAAAAAAAGAGAAAAAAAAAGAGAAAAAAAAAGAAAAAAAAAAGTTCAGGCATGTACAAAAATAAAAAGCCTGCAAAGTATGTACATATGCTGTAAAGTCAATAAGCAAGCTTGAGTTCCAAAGTCATATCATGTGAGCCTGCAGCAGGATGACTTGACTACACTGGTCTTGCATCCAAGGATAGGTAGCTACACTGGCTACCGTCCATTCTTCTCTTCACCCCCTCCTCTTGAGCTGGTTGCCACTTGAACTTAGAAGGGAATACCCCGCTCCTCGAGGATGGAGTTGCTGGATTGGGGAATCACTGGGTTGTCGTACTGGAGAAGTCAGTTTCTTTGTCATTCTAGTTGGGAAGAGCCACCATCACTTACACTGTACGAGTCAGATTCATAGTCGTAAGGGTTTGCTTATGAATTGAGATATTTCTGACCTGGCTATTGAGGAGACTTGGACAGAGTTTTGGGATTCTCAAGGACTGTTGGATTTCAAACACGGTTCTCACTAAGGTTCCGACCGCACTAAAATTCCAAAGGTCCGACTTAAGCTCCAAACTTTGATTTTGTGAAGATAAGTTTGACAATTAAATTTATTCCATCTTTCTTCTTTTTCTTTTCTTTATTTTTCTTTTTCTGCACTTATTGCATAAGTGTTTGCTAGGGACTAGCAAAGGCAAGTATAGGGGGATGATGAATCTACGTTTCATCATCTTTATTCTATCATTTTGGCCTTAAAAACCCTAGTAAATGCGTGTAAATAGGCTTAATATAGGCATTTTAGCATTCATGCATATGTGTGTAAATATTGTATAAAATGCGGTTTTTAAAGCCAAAATAATAGAATAAAGAAAAGAAAAGAAAAAGAATAAAATATTGTAAATATTTTATGACCCGAAACCCCGAGACCTAGGCATCTTGATGAATAGGTCGACAAGGAATAAAGTAGGGGGAGATAAGGTCAGAAACACAGAAAAAATACCTATACATTTTATTCATTCTTTATTCATTTTGGGACCTATTTTTGGTTCCACTTTTTATACATCAAATAAAGAAACTTTGTACATGAAAGTTGTAGATAATTTTATAAAGAAAAATACAAAATTGATTTCACAGAAGAATAATGTACAGATAAAAAGTTATGGTCTGAATAAAAATCCAGAATCCCAACTTCCCAGACCCGTATCTCACAAACGACAACTCCAAATGCATCAAACTCACCTTTAGTTGTATATAGAAGAAAATAATCTAATTAATGGTGGTGGTTTCGCATTTGGCGGAGCTACGGTTTGAAAGTTGACTTTTGGACCCTCATTGTATACTTGTACATATTAAAATATTCAATTTATTATTTATTTATTATTTTTATAATTTTATATTTTTATAATGTTGTAAATAATACTTATAATAACTATGTGCATTAAAATCAGAATAAAAACATAAATAAAATACAAATAAAAATACTTGTATATATTATAAGACATAGGTATAATACATGTAACTATACCTATACAAATAACACTTTCATTTTATTAAGTGTACAAAATATATAAGAAAATTAAAATAAAAATATATTTGTGTATATAAAAGTATTTTATAATTTTAGAAAATAAAAACCAAAATAAAATAAATTAAAAATACCTAAATAAAAATAAAATACTTAAATACATAGATATAGATACCTATAGGGGCATAAATGCAAACTTGTAAAAATAAGTCTCATAAAAATAAATAAAAATCACCATAAAATAATTTATAAAAAAATAAACATTTTTTATTTTATAACCAAAATTTAAATAAATCATTTTCTATTTTTTATTGAATTTCTAAGCATTTTTGCCAAGGTTTTTTCTGGTTGGTCCACGTGGACCAACCAGATCTCTTCCTTGGTTGACCTCGGTCAACTCTCTGACCGAGGTCTGGCAGTTGTCAGACTGCATTTTTCTTCGATTTCGCGGCTTTTTGGAGGGCGATCCTTTCACCATTTGAGGTCGGCCTCTTCACGAGAGTTGATCACCTATGATCCAGCTACCACGCCCAGGCATTGGCTTGGCATTCTGATCATCACAGCGCCCGTGACACGACCTCGAAGCTCGCCCGTCAACCAACTTTTCAAATAACCCCCAGAAGCCCCATTTGAATTTTGAACCCTCTTCTACCCAAGTTTGTCCTCGCTGTGGAGCTCTGGATCGACTCCTGTGACAGGGGAGCCTCCAGCTCCTTCGCGCGAGGCCAGGCGAAGGCCGGAGCGACGCTCCAACCACCCATCTCCGGCCGTGGCCGTGAGGTACCTTCTTCTTGGTTTTTGAAGCCAATGAGGTAGCTTTCTTCGTTTTTCCTTGTTCTTAATTCATCTGCAGGTTGTACGTTTTGTTTCTCTCGTTTTATTAGTTTCTTTGTTCGCGCTCGATTATCCATTTCACTCATCGCCGGAGCTCACTCCGGCAAGCCACCACCGTCTACCATCAACCCGCCGCCATCTTCCCCCCATAACCACCAATAAAGGCCCAGCCCGCACCGCACACGCGCCCTTGTTTTGTTTATTCAGGTTTGCGGCTGGAAGGGGGCATCTGCGCCCCAAGTCAACCCCCGGAGCATTCCCAGGTGACCTTGCGCACCCAAGGACTAATGAAGACTCTCCAGGCCTGTTGACGTCCCTCCGAGCTGCGGACAGCTTGCAGGAGACGCTTCCCCATTCCAGCGGCGTCGGAGGTGCCTTGACGTGGCCGCGGGGGCCGATTAAAAGCCATCCGGCCGACGTTCCTTCGTGTTCTTCCAGCTCCATCATCGGACGTCGGATGATCCGTGTTCTCCCAGGCGTACAGCCAGCGTTGGATTAAACCGACCCCGCAAACCTTGATCGCCACCAGCAGCATATAATCTTAGCCGCACAACACGAAGCGGCATCGCGGGCCCTGCGGTCGACGCGTGGCATAAGTGGGAGGGTCCCCTCCGTTTGATCACGTCAAGGCAAGGGAAATTTGCACTTTAGACCCTGCCCAGTTTTGGATTTGTTATTTAATTTGCAAACTCTCAGCTGCTGTATTGTTTTTCTTGCCAAATTTGCGAGCATATCCCCCAACGTTTACATTATTGCATGTTTGCCCCCCCGCCAGGCGCGTGCACAGCACGTGACCTTTGGCGTTTTTGCAGGGGTGCCATCGCTATTTCTTAATGTTTCTATTTAGTTCATGAAGTTTTTGTGTCAGTAATAAAGTTTCCAGGATTATTGCAAAGAAACCCCTGGGTTTTAGTCTGATTACGCCAACGCCCCTGCCAGGCCTTTCACTTTTTGCTTACTTGTAGTAATTATTTGGGGCATCATTTCAATTCCAAAATTTCTAAAAATTTGAACTTAAGTTCCTGCTGTAGTGTAGTTTATCGCCATATTTTTATTTTTCATAAATATTGCATTTTAATATTTATTAAAAATCAAAAACGTCCATTTTCAGCACTGTTAGCATTAGAAAATCACTAAAAAATATAAAAACTCCTCAGAAAAATCCCAAAAAAATATATTTGGTGTATTTTAGTTTGTTTTAACTCCCAGCCAAAAATCATTAAAAAATATAAAACCAAACTCCAGAAAATTGCAAAACTCTAAAAACCGTCATAAAAATTTATAAAATCCATTAAAAATCCAAAAATTGTGTTTTCTTCTCCTGAATTTTCCTTATTTCATTATCTTTCATTGAAAATTAAAGTGGAGAATTTTTGCTACTGTTTATTATTTTATTTCTCCATTTTAAGTTTCAGCCTTGCCTTTTATTCACTGTTTGCTTTATTTTGTTAATTAAAAATACCTAAAACATTCTAAAAATTATCCAAAAATCACAAAAACAGTAAAAAAGTATAAAAAGACCAAAAAGACTTTATTTCCTTATTTTTGAGTATTTTTATCTATTTTTATAAATCTCTCTTTCTCCCTTTTATTACATAGCTTATATATTCTATTATTGGAAAAAGAAAATATAAAAATATAAAATATCAAAAGAAAATACAAAATCAGTAAATTAAAAATCAAAATACAAAAATATAAAATTAAAAATCAAATAAAAAAATATAAAATTAAAAACCCACAAAAAAATTAGCTTAATAGACTCTTGATCACTTTCACACACATTTTTGAGCACTTGTGCCCCGATCTACCTGTCTGCTCCCTGTGTTCGACCTCTACACATACTTGCACCTATACACATCTTGTTGTAGAGTTATAATAGATTTTAACTCCGCACATTTACTTTCATTGCTTGATATATTTGTCGTGGGTTAATTGTTGTTTGAATTTCGGATTTCGTCGGAGGTCAAATCAGCGACTGTTGATTCGCCTTGTGAGTCAACACGACCTCTGCGATTTCTCGGTTCAACAAATGGCGCCGTTGCCGGGGAGCAACAGCGCGTAGTTCGGGTCTTGTTTGTGTTTGTGATTTATTGTCTATTTCGCGGCTTTTATTTCTCGCTATTTTATTTTCTTTATTTTTGATCTATCTGTTGAGCCGTCTAACCCTTTCTCTTGTTGACTTTGTGCGAGGTACCGCGGATCGAGGGAGGTGCTCCACCCTAGGCGCCTACGCACCCACGTGAAGCCGTCTTAGCCATCCTAGCACCAAGGAGACGAGAAGAGAATTTTTGAAGACCGCACTCTATTTTAGCTGCATTTTCTTTTATTGCATTTATTTGTGTAATTTGTGTGAGAGAGAGACCTCTTAATTTGTAATAATACAGGTACCCCCGAACTCGGACATTCGAGCCTAATTTCCAAGTGATTGTTCACTTGGGGGCTCGCCACGTTTTTGTCGGCTTTTTCATCGCATTTTTTTTATTTTGTTTTTTCGGTTTTGATTTTATTTCTTTTGTGTGATTGAGCCCTTAGCTTTTAGGATTTCTTGCGATAGACTAAGGCCAAACACCTAATACCTTTGCATGCACCTATAGTCTCGTTTGGACTTAGTCAAATATTAAACAGTTGATCATCACCCTCAATCCGTCGCGCCGCGAGCTCTCCCCGCAAAGCGCTTTCTCCTACCCTCAATTTGTTGAGCAGAGGAGGGGTGAGCCTAGACCGGACTCTAGGGTTGAGGATTGGTGGTCGACTTGTGGTGCTTCCCGCTAATAGCAATTTCTGAAATTTAGGGCGATTTCATCGGTTTGCATTTGCATATAGATAGGTTTCAATTCTGCTGAGCATCCTTGCATGTAGAGTGCTGGAGGCAAGGTGAGCATTTCTCTTTAGCATACATCATCCATTGCCGCTTGCATTGCTTTTCCGCCTCTCCCTCTGATTTAGATCACCTAGGAGCTGAAAGGAATTGACTCCCCGATAGGATCGTGCATTCTCATTAAAAATCCAAAAAAAGTGATAACCAATAAAATTGGGACTGTTAACTTTACTTGACCCTAAAACCGATCAAAAAGAAAATCTTGTATTGGGGCGAGTAATCCCCTCATTGTCTTTGTTTTACATTGCTCGCGCACACACTAAGGATTAGTGCCCAAATCCCATTGAGCCCCTAAGTGTTTGTGCAACTTGTGGACTTCTCACCTAACTCTAAAACAGACAAGATAAAAAGACCGCATTTGTGGTCTCTACCGAGTTGAGTAGGTGAATTGAGGGTTTGTATTATTTTCATTTTGGTCTGTGATTGTTTTGTGTGCGTCCTAGATCGCCGCTGCACTTGCGCCTTTCTTCTCACTTCTCTTGACTTGACCATCGTGCTCTCCCGATCATTTTCTTTTGTTTCGAGATGGCCGACTGGAGCGTATTCTATCCGGACTTTGCGGATCATTCGTTCACTCCAGCCGGTCCACCTCCTTTTTTCCAGGAGGACTTTGCTCCTGATTTTTGTACATATCCGACCAACCCACTATTTCAGGATCCGGACTTTGACCTTCACCAGTCATTTCCACCACCATCGCCTACACATTTCGACAACCCGCTCTTCCATGAGTATCCTGATCCGGAATGTGATTTTTGTCCACACCCACCGCCCACATTCGACTCACCCGATCCTGAGATTTTGGAGTCACCTTTCATGATATCCACACTTGAGACCTTGAACCAAATGATGGAGCATATGAATTCGAGGATCACTGATCTTACTAGTTTAAATAAGAACCAGAATGCCGCTCCAGTCTTCGAGGATATGGAATCATTTGAGGATTATCATGAGAGCTTGCAATCACCCAAAATACAAAAAAATGAGAAAAATTTAAAAATACAAAAAGATTTCGGGAGACACACGATCGAGTCAGAATGTGAGGAGAGCGACCACTTGCCAGATCCTTTGACCACACAGCCTCTCACACCTTGTCCCACCTTTGACCCCGAGGATGCCGCTGTACAGACTGCTCTTGGCATACCTCGTGTATACGCTGATTCCGACTTTCTCCCTTGTATGTAGGAGGTCCAAAATTTTAAAAAGATGTTGACTGAACCCGAAGTGGTGGCCACCATACATGAGATTATCCGTGCCCCACTTCAGCAGGCCATGACCGATTTATCTGCTCCTCTTCCCAAGAAGAGAAAGCGAAGGAACAGATCTGAGCGTCATATCTTGACCATGGCCACTGCCCACGCCATCACACATCGTCCCATTCCTTGGAAGAGGAACACTGCCACACCATTCATTAGCTGCACCATCTCTGACCACACATGTGATCGCACTCTCCTAGACGGCGGTGCTTCGATTAGCATCATACCCTTCTCGCTGGTACAGTCTCTTCACCTAGGGCCTCTCAAGAAGACCAGGATGATCGTATAGTTTGCTGATGGATCAATAAAGAGGCCGAAGGGTATCCTTGAAAACGCCGTCATCTCGATTCAGGGCACGAGCTACACCGTTGATTTTGTCGTATTGCCCATGGAGACCTCCACAGGGGAGCACTCTCCAATCATCCTGGGACGACCATTCCTCGCATCTGCGAGGGTCGTTATCGACTATGGATCAGGAGAGATTCGCTTCCGTCCTGTTGAAGAGAGCGAAGTGTTGATTACCGCACCTACTGTCGACTAGAGACCTGCACCTGATGTGCCCACACCTATCTTGGCTGACCTCGAGGACCATGACCTTGATGATACTATCAGAGAATTTTGTTGTCTATTGGATTCCACTGAGACCCGAGAATTCCTCCCGGTTGAGGAAACCTCGGAAAGCATGGACCTCGACGTTCCTTCTTCTGGAACTTGGCGTTGTGTTGATGACATCCGCGGGATCTACACGATTGACACCATTGAGCGGAGGGCAGATTTAGAGACTATACAGGACGGACATGCTCTGATTACTTCCACTGATGAGTCCGCTCCTGTCCATGAAGATACTGATGAGACTAAGGCCGAATTTGATTTTGTTGCTTTTCTTCAGAGATTCGGGCCTTTTGATGAGAAAGATGATCCGGTTGAGATTATAGAGGACGAACAGAGCTCGACTACTTCCACCGATGATTTCGTGCCTTTTGATTTTGACCTGGATGACACCTCGCAGGACGACTCCGAGTACACTACTTCCGACGATGATGAGTTCGTCCCATTCCACTTTGATATCAGCGAGACTCCCAAGGCCGGACCAAGCCGTACTTCTTCCACTACCCAGTCTGTGCCTTCACACCCTAGGGCCCCCGAGGACTTACACCTTGTCGTCCCTGATCGGATTCCGTCCACTGTGGACCCCGATGTCGACCTACACCACACTAGATCTATTCCTCCGCGGTCCCGCAAGAAGGTTCGCTTTCAACCTTCTTGATCATCTGTATATCCACCTCTGTTGTACATTCTCCTTTGTTCATCGCTGTTCTCTCTACCGTATTGCTCGTCCACCCATTCTCGTGTCTGCCTTACTTAGGACGTACTTTGTCCTAAGTATAGGGGGGTGGACGAGCCGAGTGTTCATTCATCGTTCCGTCTGATCACTCCTGTTGTTGCCTATACTTAGGGCTCCTTTTACCCTAAGTATAGGGGGAGTGGTCTGTACATCCTCCGATCTCTTCTATATCACTCTTTCCATCTTCAGATTTCTTTTCTTCTTTTCTTCTTTTCCTCTTCTATCTCCTTCATCTATCAAAAAGGTGTCACCCCTTGTAGACAGTTTTCTATACTTAGGACGCACTTTGTCCTAAGTATAGGGGGGTGTGCACCCCGAGTTTTTCTCATTCATCTCGATCCTCTCCATTGTCTCCTCTTCTTGTCTATACTTAGGGATATCTTACCCTAAGTATAGGGGGAGACAATCTGAGTATGATCTGTTCATTCCCACCCTTGACCCTCCATGCTTTGTGTACAGTCTGCTATACTTAGGATTATTTGATCCTAAGTATAGGGGGGACGGTCAACTTCTCATTGATTCATTCATTTATTCTTTAGACTTGCCTATACTTAGTACGAGTTATGTCTTCTCTTTTCACTCTGATCTATGAAGACATAGCTCAAGCTAAGTATAGGGGGGTCATATATACTGCGTATATACTTTAGCCATAACTCGTACTTTCGTATTTTCTTAATAATATGGCTAACAATTCTTTAAAATTCATTAAAAATTCTTAATAAAAAGATGTGGTTATTCCTCAAATTCTTTTTGTATTTACTGATTAATAAGTCAGGTGAAAATGTTTTTTGCAAAATGTTTGAAAAATAGTTTGAAAATCTTTGTGAACATCTATTGAAAACTATTTTGAAAATATTTTGTTTCATGTTTTCAACCTGTGTGGTTTGTAAAACTTATTTTCTTTGTGTGAAATAAAATGTTTGAAAAATGATTTGCAAATGTTTTGAAAAATGGTTGCAAAAATGATTTGAAAAACCTATATATACTGTTTTGAAAACCTTTGCAAATTGATTTTCAAATGTGTGTAAAATGTTTGTAAAAACTATTTTGGACTATAGTTTTCAAAAATTGTGTGCAAATTGTTTTCAAATAAGTTTGAGGAATATACACATTACACCAAAATCCACTATATCTATAGGTGTATAAAATTGACCACTCACCCTGTAAATTCTTAAAATCCACTTCTTGTAAATATAAGAAGCACTCCCGTGTACATATTTTCACCTAGTTTTTAGCCAAAATCTTTTTGTTTTCAAAAATTCCCAAAAACATTTGCAAAAATTAAAATCCAAAAACATTTGAAAAATCTTTTTGAAAAATACAAAAAAATGCATCTGCATATGCATGCATCATCTTTTCAAAAATCCATAAAAAGTTCAAAATCCTTGAAAATTGCATCACAAAAATATTTTCTGCATTGCATTGCATAGCATTCGCATTTTTCGGATTGAGTTTGATAGTTGAACAAGTCTAAGTAAAATCCGGAGATTGGAGCTTGATTGGACCTTATAATCTACTTAATAACAGGAACCTTATAGGAACTTGGTTTGAGGTACTTCAGGTCTAGTTGACTTAATTCTTTGAGGATCATGAGACTTGGTTCAATGGATTCTTGACTGCCTAAGTAGAGTATTTCGGGGCACACGCACGACTCTTGTTGATAATGACCTTACTTGAACACCTGCACCTTTCACATGGCTCAACTCAGTTGGAGTGGTGAGGGGATTGGATTTGCCGGTATGAGACGCACACAGGTGGAAACATTTGTCCTCCTCTAGGGAGGGAAGTGCACCCCAACCCGTCCAGTGATTAGGAAGTCTAAAGACAGGAGGCTGTGGGTTGCGATAAAGCTTCAAAAGAGGGATAGTCTACTGGCTCAAGAGGAAAAACTCCTTATGTAAATGCTGCTGTATATAGTATTTCAAAAAAAAAAAGAGAAAAAAAAAGAGAAAAAAAAAGAAAAAAAAAGTTCAGGCATGTACAAAAATAAAAAGCCTGCAAAGTATGTACATATGCTGTAAAGTCAATAAGCAAGCTTGAGTTCCAAAGTCATATCATGTGAGCCTGCAGCAGGATGACTTGACTACACTGGTCTTGCATCCAAGGATAGGTAGCTACACTGGCTACCGTCCATTCTTCTCTTCACCCCCTCCTCTTGAGCTGGTTGCCACTTGAACTTAGAAGGGAATACCCCGCTCCTCGAGGATGGAGTTGCTGGATTGGGGAATCACTGGGTTGTCGTACTGGAGAAGTCAGTTTCTTTGTCATTCTAGTTGGGAAGAGCCACCATCACTTACACTGTACGAGTCAGATTCATAGTCGTAAGGGTTTGCTTATGAATTGAGATATTTCTGACCTGGCTATTGAGGAGACTTGGACAGAGTTTTGGGATTCTCAAGGACTGTTGGATTTCAAACACGGTTCTCACTAAGGTTCCGACCGCACTAAAATTCCAAAGGTCCGACTTAAGCTCCAAACTTTGATTTTGTGAAGATAAGTTTGACAATTAAATTTAGTCCATCTTTCTTCTTTTTCTTTTCTTTATTTTTCTTTTTCTGCACTTATTGCATAAGTGTTTGCTAGGGACTAGCAAAGGCAAGTATAGGGGGATGATGAATCTACGTTTCATCATCTTTATTCTATCATTTTGGCCTTAAAAACCCTAGTAAATGCGTGAAAATAGGCTTAATATAGGCATTTTAGCATTCATGCATATGTGTGTAAATATTGTATAAAATGCGGTTTTTAAAGCCAAAATAATAGAATAAAGAAAAGAAAAGAAAAAGAATAAAATATTGTAAATATTTTATGACTCGAAACCCCGAGACCTAGGCATCTTGATGAATAGGTCGACAAGGAATAAAGTAGGGGGAGATAAGGTCAGAAACACAGAAAAAATACCTATACATTTTATTCATTCTTTATTCATTTTGGGACCTATTTTTGGTTCCACTTTTTATACATCAAATAAAGAAACTTTGTACATGAAAGTTGTAGATAATTTTATAAAGAAAAATACAAAATTGATTTCACAGAAGAATAATGTACAGATAAAAAGTTATGGTCTGAATAAAAATCCAGAATCCCAACTTCCCAGACCCGTATCTCACAAACGACAACTCCAAATGCATCAAACTCACCTTTAATTGTATATAGAAGAAAATAATCTAATTAATGGTGGTGGTTTCGCATTTGGCGGAGCTACGGTTTGAAAGTTGACTTTTGGACCCTCATTGTATACTTGTACATATTAAAATATTCAATTTATTATTTATTTATTATTTTTATAATTTTATATTTTTATAATGTTGTAAATAATACTTATAATAACTATGTGCATTAAAATCAGAATAAAAACATAAATAAAATACAAATAAAAATACTTGTATATATTATAAGACATAGGTATAATACATGTAACTATACCTATACAAATAACACTTTCATTTTATTAAGTGTATAAAATATTTCAGAAAATTAAAATAAAAATATATTTGTGTATATAAAAGTATTTTATAATTTTAGAAAATAAAAACCAAAATAAAATAAATTAAAAATACCTAAATAAAAATAAAATACTTAAATACATAGATATAGATACCTATAGGGGCATAAATGCAAACTTGTAAAAATAAGTCTCATAAAAATAAATAAAAATCACCATAAAATAATTTATAAAAAAATAAACATTTTTTATTTTATAACCAAAATTTAAATAAATCATTTTCTGTTTTTTATTGAATTTCTAAGCATTTTTGCCAAGGTTTTTTCTGGTTGGTCCACGTGGACCAACCAGATCTCTTCCTTGGTTGACCTCGGTCAACTCTCTGACCGAGGTCTGGCAGTTGTCAGACTGCATTTTTCTTCGATTTCGTGGCTTTTTGGAGGGCGATCCTTTCACCATTTGAGGTCGGCCTCTTCACGAGAGTTGATCACCTATGATCCAGCTACCACGCCCAGGCATTGGCTTGGCATTCTGATCATCACAGCGCCCGTGACACGACCTCGAAGCTCGCCCGTCAACCAACTTTTCAAATAACCCCCAAAAGCCCCATTTGAATTTTGAACCCTCTTCTACCCAAGTTTGTCCTCGCTGTGGAGCTCTGGATCGACTCCCGTGATAGGGGAGCCTCCAGCTCCTTCGCGCGAGGCCAGGCGAAGGCCGGAGCGGCGCTCCAACCACCCATCTCCGGCCGTGGCCGTGAGGTACCTTCTTCTTGGTTTTTGAAGCCAATGAGGTAGCTTTCTTCGTTTTTCCTTGTTCTTAATTCATCTGCAGGTTGTACGTTTTGTTTCTCTCGTTTTATTAGTTTCTTTGTTCGCGCTCGATTATCCATTTCACTCATCGCCGGAGCTCACTCCGGCAAGCCACCACCGTCTACCATCAACCCGCCGCCATCTTCCCCCCATAACCACCAATAAAGGCCCAGCCCGCACCGCACACGCGCCCTTGTTTTGTTTATTCAGGTTTGCGGCTGGAAGGGGGCATCTGCGCCCCAAGTCAACCCCCGGAGCATTCCCAGGTGACCTTGCGCACCCAAGGACTAATGAAGACTCTCCAGGCCTGTTGACGTCCCTCCGAGCTGCGGACAGCTTGCAGGAGACGCTTCCCCATTCCAGCGGCGTCGGAGGTGCCTTGATGTGGCCGCGGGGGCCGATCAAAAGCCATCCGGCCGACGTTCCTTCGTGTTCTTCCAGCTCCATCATCGGCCGTCGGATGATCCGTGTTCTCCCAGGCGTACAGCCAGCGTTGGATTAAACCGACCCCGCAACCGTTGATCGCCACCAGCAGCATATAATCTTAGACGCACAACACGAAACGACATCGCGGGCCCTGCGGTCGACGCGTGGCATAAGTGGGAGGGTCCCCTCCGTTTGATCACGTCAAGGCAAGGGAAATTTGCACTTTAGACCCTGCTCAGTTTTGGATTTGTTATTTAATTTGCAAACTCTCAGCTGCTGTATTGTTTTTCTTGCCAAATTTGCGAGCATATCCCCCAACGTTTACATTATTGCATGTTTGCCCCCCCGCCAGGCGCGTGCACAGCACGTGACCTTTGGCGTTTTTGCAGGGGTGCCATCGCTATTTATTAATGTTTCTATTTAGTTCATGAAGTTTTTGTGTCAGTAATAAAGTTTCCAGGATTATTGCAAAGAAACCCCTGGGTTTTAGTCTGATTACGCCAACGCCCCTGCCAGGCCTTTCACTTTTTGCTTACTTGTAGTAATTATTTGGGGCATCATTTCAATTCCAAAATTTCTAAAAATTTGAACTTAAGTTCCTGCTGTAGTGTAGTTTATCGCCATATTTTTATTTTTCATAAATATTGCATTTTAATATTTATTAAAAATCAAAAACGTCCATTTTCAGCACTGTTAGCATTAGAAAATCACTAAAAAATATAAAAACTCCTCAGAAAAATCCCAAAAAAATATATTTTGTGTATTTTAGTTTGTTTTAACTCCCAGCCAAAAATCATTAAAAAAATATAAAACCAAACTCCAGAAAATTGCAAAACTCTAAAAACCTTCATAAAAATTTATAAAATCCATAAAAAATCCAAAAATTGTGTTTTCTTCTCCTGAATTTTCCTTATTTCATTATCTTTCATTGAAAATTAAAGTGGAGAATTTTTGCTACTGTGTATTATTTTATTTCTCCATTTTAAGTTTCAGCCTTGCCTTTTATTCACTGTTTGCTTTATTTTGTTAATTAAAAATACCAAAAACATTCTAAAAATTATCCAAAAATCACAAAAACAGTAAAAAAGTATAAAAAGACCAAAAAGACTTTATTTCCTTATTTTTGAGTATTTTTATCTATTTTTATAAATCTCTCTTTCTCCCTTTTATTACATAGCTTATATATTCTATTATTGGAAAAAGAAAATATAAAAATATAAAATATCAAAAGAAAATACAAAATCAGTAAATTAAAAATCAAAATACAAAAATATAAAATTAAAAATCAAATAAAAAAATATAAAATTAAAAACCCACAAAAAAATTAGCTTAATAGACTCTTGATCACTTTCACACACATTTTTGAGCACTTGTGCCCCGATCTACCTGTCTGCTCCCTGTGTTCGACCTCTACACATACTTGCACCTATACACATCTTGTTGTAGAGTTATAATAAATTTTAACTCCGCACATTTACTTTCATTGCTTGATATATTTGTCGTGGGTTAATTGTTGTTTGAATTTCGGATTTCGTCGGAGGTCAAATCAGCGACTGTCGATTCGCCTTGTGAGTCAACACGACCTCTGCGATTTCTCGGTTCAACAATATGATAAAAAAATCGCAAACAAAATAACAATGATGACAAAGTGAGATGAAAAATACCTAAGGTGGAAATGGTCGCCTATTGTGTGCTCACGAGAGCACGGTCTTCGCTCAAATCGTCGGCGTGCTATGAGCTCGAGCAGCGCGTGGTTGCGGCTGCGATGTTGGCCAAAAAACCAACGGATCTCACCGGAGAGAGTGTTGTCGTCGCTCGACCGCGGTTGCGTCGCTGTCACCGATTCAACTCTTGGAATTAGGCTCTCATCACATAAAGATGGATCAAAGGCAAAAATGAGGAGAATGATATGTATATAAAGAGGATGACATGAGAAGTTATTAAGGTGGTGGAGTCGAATGGGAGATTGTATTATTAATGGTGTTGAATGGGAATTGGAAAAAATGCTGGAATAATGGAGTTGAATTGGTGGTTATTGTAGAGAATAGAAATTAAATAATAAATAATAAATAAATAAAGTAAGCTACTTTAAATACAATAAAATAAAAAGAGAAGAGAAATAGTGGAGAATTTACAAAAGAAGAAAAAACACCATGTACAATTTTTTGTTTACTTTTCTAATTTGTATTTTTTTATCCTTTTAATAAGAGATATTTACAATGGAAAAATACAGTAAAATAGTATAATCAAAATACAACACAACTATAAATTTTTTTTGTATTTTTAATAACTAGGAAAGATAAAATAAAAAATGAATAAAGAATGAATATATACATAATATACAATGTACATTTAGGTCCCAAAACCCAACTTTTGCAAATGAGCTCCGATTTTAATGAAACCACTTCCATTGGATAGATAATTTTCTAACTTGAACTTTAAAAGTGAGTTTGGTGAATTCGGAGTTCATACGAAGTGGGAATTTAGCTTGGAAGTTGGACTTTACGGCTTTTTCTCTTTGGGATCTCAGAGCATTTATTTGAGTGAAATTTATTTTGTATTTATGTATTTTTATATACATTGTTATGAACAAGTTGGAAAAAGAATTAGCCAAAAAGGAGTTGAAATGAAATTATTAAAAATCCATGAAGTTTTGAGCTATTTACGGGTGAAAAACTCCTTTAATTTGTGGCTTCTTAGTGTTAATTTATTTTATTCAATCTAATATACAATAATTAATGTATTTTATTTACAAGAGTTATTTTGTTAATTTATGGATTTTATATATATTTATTAGGGAATTTACTCGTGGATTTTGCTAAGATCAAGATATTGAGATGATGAATCGTGGATTCATCACCCCCCTATACTTAAACTTTGCTAGTCCTCGAGCAAATAAAGAATGAATAAGTTGGGTTAACCCCTGACTGTGCATGTGAATACAAGACTTGATCCGTTTAAGAACTCTCGGTTTTAGAGATCCTAAAATTCTAAGCTGAACCAAGCTCTAGTCAAAAGGTATCCAATTTCCCTAATCATCAGACTGTCTTTGTATACATATATAGTAGAGATATGACTTTAAGTGTTGACCGCAGCTACAAGAGTAGAGTCATAACGTCACACAAGGCTCCAGTCCAAGAGACTCTCCTAAGGACCTGATCCTCAACACTAGGGAATAAACCATTTCTTGCATCCAATCCACCGTCTCTTTAGTTGTCAGACTTGAAAGTGTGGATGGAAGGCCAGTTGATGGAGGGCTTAGGATTGTGTCATTTCTTCTCTCCCTCTCATTGGAACAAGGATCCTCTCAAGTGCCATATTACGCAACGCATATTTTTGGTGTTGATCAGTGCGTCCGTCAAGAGAAGTTGGAGCCGTCTGCACTTGTTTTCTTGGGAGTACACCGGGGTGTGCCTTTTTTGAGTACCTATCGTACCTTCTACACCCAGACTTGTAGCATTTACGATGCAGAGCCCTTTTTTGGTGCAAGCCCGACTCCTGGTCCTAATAGCGGTGGTCCAAGTGGACACTTTGAAATGGTTGGGAGCGCTCTCCTTTGGTGGAAGCTCTTTTGATAATTGACTTTGTGGAATGAGAGCTTTTCTTTGACATTTCATTGCTTTGTATTATTTTGGCTAGCTCCATTGCTTTTACCAAGAGTTGGCGAACACTGATCAACATTTTTTTATTTTATCACACACTGGCACATACGTAAATGTCAAGAGATAGTACAAGAACCATGTTCTCATATTGGCTAAAAATGCTGACACTCAGGTTTCATGAAGTCTTCATTGATTTTATGCCATCCTCGAGCATCATTAAATCAAGTCCAAACTCAAATCCCCCATCCCAGCTCCTCAAGTGAAATTTCAACTCATCTCATCATAACTGCAGCCGTGTATGTGAGGTGCTGATCATATTCTTAAGGTAGAGACTAAGCATGCAATATAGCACACAAATCTTTCAAACTAGGGAAATGTGAATAATTAAGTCCAAGACCCTAATGACTAAGGTTGGTTAACTCAAAATCTCAAGACCTCATAAACCAAGTGTTCTTGAACATTACTAGTCTTGTGTGAAAGTGAATTGTGTCAGGGATTAAACCAACTTATTAGTTAGTGTTTTTTGTTTCATTTGTGATTTTGTTTAAAGAGTTTTTGTTTTGTTTTTTTTTTGAAAACAAAGGAACGAAGAAAGTTTATTTTTAGAAAAAGTTTTGTTTTCTCTTTTTTTTTGAAAAAGATTGGTAGATAAGAAAGGACACACATCTTTTTGAAAAAGTTTTTTTTAAGCAAATAAGAAAAAATAGTTTTTTTTTAAATTTTTTTAAAGAGGGTTTTTTTTAAAAAGTTTTTTTTTGTTTTTTTGTTTTTTTGTTTTTTTACCCACCCCATAATTATTGTATAATATATATACAAGAATACGTGAAAGTATGAGCTATGGGTAAAGTATATATGTAATATATACACGCCCCCCTATACTGATCTTGTACTATGTCCTCATGGCACTAGGTGACAAAAAGACATAGCTCGTACTAAGCATAGGAAAGCTAAAATAATAAAAAGTATAGAAGTCGATCCGTCCCCCTATATTTAGGCTCTGGTCAGCCTAAGTGTAGAAAAAGAGCAAAAATGGGGCAGACGAGGTAAAGAGGAGAAATGATGAGTATATACACATGAAGGGCATCGGTTCCCCCATACTTAGGCTCAGGCCAGCCTAAGTATAGGACAGGAGTAAGTGTGAGAACCGATGTGATCTGGAGAATATACAAAGAAGGGAGAATGTACAAGAGAAATGAATCTTCTAAGATGTTGAATCTTGATGCTGCATCTTCATGAAGAGTAATATGATGTATCTGCTCTGTGCTCACTCTGCATGAAGTTGATGACCTCGACATGGACTAACTGCTCTTTCGAATCAACAAAATGCTTCAACAGTTGTCCATTCACCACATGAGATTATGCACCATCTGTGAGATCATCTATCTCTACACTTCCATTCTCGTGCACTTTCTTAACAACAAAGGGACCCGTCCATTTAGATTTAAGCTTCCCATGGAACATCTTCAACCTGGCATTGAACAACCATACCTTTTATCCAGGGACAAAGTCTTTGCACCTAATGTGCTGATCATGCCATCTCTTTACTTTGTCCTTATAAATCAAATTGTTGGCATATGCCCTGTTTCGGATTTCCACGAGCTCGTTCAAGTTCAAGTCTCGACAAATTTTCCCTAGGTGACAACTCCAATTAATCTTCTTAATTGCCCATTCGGATTTATGAATCAATTCTGCGGGCAAATGGCATGGCTTTAGATCATTCTAAATGGTGAAGTACCCACTGGTGTCTTGTAGGTTGTCCTATAGACCCACAAAACTTGGTCCAAGAGCTGAGACCAGTTCTTCCTATCGGGACGAACCAATTTATGCAAAATACTCTTCACCTCTCTGTTTGAAACCTCTGCCATGCCGTTGGACTGTGGGTGGTAAGGACTAGTAACTCTATGCTCAAATCCATAGTCCTTAGCTAAAGATCTTATATCTCGGTTCACAGGGTGGCTACCCCCATCAGATATCAAAACTTATGGCACCCCGAAACTAGCAATAATATGATCTCTCACAAACTTACAGACAGTCTTGCTATCTGCGGTTCGGGTTGGGATAGCCTCCACACACCAAGATAAATAGTCAACCGCCAACAATATGTACACATGTCCTTGGCTGTTGGGAAAGGGACCCATAAAATCTATGCCCCATGCATCAAAAACATCACAAATAATCATCGGTTGCATGGGCATTTCATCTCTCTGTCCAACTGTCCCTCCCATCCTTTGACAGATTGGGCACGACCGTACAAAATCAATAGCATCTCTAAACAGGGTCGGCCAGTACAATCCACATTGAAGTACCTTGTGAGTGGTTCTCTTTCCCGAATGGTGTCCTCCAGCCTCAAGTGAATGACAATATGTGAGGACACTCTGGTATTCCTCCTGAGGAATACACCTTCTCCAAACACAATCTGATCCCTCGAAGAAAAGGAAAGGATCATCCCAGTGTTATCTCCTCGAATCCGACTTAAGTCGGTCAATGTTGCTCCTAGTCCAACCATGGGGAACCTGCTCGGAGACAAGATAGTTCACCATGTTGGCATACCACAAGAGAGAGTCAATAACACAAATTGACTCATCTGGGAAGGTCTCTCTAATCCGCTCATGATCAGGAGAATCCTTAAGTTCAATCCGAGAAAGGTGATCAGCCACAACATTCTTCACTCCAGGTTATCTTTTATCTCCAAATCAAATTCCTTGAGGAGTAAAATTCACCTAAGATGGCGCGCCTTCGCGTCCTTCTTTTCCATTAAATATCGAATGGTTGTGTGATCAGTATAAATTGTCACCTTAGAGCCCAAAATATATGATCTATACTTCTCGAGGGCCCATACTACCGTGAGCATTTCTTTTTTAGTCACTGTATAATTCTTCTGTGTAGGATCTAATACTTTGCTCGCGTAAGTGGATCGCAAACAGGATGCCCTCTCACCGTTGTCCTAACACAGCTCCTATAGCCAAATCTGAAGCGTCAGTCATGATCTCAAATGGAAGAGACCAGTCAAGAGCTTGTAGGATAGGCGAGGCACAAATCTTCCTCTTAAAGAGCTCAAAGGCCTCCAGACACCTGTGATCTACAAAGAACTCTGTGTCTTTCCCTAAGAGCTCAATAAGTGGGCGGGTGATCTTTGAAAAATCTTGAATGAATCTCCTATAGAATCCGACATTTCCTAAGAATGACCTCACTTACTTCACGTTGGTAGGTGGATCGAGTTTCTTGATCACCTCCACCTTGGCAGGGTCAACCTCCATTCCCCTTTTGGAGATGACATGCCCCAACACGATACCCTCTGTCACCATATAGTGACTCTTCTCCCAGGAGAGTACCAGATTCACCTCTCTACACCTCGTGAGGACTCGGTCTAAGTGCGCTAAACATGTATCAAAAGAATCACCATGGACCGAGAAGTCATCCATGAACACTTCTAGGAAATCTCCCACCATCTCGACAAATATGGCTATCATGCACCGCTGAAATGTGCCCGGGGCATTGCAGAGCCCGAATGACATGCGCCTGAAAGCATGAGTGCCGAATGGACATGTGAATGTGGTCTTTTCCTGGACCTCAGGGGATATGGCCACCTGGTTGTAGCTTGATTACCCGTCAAGAAAACAGAAGAACTCTTTCCCTGCGAGTCTCTCCAACATCTGATCAATAAACGACAAGGAAAAGTGATCTTTCTTGGTCGCAGCATTCAGACGCTTGTAGTCAACACAGACACGCCGCGACGTGGGTATTCGTGTCACGATCTCTACCCCATCCTCGTTGGTGACCATCTGAATTCCCGACTTCTTCGGGACAACATGAAGCGAGGCCACCCACTTGGAGTCAGAAATAGGGTATATAAACCCTGCCTTGCACCATTTCTTAATCTCTTTCTTCACCACTTCCTGTAGATTGGGGTTAAGTCTCCTCTGGAACTCACGGGAAGGTCTCATATTATCCTCAGTAAAAATGTGGTGTGAGCAGAGAGCGGGGTTGATGCCTACGAGATCCGACACTGTCCAGCCTATTGCTTTGCGGTTCCTCTCTAAGACTTCTAACAACCTAGACTCTTGTTCTAAAGTCAAGTCTGAGCTAATGATGACAGTATATCTCTCTTTGGGTCCCGCAAGAAAGGCATACTTGAGTGTAGGAGGTAGTGATTTCAGTTCTGGTAATGTGGTATCATCAAGCAGATCTGGCTGAACTGACTCTGAATCTGGTTCCGTGCTGCATGAAGGTGGGCTAAGCTGAGTAGTACTCGCCACAAAATCAGAAGTATCAGGAGTCGTATCGTCAAAAATATCCAAACAATCGGCAAAAGCCACGTCCGACTCGTCATCTATGTCCCATGATTGTTCCGAAGAGGATGGAACTGACAGATCTGGATGGATCTCTATGTCATCATGAGAATAGGTTGATGCATCTCTAGAAAAATCAGACAACACCTGGTAAACTGCATCATGCACTATATCCTCTCCAGATGAAAGGGTCTCGCTCTATCCTGAAGGAATCTGTCCCCAAATCCCAACTGTGCTAATCATACTGCAATATGCCTCTGAAGATGAGTACTCTGTACTACTCTTTGAATCAGGTCGCTGACACTTGGTTTGCTTCATCTCAAGGTTCACTTCTCCGCCTGGAGAACGAAACTTCATCATTTCCGTACCATAATCGAAAGTTGCGCCTGCGGTCCTAAGGAAGGGTCGCCTGAGAATGATATGAGATTCTCTCCAATGATTGGGGGTCTCCATGTCCAAGACTGTGAAGTCAACCTGATAGTTCTGCCCCTCAATTGAGATAACGATGTTCTTCACTTCTCCCTTAGGTCTCTTCACTGAACGATCAGTGAATCGGAGTAAAGCTCTAGATTTGCGAAGTGGTCCCAACTCCAATTTCTGATATAATGCTAATGGAAGCAAGTTGATTGAAGAACCGTTATCTAAGAGTGTGCTTGCAAACGTAATGTCGTCAATACGACTCTCTACATAGTGAGCACCCATGTCTCTCTTTTTCTTTGGCAAAGTCCGATTCTTGAGACAATAGGTTGTGGCTACTGATAAGACAAGTATCTTTATGTTTCGGTTATCTTTCTTCCTACTAACCCTTGTAGGTGTGCATCTCACCTTAAGGTATTTTTGGAATGCAGGATGGTTAGCCACATATTCATCAAATGTCACCTTTACAATTATGTTTTCTTTACAAAACCGTGCCATATTGGGGTCATCTTTCTGAATCTTTTTGATGTGCTTTACTGCCGTAAGAGCACGGGGGAAAGGGATTGAAGCAAGGGAAACAGAAGGTGAAGAGTCTGAATCATGAACTGAAAGATCATTCTTGGCATTGACTGAAACAAAGTTCTTCATACATGAATCTTTTTGATGCACCATGGAATCAGAATCAAAACTATCTACTATAGGTTGTGGAATAGAAGCTAGAGTGGTATCCGCCACAACCGGAGATGCAAGGTCCTCCGTAGACTCAGAAGTGTATCCATGCTGCCGATGCTGCATATGCGCTCTCCTCCTCCTCTCGACTCCCTAAGTAGGTATCCTCGAATGATGCTGATGGGGCTCCGAAATATGATGCCTCTCCTCCTCGTCCTCTGAAGACTCCTCAGGTAGAGCTTCAGAGATGCCCCTCATCGTGTCCCTCACCCGGTCAGGTACGGTCACGGTCCTTCCGCTCCTGAGTGAAATGTAGTTAGCCGCGTCACACGAAAGAATCTCATGTTCAGATCTAGGAGATGCTGAATAGTATACCTGACCAAAGTGCTGATGAGAACCAGATCGATTCAGGATATTTGGGTTAGCCTGAACTTGGGCTGGGATAGAGGTAGAGGGTGCAGTCTGCTCGTCTCGCTATCTGGACTGGCGGTTGACATCCACTCGTAAGTCATGAATCTCGTTCCTGTAGGAATGTAGCTTGTCGAGTATCTGCTATTGTATATTTACGGGACTAGACAACGAAGGAAGTGGATAAGACTGGGAAGAAGAACGGGAAGACTGGCCCTGCTGGCCAGGGTACTGCCTCTGCTGCTGCTGCTGGGGTTGCGGGCCCTGCTGACCAGCCCGGTAATGGCCTTGTCGGACATACTGCCGGTACTGTTGCCTCTACTGCTGTTGGGGTAGCTGGAATCTAGGGCTCTGTTGTGAAGGAGGTGGTGCAGAGGTGAATGCAGTGTTGTGAAAGGTTGGGGGATGCTGATAGATCTGTCAGTCTCCCGTACTTCCCTGCCTGGCAGGGTCCTGAGTATACCATATCCCATTTACCTCCCAAACCGGTGGAGGCTCCTCCTGGACTATCTCTGCTAATGGAGGTGGCTGCTGGAAAGAGTGGATGTAGGATTGGTCTTGCTCCCATGACTGGGGTTGCCCTGACACCAACTGCTCCTGAACATGGTGAACACGGTATACGGGAGCAAAGGGTGCAATTACGACAGGTATCTTTATCTTAGATACCCTATCAGTCAACTCCTCCATTTGTTTTGGGATCTTGGAGACGCTTCGGTCTAATTCATCAGTTCTCCTGTCAATCCTCTCAACTACAATAAGCTTGTCAGCAAGAAGTCCCATGCTAGGGATCACGTCATGAGAGAGATCAACTACAGCTGACTTTTCCCCTCCAGATGAGAGTGAACTGGGGGAAGATGTATAGGCCCTGCTGGCCATCTGTGAGCGGCTAGTTTCAGCCATCTGCTCGAATACCCTCCAGACGGTATCCGCTCCTCGTGATGTATAGCTGCCTCCATAGGCAGCGCTCACTAAACCCTGCATCTTAGGGTTGAGACCAGTGAAGAAGGATTGGACCAAGATGTTATCATCTAAATTGTAAAAGGGACACTTCTGCAGGATGTCCTTGAATCTTTCCCAAGCATCACATAAGGCTTCATGGGGTAACTGGGAAAAACTCGTAATTCGCGTCCTCATCATGTTAGTTCTACTCAACGGGCAGAACTTTTTTAGGAATAGGTCCTTGAACTGGGCATAAGTGGTGACGATGATTCCAAGACTCTTCACCCAGTAATTGGCTTTTCCACCCAAGGCAAATGGAAGGGCTTTGAGCATAATATAATCCTGGCTAATATTATTATGTTCGAGGTTAGCACAGATGAGCTCAAAGTCCCTTAGGAATGCATATGTCTCCTCAGATGCATTCCCATCAAAATGTGCCAACAGGTTCAGAAAGTGCGGCTTCAACTCAAAATCAACATTGGGTTCGACCGGACTCAAGTAGTTATAAATTTGATATGGTCCAGGGTTGTATGCCACATCCATTGGTGGTTCGACTCCAACAATCAACTGTCCTAACTGAGCTCTGAGAAGTGTGTGTTGCTGCTCAGATGCAGCTAATCGGGCTAGTATCAATCTCATCGAGTCTTCATGGTTCTCTTCTTCCTCTTCTTTCTTCTTTGGAGGCATTTTACTTGTGTCTTCTTTATGGCCTGAATCAGCAAGGTGTTCTTGATTAGAAGAGGATTTATGAATCAAGATATTCTCACCGAGGAGATGGTCTTCCTCGGTGAGGTAGGAATAGAGAAATGGAATGGTTTGAGAGTAACCATCCCAAAAGTGGGTGATCCTGGGCTCAAGAGGGTCATGAGTCCAGGTTGGTCCAAGTTGCGCATGGACCTATGAAGATGTTTTTCTTAGAGGGTTCAATGAGAGATTCGCAAAGTCCGAATAAATATCCCCCCAATCGGCCATCTTCGATGTCAAAAGAACCGCTTAGAACACAATATTCAATGAGGCGCTAGTTCAACGGTACACATAAATGTGTGGAGTGAACTCACACAATACAAACACAATTCAAACCCTCAATTTCACCAACTCAACACGTGATGGTCGTAAGAGTTTGGCCGGATTATCTGGTCAATTTTATTTGGTGAGAATACAATCTTGGAAAGATTAACGAGCTATTAGGTGCCCGTATTTTCCTACAGACTGGACTGATTCTTACGACTAGTTTGACCTACTTTCAACCAGTATAGGAGTAAGTACGGACCGTATAAATACGGCTACCCGTTCCTTGAGGACTAACGCATCCTCTAAACCTCCCACTCTGCTAAGGAAGTCCGGACCGTTTACCGGCTACCCGTAAATCCTCACTGAAAAGTAGCTAATCGCCTAAAAGGAAAGAACCAGTAGTAAGTAAGAAATCCAGGCTTGGCTCTATCCTAGGGTCGTCTCTCTCTCACTTGCAAGTAAATCAAACAATGAGGGCTTTATGCACCCGAGAAAAAAGGTTCTTTTTTTTCAAATTAATTAAATCGACCTGCTCAATTCAGTCCCAATTTTAGAGTTAGGTTATCGCTTTATGAACACACAAGCACGTCTACCGTTCAGTCCCAATTTCCTTTTGACCTTAAGTTGTAAAACAAGAGGGGAATCGGAAATCAGAATGCAAATGAGAAACTATGATGCATGCTCAGAAGAAGGTATACTTATAGTGAATCCCAGCACTCTCCATGCGTTATGCAGGACATAATTTGTAAATATTACACTAAATGCATGCAGATCGAGAAAACCACACCTAAACAATATACTATTAGCGGGTAAGAATTGATTTGATTTTGAGCTAAGTAGTACGTGTCTATGTGCGTCTCATTATGAATCTTATAAGATATGTGAATCTTCTAAGATATGTGTGGCCTAATTTATGATGGGCACAAACAAATTTGAATCCAAACTACCGTGTGCCTAATCCTTAAGTTCGCCACTCAAGTCGAGACCCCACCCTCACCGGAGAGTGAAACAGGTCTCGACACACCACAAATAATGTCCAAGTCTTTTTTACACGCGTGAGATCTCAAACAAGAGCTGCTATAAAGAAGCAAGCTAAATAATTACAAAATTTTTTTACAAAAATTCTCTCGAAGATAAAAGAATTATCCTTGCACTTCAGCAGTCGGCGCGCATCGCGTCCGTCGACCTCCGATGCACTCCAAGTCCACCAGGCCCTCGCAAGGAAAATGAGATTTATGTTATAGAGATAAAAACAAAATATATACAAAAAATATGAAGAGAAATAATTGAAAAAAAATGGAATAAATACAAGTGGCTCGGGGGTCAGACTACCCGAGTAAGTGAAATCTAAATCCAAAATTATAAATTAGTCCTAAGTCGTTTGCCTCCTCGGAAACAGTGCCATCTGACGAGTCGCTAAATACGATAAATAATTTGGGCACATTGTAGTACGTGTACTTAGCGATTCAGTCAGAACCGAGAAAAGAATCTCCATGAAGAGTGTCTCGGCTTAATTTATATCCCGGGCAAGTCTGGGGTCGAACACAGGGAGGCAAAGGAACAACTTGGGGTTAATTTAAAAACTTAGATCTTGATTTCCAAATGCGGTTTTTTTATATTTTTTAATGCAAAATGAGTGTCAAAAAAACATGATGCGAGTGAATTAAGACACTAAGAAAACACACAATAAGGCCAAATTAATTTTAATGTCAAATTAGTCCAATTTAGCCAAATTATATTTTTTCTATTATCCTAATCAAGTGATGAATACAAAACATACTTTTTTGTATTTTTATGAATTAAAATGCAACAATGAAAAATGCACACTTTTTATGGGTTTTTTCGTAATTTTTCACACAAACAGTAAGCAAAAATCATGAAACATTTACTGGAACATAAACATGATGCAAAAAAACGAAAAGGATAAATGAAAGAAACAAATCTTTCTAGAGGAGATTACTAGTCTTTATAATCTTTTATTCGACACAAGAAAGAGGATTTTCACCCTTTTTCTTGTGTCTAAATTAAATAAAAATTAAATAAAAATGATTCTTGCTCCTGCTCGTCAAAGATTTTTATTCTTATCTTATTTTCCCGGTCTATTAGAACTTCTTTGTTTAGATAGGATGGCTTAGAACCAATAGCTCATTATATAATGGGTCTTTCCGTTCTAATACTCTATCCGAGAGTTATCAGTATTTATCAAATCTGTTCCTATCTAACGGAACGCTATTGGATCAAATGACAAAGACATTGTTGAGAAAGAAATGGCTTTTCCCGGATGAAATGAAACATCTGATTCATGTAACTAATATTATTTTTGGAATTTTTTGACAAAGTATGAATTTTTTATGTATTTTTAGTGAAAAGAGAGTGACAGTGAGTAATTAATTTCTAATTAATCCACCTTATCAAATTAATCAGAGTGCAAATTATCTCAAGTAGATATTTTCATGTGGCATATAGGAGACTTGAAATTTCGCGAAAAAATGTATGTGGATTTAATTAAAAATCAAATACTAAATTCACTCTACAATTTATTTCAGGCTCAAGATAACTCCACTTTGGATGAAATTTGGATAGTAACTCAATCACATATCAAGGCATCATTCCTAATTTTTGTGGAATTTTAAAACAATAGTGTGTGAGATATAAATTTAATAGCACGGAATGGGTAAAATATATAGAATTTCAATTAAATAATTATAATTAATTACCCAAATATCATAAAAATGTAATTAAATATCCACATGGTAGAGAATTAGTTGCTCAACATCCAAACATTTTTCATTGAATAAAATGATGCTCAATTGAAGTCCAAATTAAACTATGAACAGAGGGTCCTAATTGCAATAACAGAATTAAAACGATATAAGCAAACATGCACAAGGGCCTTTTGGTAATTACAAAAACTTACAGGGCAAAGTTGCAATTGTTACAATAAAAAAATTTAAAGAAATTTGGACCTTTCTTCTTCCTGGAGACGCTGGAGAAGGAACCCAAAAAAGATGGTGGCAGCGGCGGCGGCCCCGCGTGTGGCCGCGAGGACGGCGAAGAGGGAGGGTTGGCGGGTGGCGAGCCGCATCTTGGAGCACCGGCGGGAGGGGCGATGGACGGCATTTGCGGCAGAGGGTAGGTCAGCGAGGGGCGGCGGCTACGCACGGCAGCCGCGCGAGCTGGAGGCCGTCCGCGCGGAGGCGCGGAGGAGGTGGGCGGCAGAGCCACGCACGGTGCTGCGGCTGTGCGGGGGAGTTAGCCGCTGGTCGGCGGTTGGACAGGGAGGGGGCGGCGGCGCTGGCTGCTGTTCCCCTCCTCCGTGTGTTTTCTTTATTTTTTATTATTTTTTATGATTTTTTTGTAATAAAAACCTTTTTTGTTTTAATTTTTTTATTTTTTTAAGTTTTCTTTAAACTGAAAATGAAATGAAGGTGGAAAAAAATGTGATGATGATGGTGTTTGATAAATATAAACAAATGGAGGATGTGTTGGTGGTGATATGATAAAAAAAATTGCAAACAAAATAACAATGATGACAAAGTGAGACGAAAAATACCTAAGGTGGAAACAGTCACCTATGGTGTGCTCACGAGAGCACGGTCTTCGCTCAAATCGCTGGCGTGCGATGAGCTCGAGAAGCACTCAGTTGCGGCTGCGATGTTGGCCAAAAAACCAACGGATCTCACCGGAGAGAGTGTTGTCGTCGTTCGACCGCTGTTGCGTCGCTGTCACCGATTCAACTATGGGAACTAGGCTCTCCTCACATAACGATGATCAAAGGCAAAAATGAGGAGAATGAGATGTATATAAAGAGGATGACATGAGAAGTTATTAAGGTGGTGGAGTTGAATGGGAGGTTGTATTATTAATGGTGTTGAATGGGAAGTTGGAAAAAATGGTGGAATAATGGAGTTGAATTGGTGGTTATTGTAGAGAATAGAAATTAAATAATAAATAAATAAATAAAGTAGGCTACTTTAAATACAATAAAATAAAAAGATAAGAGAAATAGTGGAGAATTTACAAAAGAAAAAACACCATGTACAATTTTTTGTTTACTTTTCTAATTTGTATTTTTTTGTCTTTTTAATAAGAGATATTTACAACGAAAAAATGCAGTAAAATAGTATAATCAAAATACAACACAACTATAATTTTTTTTTATTTTTAATAATTAGGAAAGATAAAATAAAAAATGAATAAAGAATGAATATATACATAATATACAATGTACATCTAGGTCCCAAAACCCAACTTTTGCAAATGAGCTCCGATTTTAATGAAACCATTTCCATTGGATAGATAATTTTCTAAATTGAACTTTAAAAGTGAGTTTGGTGAATTCGGAGTTCATACAGAGCTAGAATTTAGCTTGGAAGTTGGACTTTACGGCTTTTTCTCTTTGGGATCTAGGAGCATTTATTTGAGGTGAATTTTGTTTTGTATTTTTGTATTTTTTATATACATTGTTATGAACAAGTTGGAGAAAGAATTATCCAAAAAGTAGTTGAAATGAAATTATTATAAAACAATAAAGTTTTGGGCTATTTACAGGTGAAAAACTCCTTTAATTTGCGTCTTTTTAGTGTTAATTTATTTTATACAATATTATATACAATAATTAATATATTTTATTTACAAGAGTTATTTTGTTAATTTATGGATTTAATATATATTTATTAGGGAATTTACTCGTGGATTTTGCTAAGATCAAGATATTGAGATGATGAATTGTGGATTCATCACCCACCATGTCCGCGAAAATTGAAATCATACACCTATGGAAGGTAGCCGAAGCATTACATAATCCAAAGGGCATCTGTTTGAAAGAATACGTTCCGAACGGACATGTGAATGTTGTCTTTTCTTGGTCTTCAGGAGCAATGGCCACCTTATTGTATCCCGTGTACCCATCAAGAAAGTAATCATGGCTCTTCATAGCTAACCGTTCGATGATATAATCAATGAATGGTAGCGGGAATTGATCATTATTGGTCACCTAATTCAAACGTCTATACTCCACAAAGACATGCCAAGAAGTCGGTACTCGGGTAGCGATCTCCTCGTCGTCCTCATTTATCACTATAGCAATACTCATCTTCTTGGGTACCACATGTAAGGACTAATACATTCGGAGTTGGAGATGGGATAGATAAAATCTATGCTCTGCCACTTGGATATTTCCTTCATATCTACCTCTCAAAGAATCGGGTTCCCGGCAATGACGCCATCTGAAAAATCACTCGATCGACTGCTCTAAAAGAATAATAGTATCGTTGTAATGATCGGCCGAATTTTAGCAAAAAGTTATTTTATTTATACTCCTAATCTCATGTGTATAGTGTTAAGAACGGGAATGTCGAACTTGAGGAAGTAAACTATTGGAAACTAGGATTTAATAGTAGATATTAAGGTTTTATGGGTTCCTTAATTTTTATTTACTTTTAGAGATTTTTCAGGATTTTTTTTAAATTTTTATGAATTTTATATTGTTATGTGATTTTTAAATATTTTGTAATTTTTTTATTATTTAAAAAGCTTTTGTAATTTTATTTTTTTTATTTTTTTTAATTTTTTATTTGTTTTCCTATTTTTATGAATTTTTAGGAGGCTTTTACAATTTTTGTGAGTTTTTATTTATTTTTAAAGTTCAAAATTATGTTTTTTTGTTAAAAATTGTGAATTAGTTTTTGTTTTTAAGATAGAAAACACCGTGAAAATATTTTTATTTTATTTTTATTAGAAAGTAGTGAAATTATCTTTAAAATGATAGGTGTTGTATATTTTTTTGATTTTTTTAATTGGTTAGGAATTTTCATAGTTTTAATGTGTTTTGATTTTTGTTATTATTTTTATTATATTATTTTTATTTTTTGGTTAATTATGAAAATTATGATAAAATATACTACATGTAATTTTTGTTATATTTTTAAAAGTGTTTATATATTTTTTATTAATTTAAAAGTTTTTATTTTTTGGTGATTTAATGATTTATTTAATGTTAGAAAATATTTTTATTTTCAAAATAATATTTAATACTATATATAGTATAGTATAGGGTAGTTATGTTTTTTTATTAAAATTTTATGATTTATATTTTTATTTATTATATATGTATTATGTATAGGGGTTATATATAGTGTAAGGAGTGTTTTGTAGTTTTCTGGAAAAAAAGAGACGCGCAAGTTTGATCAGAATTTTAGAGTGCTCGCATGCAAATAGACCAGGGAGCACGT
Source organism: Ottelia alismoides (assembly GCA_037367405.1). NCBI lineage: Eukaryota > Viridiplantae > Streptophyta > Magnoliopsida > Alismatales > Hydrocharitaceae > Ottelia > Ottelia alismoides. Next base: position 444,322 of record JAZKJV010007200.1, read on the forward strand.
GCGCCTGCACATGAAGGCTACTGTGAAGGACCTGTTGGCAAATTAGTTGAGCCGTAGGGGTATGAGCGTAAAAAGGCCTGAAATATCAGAGCAACGGACGTACAAGGCACATGCACCGAAGCCTTTGACGGTGAGGCGGTGGAGAGCTTTAAACATTGATGTGTGGCTCGACTGGTGTCATTCGATAAAGGAATGCTTTTAATCTACTTCGTCTGTACTGACTCATATCTAACAGTCGATGTCATTTTTTTCAACTCGAAGAGTCGAACGATGACTTAGTCGAGATCTGATGCGATTGTGAATCGATTTGAGGCGATGATGCCTCATTGCAGGTGTTCTGGTAGATAATTCGTAGAAGTTCCCCAGGAGCGGTGTGCTTCTTTACTAGTCATGGATCTTGCTGATGTTACCGATGATTTGATTTCTTCAATTACTTGTGGCTCATCTGTGGTGCGATGATGGTCCTTAGATGCGACTCACGGTGGGGTGGTATGTCGATTTGGTGGTATGATACGACAGTGATGCTTATGTGGTTAACCTCTTCTAGATTACTCAACGAAGCTCTCCGGTGCATGATGGTGGTTCAACCTGGGAGGTTTGATTACTGAGTTGAGCAAATCAGTTGTTTCCCATGTGCGATGGTGTACAGTTTTGTGGTGATGAATCGAGTAGAGGTGGCGATGTTTCTGGATGATCATTGATCAGTTGCAGGTCTGTCGAACAAATCGTTCTAACGCCTTTCGGTTGTTAAAACACCTTGAGTATCTGCAGTGCTCAGATGACTCAAGCACAAGGGGCTCGATCACAAATCAAATCGAGAACATGAATGCAATGATTTCGGTGATCGTAAAGGAAAGGAATCCGATATCCGATCACCTTCGTGTTAGAAAGTGAACAAATTGTGTGTGGTAGATAGAAAGCGGAAGGACTCGAAGATAAATGTGGAGGTGGATGTGATCGAATCAAGAGAGAAAACAGTGGAATAGATTGAGAAGAGCAGAGAATGGAAGAGAGAATCGAAGAGAAGAAGAATAACTGACTGGGAAATGGATGATGTTGTAGAAGAGCGATTGCCCGGATTAAGCGGAGGATGGATGAAGGTTGACGCCTATGGATCTAGAGTAGAAGATCTGGGGGATCATGACCACCATGTGAGGGCGGAGCTTGCGGCGGTGAGCGGAACTGTGTGCCGACGTTGATCTCACCGGCTCCTTGCTCTACCTCGCTGCGACGGTGGAGGAGAGTTGTTGTCACTCTCCCTCTCTCTCTCTCTCTCTGCCGGAGCCCACTGGACACGAAGGGAATGAAATGGCGGATCACCTTCTCTAGGAGGATGTGAACCCTATTTATAGGCGAGGTAGCTTGGGGAGCACGAAAATAGATGGGGTCATCGGAGACGGAGTCCGATGACTGACAGTTTGTTGGCGAAACGACCAACGGTTGGTCGGTTGGAGCGGTTGAATGGACGGAGAAGACGAGTGGACGGAGGCGACATGTGATCAAGGAAGTAAGAGGGGGAGGATAAATATGGGAAAAGTAGAGAGAGAAGAAAAAATAAAATCTGATAATTTATTAATTATATTAAGTTATGGAATAATTAAATGGTCAATTATGTAATTAAATGAATAATCAATAAATAAATAATTATATATAATTAATGAACTAAGTAAACAACTTAATGACTTATTAAATAATAATTAATAACTAATTATTCAATTAATAAATTAATAATGTAATAGTGAAATAATTAGATAAAGTTAATTTAATTTAGTTTAATAATTAAGTATTAATAAAGTATAGAAATATAATATATAACACATATTAAATAATCTAAATGAAGATACATTGTACAATATATACCATTATGGTCATGAAACTCGCATTTTGCATATTAACTCTGATTTTAGAAAAATCAGTGTCATTTGATAGATATTTAAATAAAACGAACTTTAAAACTGAGTTTGCTCTATTCGGAACCATATGGCCGAGTTATTAGGTCAGGAAAATTTAGGTAACGACTTCATGGCCTCGGGATTTATTGGCAATTTATCTTAAATTATATTTTTTATATTTTTCTATTGATTTTTAGAAGTACGTTAGAAAAGAAATTATGTTAAATGGAGTTACAGTTAATTAATTTAAAATATAGGAAGTTTCTACATATAGTACATATATACAACGGGGTTCAAACACCAAAACTCATACTCATCCTTCTTATTCTGATATTTTTTTGATATTTTAGTACATAGTATTAAGTATAAAAATGTATAAAAGTGAGTTTGGTCGATTTGGAGTTTTCTATAAATAGTTATGAACTTCGGAAGTATGCTTTTATAACTTTTTTCGGTCCATTGTAATATTTTTTATATTGAATAATTTGATATTTTATAAAATAATATATATTTTTATGAATAACTTTTCTAAAGGAATTGTTTTCATTTGGAATTTTCTAAGTGATAAATAAAATAGGTGAAATATTTACAAGGTAGAAAATGAATTTAATGTTTTTTTTGTCTTGATTTTCTATATTTTATAGATTAGGATCCTTATCTTCCCCTACTTATTTATTTTGTCGACCAGGTCAATAATGACATTGTCTTGGGGCTAGGATCAGTCTGTATATATATTATACACATCATTCTCTTTTCTTTTATTTTTCTTTTTCTCTTTATTATTTTTTTGGATAAAATACGTACTAAATATAAAATATAAATAATTATTGTTAGAATGTTAATTGGTTGGAGTTAGTGATTATTTAAATGCATTTTTACCAAGGATTTTAGCCAAAATGAAAGTATAAAGGCGATGAATCATACATTCATCATTAGTTATGTTAGGTCAAAGAGTTTACTTAAGGAGATCGAGATAACAAGTCCTATGTCATATGTTGTCATGATATAAGCACGTCGGAGACATATGTGTTGCTATTTGTTTGAGTATATACATTTGGCAGATTGATAGGTTGATAATCAAATCAAGGTCTATACACTAGTGTGCTGGGTGTACATACAAGGGCATATGAGTAATATGATCTCTCACATACAAGTTCAATACTTAACCAGAAGACATGAGCTTGCTCATGAGATATTGGGAATCAAATTCGGTGCATGGTCATCTCGCTTTGGAAGGAAGACTGAATTTGTATGTATGATATATGCTTTCAGAAAGTATTTGATCAATACCTAGGTTGATATATGCTTTTGGAAAGTATAAGATCCATACCGACTCTCAATGATCAAATGAGAAAATTATTTATAAATCCCTTAAGAAGACAAACTAATTGATCTACAACTTCAGGTTTATTCTAGGTTTGTGCCAACTAGTCGATCTGCATCATGCCCTAGCACTGTTTCTTCTCTATAATCTCTATGCGATCCAACTTCTTGCTAACGATACCCATGTCAACTGCCGATGACTCTGCCTATGCTGCTACTGACGAAGTAGATGGACCCGCATCAACCTGTGCTATCCTCTAATAGGACATGGCATGTGGAAGGGGCTCCCCCAGTGTGTGGACTCGGGTCTAGGACATCACTGTATAGTTCTCAGCCATCTTCTCATAGATGGCCCAGACCTGGTCCTCATCCTTAGCGAAGTAGGAACCCCCATAAGAAGCATTAACAAGCCCTGCAGCTCCGGTGCCAGCCCACAAAAGAAACTCTATACTAAGTTGGGCATGGAAATCTCATGGTGTAGACACCGGTCGATGAGCTCACAAAATCGATCCCACGCCTCATGAAACTGCTTGTTGGGGATCATGGTGAAGTTCTTGATCAGAGATCAAGCAGCATTGGTCCGGCCGAGTGGATGGTACTTGTTCAAGTACTCGATACGGAGCTCCTCCCAAGTAGTAACGTATCTCTCTAAATGCCTCAGGTAGTAGGCTGCTCTGTAGACTAGGGAGAAAGGGAATGCTATCATCTTGATAGTGTCCTCGTCCACGTATTTGTCGTGGATAGTGTTGTAGATCATCTCAAATTCTTGCAGGTGCAGATGCAGCTCCTCAGTGGCTAGACCATGGAACATGGGCAAGAGTTGAATCGTCTGGGTTCCAGCTTGAAGTCACCCAGATTTTCAAGGAGCTTGATTCAACGATGGGTGAGGGTTGCACCAGGGTTGTGCAACTGCCTCATCGATCATGTCTATCTAACCGGCTCTGGCTGATCCTCGGGGTATCTGTCTGCTCCTCCTCCAGGTGCTGCTATGTCTCCACCGGCAGGTCGCTATAGCTCTCCTCTACCGGCTCACATCTGCACTAAATCACGACGCACCTCCGCCATAAATACTTCCTGATTAGAATCTGTCATTGCATCGTCACCAGGGAGGCTAGGAGTGTGTTGATGATTACACCCTGATCCAGAACATAAGTAGAACCCCGAGGTTGCTCATCTGTGCATCCTTCGCTGATGTCCATCTCGCGGGTCTCTGCAATGGAAAGAGACCTAAACTCAGGTGTCGTCAAGTGAACATAAATCTGTGCTGGCCTCTACTCGGACACCTCAGGACTGGTGGAAGAAGGGTGGTCAAGGGGGAACAGGGTGGTAGCGAACTCAGGTTCGGAGAGCGGGTCTGGGCTCTCTGATATTGCCCTAGATGAATGGAGAGGAGCGCTCGAGAGCGGTGTTGTCAAAGGCAACCTAAGGGATCTCCTTCCCATAATCATGATGTAGGGATAAGTGCAGATCAGATCTAGAATGCAAACAAGATCAGGTGTCAAACCCCCAATTCACCTACACAACATTGAGCTGATCACTGTGAAGGTTAGGTCATTAGCTTGTCGATTTTATTTTAGGTGATCAGTCAGTCTTGCAGAGCGATTAAGCGAGTTGGTAGGAACCCGATGCTCCTAGGAGACTGGTCCAATACCACAGTTAGATCTTTCCCAGCCAGTATGGGTGCGGACCGTTTACTGTCTACCCGATCGGTCCAATCTGCTAAGGAAGTCTCGTATTGATTACTGCCTACCCGTTGAAATCCTCACTGGAGAACGACTAACCACGGGCCCAGTATTTTAATGGAAGTTTAGGTGTGGCTCTAACCTAGTGTGCGAGTCACTCTCTCGCTCAAGCAAACCAACCAATGAGTCGGTAACTCTCCCTAAAACAAATATTTTTTAAGTGAGGTGGGTTTTAGGGTCAAGTTTACATTATCAGTCCCAATTTTATGGTTTTCACTTTTTGGTATTTTTCAAAATAAAGCAATGCCTAATAAATTTTTCTATCTTCTTATTTATTTTAAGTCCAAAACAAGGGAGAAGTCAAAAAAGTCGATGCACGATCAAACACGATGATGCATGCAAAGATAGAGATGCAAAACTATCGCCAGCACTCTATTAGCAGGTTGATCCGTACATAAATTAAAAGACATAATTAAAACTAATCTAAATGATGCACGAGGAAAATGACCTTAAGACGAGCAATTTCTAATGATCGTGAAGAACAATAGTTAACTGATTAAAGAGAGAGGTCGATATCTGGTCTCGGATGTCGATCGGTGTCTGCCACAATAGATCATGCTTGCGTTGTATATGACCTCTAAAGACACATGACCTATCAATCGATCAAGTTAACTTTTTTATTTTGAATTATTAATAAGGTCCAATTACGATCTATAGGTGTAAGAAATCTATTAGGGATTGGGCCTTAAATTATTTAAGTCGCAATCAATAAAAAATCCTAAGTCTAGGGGCCAAAACTTCGAGGATTAAATAAAATGAAAATTGTGATAAAAACAATTCCTCAAAAAACTTGGTGAGGTCCCGCGAGCACACCAGTGCTCGGCAAAAAAACCTCGAAATAAGAGACAAGTGTCTAACAAGTCCACGGTCCAAATTATTACAATAATAATAAATGTGCTGACAATAAAACTAACTTCTCCACTCTATCTAATATAACTAATCCATGCCCTCCTCTGCTCCTCAAATGTGGGTCTCCTCCAAAGTATCCTTGGGAGGCTCCTCGCACAAAAAGTGAAACAGAAACAAGTTAGAAAATAGTTATAACATATAGAGATAAAAAAATATACAAAAGGCTGAAAAAATGACTACTAAGTTGTGCTCCCCAGCAACATCGCCATTCTGATGAGCGGCTCGAGCGATACGGGTTAGGAAATAATCAAAAGGTCGTTGCGACTCAGATCACAAGGCCAAAGCTCAAGAAGAAAAAGATCTAGACCACTCAATCAAACAAGTAAAGCAATCGAATCAATGTAAGCGGTCTCCGCTATTTATTTTAACCTAGTATAGCAACTAGGGTCTAACACAAGGAGCACGAGAAAACCTTCAAAGTAGTCAAACTCAGAAAATAAAATGCATAATTTTATTTATTTTTTATTTTGCAATTTTTTTAGGATTGAGAAAAACAAGCGAATAAGGAAACTATGCACAAAATCAATCCTTCTCAATTTTTATTCAGACTAAAATGCTCAAAAAGTAGGAGAAAAATATTTGTGTGTTTTTCAAATATCAAATTTTTTTGGTGATTTTCAAATATTTTTCTGTTGTTTTTGGAATTTTATAAAAATAAAACATAGTCTAAAAAGGAAAATAGGTACAACCAAGACGAAATGACAAATTAAAAATACTTAAAGTGCCCTAATGTCGCAGTTATGATTTTTATTAAAACTAGATAAAAAGTGCTACAAACAGAGACTGAAATTCTATTTTTCTGATTTTTTTAGATCTTTTTATGATTTTTAGAAGATTTTAGTAGTTTTAAAATTTTTAGGGTTTTTATGATGATTCTTAAAGAAAAACTTGTGCTAGAAGTATAGTACACGAAACAAACATTCACTATTTTTTTAGAACTTTTAAAGCAATTTTTATAATTTGTATGTATTTTATAAAATAGACAGTAAGCTTTTTATGGGTTTTTTTATTTTTCAAAATAAAAGACTCAACAAAATTAATCCCAAAAATCATAATAAATATTACAAGTTAGCAGGAGCAAACAGTAATATTTACAAACTTTTTGGACTTAATTTGGTAATTATTTAATTAAAAACAAGTCACACAGATTACAGGGACCTTATTGCAATTAAAATAAGTTCAAGGCTAAAAAGTAACACAAATAAGAAATTCAGGGCCAATAGTGTAAAACATCCAAGGAATAAACGCGCATGCTCATTAAACCACACATAGGGGCATAAATGCAAATATTAGAAAGTTTATATTCAAAACATAACATGGATAAAGTCTAGGATGGATAATGCAAATACACCAAAATAGCATGTTATATACCACATGAGTTCACACAAACAGTATTGAAATGCAAATATAAAAAACAATCAGGGCCAAATGCAAAATAACCACACTATTTTAAACTACGACAATTGTTTACAGGACTAAATAATAAAAGCAGAAACAAAAATGGCCTATGCGCAAATTACCATTTATTAGACGTGATCTAGCTAAAGATGATGCTCCACTTATGATGGGACGATCAGGATGCAAGGATACCCCTTCAGTGATGGAGGGCGGAGATGAAATCCTTGGATGGATCTTATGATCAGAGGCCTCCCGAGGGTGGATGGCTCGGATTAGAACTGGAAGACCACTCGATCGAACGATGGCGGAGATGTTTGGATGAACAAAGATGAACTCGACTCCGACGAGTTTTAATCATCTCTGGCGTGTGGCTTCGACATCCTCACGAGCTGCTGGAATATGGGAAAGGTCGGTGAAGGTGCTCTGCAACTACTAGAAAGCTCAGAAGTCCCAGGACCAAGAGAGAGGTCCGAGGGAGTTGTGGTCATCCTGGAGCTTTCAAGAAGTGTCCAAGACCTCCAAACAAGGTCTTTCGACGTGCAAACCAATTAGGAGAAGATGTGTCCTCGGAAAGGGGTGCTCCATCTAGGGTTAGAACGCCAATTGCATCAATAAACAAGGATGGAGGGTGAATGGGCAGGTCATGGCATGTAGAGGATTCGACCCGAATGGAGGCTCCCGCTCGACGGTTGGAGCCAATTGAGAGGATGCGGAGCAAACGTAGAAGTGGGAGGAGGTCGGAGCGGGATGTGCGATGGTCAGAGCGCATCAGAGATGTGGAATGGTTACGGTGGTCGGAGATACTCTGTTTGACAGAGTAAATGATTGAATAAAGTAGAATGGAATGTCAAATGGGTACCTAAGGGTGGTTGTAGTACGCCTAGGGACGCAGACTGAGGTCCACAGGGTTCTTAGCCTAGACGGTCGCGCCGCCAGAGGCTTGTCTCCTCGCGGCGGAGCTGAGGATGAACCTTGCCCTCGCCCTCCCTCTCGCTCGATGTTACTCTAGGAAAGGTGGGTGGGTACACAGGAGGTGGTGGCGTAGCCAAAGGTGCAAGAAAAGGATGAGGGTGGTGCAACTATATAGTGTCCTAGGTCCGACAAAGAGGGTGGTGCGGCCCACGAACCGAGGAGCAGATCGAGCATGAGGATAACAGGCGAAGATTAGGGATTCGTGCTCTCGATTCGGGGCAAAGGATCGGGTGGAATGGCTATCGGATTGGGTCGTAAAAAATGGGAGAAATTCGGGTAAAACCCGACTCAGCGAAAAAGAGAAGGGGGGTCAACAAACCGAGGTGGCCTAATCAGAAGCCGTCGAGAATAAAGACAAAATAGACTACATGACAAAACTGCTAGAAAAATAAAGAAAATCAAAATTAAAAATAATAAATGAATTCAAATTAAAAAATGAATACAAGAATATGGTTTATTATTTTTCAAAGAATTTTCCTATGATTTTTAATTATTTTTATGCAAAATAAATTAGTGTATATACAATATACAACATTATGTACATGTATAATATACCTATGTATTATGTACAAGTATTTTTATTTTGTTATTTTTACAAAAATACCCCAATTTTATATTTTACTTTTTTCAACACATTTTTAGGAATACAAAATATTTTTTATTTTTATTTTTATTTTATGAGTTATCTACAGGTCTAGAATAAATAGTGAATGTGAGCTATATATATGTGTTTTATACAATGAAAAAGGGATTTTATTTTTATTTTGTTTTTCTAATTTTTATTTTATTTTATTTTTCTTTCTTGAAAATATACTAGGAGGTAAAAATAATAATTTAGTTTTATTTTATCAAAAATGATTATTTACACGTATAGGTAATATGTACAACACAAAGTAGACCCTATCTCTCTCTACTTATTTTATATGACGATCATGTCAAGGCTTGACCTTCTCTTATGGTTTGGGTCACTCTATATTTATTCTAAATACCTTCTTCCTTTTTCTTTTGCTTTATTCTTTTATTTTTGCACAAATACATGCTAATTATGCAATATTAACAAATGCATCCTAAATGTTATGTGATTATTTTTACACATATATACATGATGTATTTCCAAGATAAATAGCTAAAATATAAGAATAATGAGTGAGAATCAGGGATTCATTAGTTTTCCAGTATATAGGACGTATAGGTATTAGGAATACCTAAGGGTGATGTTATCATAAATGATTGTATAACCATGACTCTTCCATTTTGAGAGAGTGATAAAACAGGTCTGGATTTTAGTGACTCCTCTCACTAGAGAAGTAATCTAATCTTGGTCCAAATATTGGATTGTGATCTGAACGTGATTCACATGCAATGAGAAGATTAGATTTACAGCTTTATTTTAATCAAACATCTATGGGAGGTCCTCGAGATATGGATTTGAGATGTGATCTCAATATCCAAGTCACTATACATGTTACATATAATCACCATGTCCTTATCTCCAAGTATCTACGAAGAACGCACATTATTCTTTAAAGATTTCAAGGATAATTTCATTATCAATAACATGTCTGATCATTGAGGAAAAATTATAGTTAAATATGATTTAATTATTTTGAATAATATAAATTTGATTCATATTATTTGGCCATATAAGTAGTGTTATCTAAGATGATTAAATGTGATCTAATTATCAAAGATGAGAATAATGTAAATGCGATTCAGGTTATTTGGGCATATGAGAATAGAGATCCAAGATGATTAAATATGTTTTAATAATCAAGGATATGAATAATGTGGATAGCACTATCCATATTATTTGCATATATTATAGATGTGAATTATAATATATTAGAGAGATATTATTGTAAATAGTATCTTCAAATTAATTGTTTATGTGAATTGGATTCACATTAAAAATTAACTGAAAATATAATTTGCATTTTATTTTGATATGATTGACAATTATTTAATGGCTTGATTACAATATTCACAAAATTAATTTGGAATTATTTTTGTGAAATAATTTACAACAAAAGTTATTGTAAATATATATATGAAGGATTAAAGGAGACAACACCATTAATTTAATGGATGATGGATGATCGCCCTTTGACTTGGTCACAAGGGTGGCTGTTCCTCCCTTTTTCGGATGGTGAGTGGCTTCCCTCATTAACCTTCTATGTTAATTAATTTAGTTCAAAATTAAATTATGTTGATTATTCATTATATTTAATTTAATCTAAATTTAATATTTTTGTATTTTTCATAAGAAAATCATGTCCATTGAATAGAAACAAAAACCAATCTCAACCATTGATTTTGTGTTTCACATGGATTGAAATCCATGGACTCCCAAAATGCTATAAAAGAAGAGGCAACCCTAGGTATTATTTGAACAAATAAAAATTATATACTCTCTCCCTCTCTCTATCTGTACACGCCCAGCCTCTCTCTCTCTCCTCCTTAGAGTGATCATCCACCGTAGGGTCGTCGTCATCGCCACGCTATTGTGTCGCCACTTCGACCGTTCATGGATCTCTATCTCCTACGGTGCATCTTTCTCATAAAAGAAGACATCAGATCTCATGAGACGAGATCAGGAGATTCACCACTTAGATCATCAACATAAATTGGGAGGAGTACGCATTTCATAAACACTCTCGCAAGCGTCTCCTCTATTGGATCAGATTTGGGACAAAAGGTCTCTTTATTTAGAGACTCAATCGCAACGACTCAATCACAACCATGCTTCAAGTTTAACATCCATACCTGCTTGCGGTATAAATGAAATGATCCGAGAAGTGTTCTTGGATCATGTGGTATTATCATTTTTTAAAAATTTAAAGGGATTTTTACACCCATAACTCTTAGTAATTTTCTAATAACATTCATAACCCTGAATAATCGTGAATTATGCTCAGAACCCTCAATAAGTGTGCCGTCTTACGTCCATAAACTTCTGTTACTTGACTTCACTAACTGAACCATATATTGAGTTAATCTAACCAATCAAACATCCAACGGTTAGGATTAACTTAAATAAAAAATTATCCCATATGATACTATCTCCAAGAGAAGGAAAATGGGGCTTCCTCAAGCAGGGGAGGTGCAGAGCTCCTCGGTGGCGGCTTCTCTAGGCAGTGGTGGATGGGTCTCAGGAGCGGGGGGAGGGGGGCTTCTCTGGGTGGTCGCGGGTGGGTCTCTGGGGGTGGGAGAGCTTCTCTGGCAGGTAGCGGCCGCCATCTCTGGGTTGTGGCGAGCTTCGCGGTGGGAAGAAGACGACCTGGACACAGGAGGCAGGGGGAGGGGGGAAAACGAGCTGGACACGGAAGGCAGGGGGAGGGGGGGAAGAAGGCGAGCTGGACACGGGTGGAAGCTCGACCCACATGAGGCAGGGGAGGAGCTTGGAAACAGGAGAAGCTCGAGGAGGGAGGGAGGGAGAAGGCAAGCTGGACACGGGAACTCCTCCGGGCATAGGTGAAAGCTCAGCACGCGGGAGGCGGGGGGGTGAGGAGGGGAGGAAGAAGGCGAGCTGGACACGGGAGCTCCTCCAGGCGCAAGTGAAAGCTTGACCCGCAGGAGGCGGGGGGGAGGGGGGCTTGGGTACGGGAGATGCTCGGGGGGAGGAGGGGACGGGCAGGGGGGTATTGGGTTTGGGGACCGTGGAAGCTCGACCTGCGGGAGGAGAAGGCTCCAGGATGGGGAAGCTCGGCCTGCAGGAGGTGGTAAAGAGCTCCGGGACGGGGAAGCTCGGCCCGTAGGGAGGGCAGTAGGGGTCTCCGGGACAGGGAAAACTCGGCACGCGCAGGGGGGGTGGGGGGTGGCACGTGGGTGGTGGGTTTCGGGATGATGGAAGCTCGGCCCGCGGGAGGAGGTGGGCTCCGGGACGGGGAAGCTCAGCTCGCAGGGGGCGATGGGGGGCTCCGGAGACAGGGGAAACTCGATGCGGGGGGGGGGGGGGGGGTGCGAAGGGCCTGCTCGGTGGGATGCATGGCCTAGAGGAGGATGTAGGGGGAGAGGAGAAGAATTGCATGTTTTGTAAATAAGAATGGATATTAGGTGTAGTATTGTATTTTTTTTAACAGAAATCGTCAAACATAACGCCCATCCCAAAAGGAACATGACACAGGGTTATGTCATGTAAGAGTTAAGCATTACTCAGGGTTTCTCATGTAATTCGTGATTATATAGGGTTATGAATGTTATTACGAAATTACTCAAGGTTATGGGTGTAAAAATCCCTTTTTAAATTGTGTTGCCCCAAACAAATTGTACGACATGTTGCTCCCGATCGCATACAATGCGATATTCACTATTCCGTTATGAGCTTATGGAACTCTCTGTATCCTTCAAATGGTATCAAATCCTTGGGTCCGAGGTTTTGGATATGATCCATAAACCTAAGATGACATTAGAATTTTTGATTGGGTGAATTTCATCGTATTTTGTTTACGCAACTTTGTTTCATGCAATTTTTTTAGTCCTATTTAAGAGACTTAAAACGTGATTTTATTACATGTATTATATTTCGCATTAAATTCGAAATCCGTAGGACTTGATTTGGCATGATTTGGAATCTATTTGCTCAAGTTATGACTGTTTTAGTAGACATGTGTCCATTATTACAAGAATGCTATTTTAGAACGTAATCAAGACATAACCATGATTTTTAAACAAATAGAAATGTGTATTTATATAGGATTCTATTCCAAATAAAATTATCAAACCAATGAAATTTTGTTTGTTTGATTTGGAGTTTATTTGCTCAAGATTTGTTAGGTTTAGTAAACATGTGTCACTGCTCGAAACTTAAAAATTTTGAGATAGAATCTTGTGATTGTCATTCAATTAATTCATAGAAATTAATGGTTGATCTTCCGAAATAATTAGTTATTAAATATTTCTAAAATATTTAATAAATATAATTTTTTTTGAATAACTATAAGCAAAATGATAGGACAATTGATCTTGATCGATTTGGTTACAATGAGCTTTCCAACAAACATTGATGATTGAATAGGATTGGAGATTTATTTAACAAAACTCCTTATAATAAAAATATAAATGGTTTTTATAAATATTACATGGTATAACTTCGATCGAAAGATTGAATATCATCTCAAATACAATATGATCAAATCACATTATCCTGACTTAAGGCGGATATGGTGTCTAGTCGGGGATTGTTGGGGTAGAAAGTTGGTCTGTGGGCAGTCTGTCCTACTTCCAGTGTGTACTGGCCATGACATCGGTAAGTAAAGAATAATGTTTGAAATGATCATGAGATATTTTTCTAATTACAAAAATTTTAATGATACGTATTTAGAGATTATACCATCCTTCAAGTAACAATCAAGATTGTTTGTTGGTTGTTTGAATTGTATTGATAATTGATTTAATATGATTAAATTAACTATATCAAATTAAACACTTTATTATAATAGAGTGGTATTTCTCTAGGAAGAACTAATTATTTGAATATGAATTATATTGATTAATTAAAATTTGGACATGATATGAAGGATCACATAAGTGACATCCATAGTCTCCCGTCAAGGCGAAGGGTTCCGTCGCCAGGGATTGTATGTAGGAGACGCATGTTCGAAGTGACAACTCCTACATACAAGTGCTTCTGGATCGTACTCCTTTCTTCTTGAAAGAGTAAGGCTATATACCTAGTGACCCTAATTTTGGTTCATCATATTATTGGGGCGATATTAAATTACGCATAGTGAGTTCTAATCCTGTTGACGGTTGATTCAATTAACGATGGGTCAACATTGCCTTAGGGGTGGTGGTCCCGGGTGTTAAAGACAGAAATGGAAGATGCAAGTTGGACTTACAATGCAGAATGACTTCCCACATTATCAGAATTATAGTTTCTCATATTATTGGGTTGTAATAAAGATAATAAAGGGGATCCCATATCTTACTTGAGATATAATGGTAAGTATATCTCTTACATTGAAAGTGAATAAAGGAACGAACTTTCAGTGTTGACAAGGCAAGACAACTTTGATATAAAAATTCCTAAATCTAAGTAAAACCTGTATTTATGTAAATTATCTTATTTCAGATAACCTACATTAAACCCACTCAAAACCATACTCAATAATAATCAGTAAAATATCATTGACTGGATCCACGATCAAGATATTGTACTTGCAGTTGGACAAATGATGTATGTGGTTGCAATCTGCATGTTTCCTCATAATTACGACTAATAACAATTAAATAAATAATAGGACAACAACCTAGGGTTTGTGTGTCTCTATAGTCTTGATCTCTCATCGAATGTGCTTTGGAAGTATCAAGTCGATGATAATCATAATTATCTAAAATCCATATAAAATCTAAAAAAAATTGGCAGACTTATGTGCTCTCGACATTAAATCATGAATGACATGGTTCACTGCATTATGCAGAATAGTGGCTCAATAAGAGCAGATGTACCAAAATGTTTGAGTAACTACCCGACCCAAAGTCTTTAAGAGTCTAGATGGATGTAGATACGATGAGTGTCATCATTCTACTGTCTATACTCAAGTCATTCATGAAGCTTCATAAGATTCATATTGAATGAATTAAATGAAGCATGTACAAATGTTGAAATACTATTATATTGAAATTTATTGAGTTCAAAATAAGAGATCCTTGTCTTAAGCAATGGTTGTTTATGAATGAAGGAAGCATAGTGGAAGCATGGGTCTGACCCAAGTTAGAACTAAAGTCAAAGAGTTGACCGTACTTCTATAATTTCCATACATATGACATCCAAAGAGTTGGATGAATGTCAATACTGCAAGAAGCTGATGTAAAGATAGTATGGCTATCTAGACTATCTAGAATCCTTAAAGAAAGACTCAGATAGTGCATCAAAATAATCTACATATACATTTAATCATTTGAAATTGACTTACTTTTTTGATAAGATCAAAGTCTAATATATGTATCTCATTCTTCTAGTAACACTTGCAATTGGTTGCATATATTTTAGAAGACTCGAAATTTGATCTTAAGATTTAATAGTCATCCATATGGATGTTAATGCAATTGTTGCAACTGTTAGCAATGTGAGCCCGAGGCGAACCATTCCTACAATAAATGTTATTGTAATAAATGATTTATCAATAAAAGTTATTGATGTTTTGTTTTACTCCCTTTCTGATATTGAATGAATGAATGCACTATAAGGTCCCTCTGTACAATAAGGGTTATGTACCATGGCCAACTTGATAATCATACAGCTGTTGATTCAATGATTGAATCATAGAGGCTGATGCTTGGATGAATATATAAGGAGTTAGATAGAGGACTCATTAAGCAGCATCAATGATTAACAAGTAGTGATCTCCAGTCTGAGTGGGAGATGGCAATCCCATCTCATTAGACTGATATCTGATCGACCTCTTGATGCAAGTCCTCTGCGTAAGAATATTGATTCGGAGGTATCAGATTAGTTAAGTCAATTTGTTGACTTGACGAGATCGAGATAACCGAAGACCTATGATGAATACTGTCACATCACAGGCAAACATCCTCTGACCAGAGACAGATATATTACTATATGTCTGAGCATGTACATTTGGCATACCAATAGGTTGATGACCTAATCAAGGTCTATACACCGGCGAGCTGGTGTGCATGTAAGGGCATATGAGTAATATGATCTCTCAAAGGGATCATACAGGTTCACTTGTGAAGCGGGAGACATGAGCTCACTCATGAGGTATTGGGATTGACCAAATTCCATGCATGGTCATCATGCTTTAGAAGCATGATATGAATTTGAAGGTAAGATATACGCTTTGTGAAAGCATATGATCTGTGCCATATCCCAAGGACCAAGATTGAGAAACTTAATGATCAGACTATGAAGATGACAGTGTAAAAGTGATCTTTATCTTCATGATGATCATGAGTCTTCCAGTATGCAGGATGTGCAGGTATTGGGAATACCTGAAGGGTGATTTGATCATAAACGATTGTATAACCATGACGCTTCCATTCCGAGGGAGTGATGAAACAGGTCTGGATTTTAGTGACTCCTCTCATTAGAGAAGTGACCTAGTCTTAGTCCATGTACTGGACATTGATCTGAATGAGATTCAGATGCAATGAGAAGATTAGGTTTACGGTCTTGATTTAATCAACCATCTATGAGAGGTCCATGGGATCTGGATTTGAGATGTGATCTCAATATCCAAGTCACTATACGTGGAACAATAAAATCGCCCTGTCCTTATCTCCAAGTATCTGAGGAGAAATAGCATTGTTCTTAAATGGTTTAAGAGCAATTCCATAAGATCTAAGCAAAGAGAAGTTGATAATTAAATGTGATTTAATTATCATGATGTATGAGAAGTTATCCAATATAATTAAATGTGATTTAATTATTATGGATAAGAATAATGTGGATAGTAATATCCAATTATTCCTAATATATTATAAATGTGATTTATAATGTATTAGAGAGAGTTAAATATAATTTATATTAGTAGATTAATTATTAATGTGTATTGGATACACATTGTTTAATTAATTGAAAATGTAAATTACATTTTGTTTTGGGTTGTGAATTTGATTCACAATATTCCAATGTCAAGATTGCAATATTCCCAAAATTAATTGAGAATTATTTTGGTGAATTAAAAATACCAACAAATTGTTGTTGGAAAATAAGTAGAGAGAAAAATAAGGAGATTACACTCCTCATTAGGAATGAGGGGGGCGGCACTCAATTCCCTTGGGGAATTGGTGGCCGTCCCCTCTTCCAAATAAGGAGAGCATCTCCTTTGTCTTCTCTCTCTCTTATTTGATTGATTTAGATTTGGTATTAATATTTATTTGATTTATCAAATATATTTTATCAAATTAAATCACAAGTTGTTGGCTTTTACCAACAACAATCTTGACCATTGGATTGACATAAATCAATCTCAACCATTGATTTTATGTGACACATGGATTGAGATCCATGGATCCCAAAACCCTATAAATAGAGAGGCACTCTTGGCTCTCTCTTTACACATGCTATTGTAGCAAAACTCTCTCTCTCTTTCTCTCATACTCGACAGCCCTCTCTCCCTCTTCCTCTTGGTGGCCGTCCACCCTAGTGGAGGGAATCGTCGTCGCCCTCGCCTTCGTGCTACCGCTTCGACGCTCTGCGGTTCTCCGTCTACTTCGAGTGCTTCGCCCGCGAAGGAGACGTTTGATCTCGTGCGACGAGATCAGGAGCAACCGTGCTTGGATCAACTTCTTGGATTGCGAGGACACCACGGTTCATCCCCGCGCTCGCAAGCGATCTCTCCGACGATCGGACTTGAGACAGGAGGTCTCTTCTCTTAGAGACTCGATCAACCACGCTTTAAGAGGTATTGCATTATACTTGTTGTGGTTATAGATGAAATGATTCGAGAATGGTTCTTGGATCATGTGGTTTCATCGAATAAAATTTTTTAAATTTCCGCTGCACCGAACAACTAGTACGACTAGTCGTTCTTCGTTGTATCCGATACGACGCTCACGCTTCCATGATGCGCTTGAGGATTTCTCCATATCCTACAAGTGGTATCAGAGCCTTAGGTCGACGGTTTCGAATAGTGATTCGCTAACCGAGGACGACTTGGGTTCGTTTAGGTCGCGAAAGTTTTCATCGCATTTGATTTCGCAGATCTGTTTAGTAAATAAATTCGGCACTGTTTAAATTGTTTAAATACGAATTTTATACTTGGATTATGTTCCCCATTAAATAAGGAAACCATAGGATCTGAGTTTGCGTAAATCGGATTTCGTATGCTCGAGAAATGGTCGTTTTAATGAACATGTATGCACTGTTGCGTGAACTGTGAATCTGAACGTGATTAAAATGTTAATTACTGTTTAGACTTGCCTCGAAATGCGTGAAACATCACTTAGGTTCTGTCTGAAATCAAATTAGCAAACTTTAGAAATTGACTTTTCTTAATTTGGATTTAATATGATTGAGATACGCCAATTTTAGTAAGTAGGGGTCACTGCTGAAATTGCTTTCCTAATCTAGAACCAAGTGATTGTCAATTAGTGAAATTAATTGTTAATTTCGTGAAATAATCTTGAAAAATATTTGTGAAATATTGAGACATGATTATTTGCCTAATTGACTTGGCCCCAACCAATTAGTTGATTAGATTTGATCTAAACCTTAATTGGAGTTACAATCATCAAACTTATTGCTTGAATAGGATTTGGGAATTTGCCTAGCAAATTTCCTTAAAATCAAAATTGTTTTGATTACTATATGGTATAATTTCGGTTGAAGAACCGATGATCATCTCAAGTACAAAATAATCAATTTGGCATTATCCTTTCCCGAGGTGGATATGGTGTCTAGTCGGGGATCGCTGGTCAGCGGGTTGCAACGTATGTGGTCCGCCCCACTCCCGTCGGTACTGGCCACGACAGCGGGTAGAGCCGGGATAATGTCCGAGGGATTATGATGTATTTTTCTAAATATTAAAATACGAATTAATACGTACTTTGAGATTAATATCATATATGTATATTCAAGCGTAAAATTAAGTTTGATTGATTAAATTGGATTGATAATTAATTTAATATGATTAAGTTAATTATATCCAATTGAGAATACTCTAATATGATTAGAGTTAATAATTCCCTTGGAAGAATTAATTATATGAATGTGATTCATAGTAATTAATTAAATTTGAATAAGAGGTGGAGGATCACATAAGTGACATCCATGGTCTCCCGTCAAGGCGAAGGGTCTCCGTCGCCAGGGATTGTATATAGAAGACGCCTGTACGTAGTGACAGCTCCTATATACAAGCGCATCTGGATCGGACTCTTTGCTTCTCGAAAGAGTAAGGCCGTATGCGTAGTGACCCCAATATCGGATCCTCATATTATTGGGGCGATATTGGATTGCGTATAGCGAGTTCTAATCTTGTTGACGGTTGGTTCAATTAATGACAGGTCAACATCACCTTAGGGGTAGTGGGCCTGGGTATTAAAGACCGAATTGGGAATGCAAGTTGGACTTGCAAGGCGGAATGTGTTCCCGCTTCTCTTTATTGGAGTTACAGTTTCTCATATTATTGGGATGTAACAAAGATAAAGAGGAGATCCCAGTTCTTGCTTGAGATATATCGATAAGTATATCTCCTACTTTGAAAGTGAATAAGGGAATAAACTTTCATAGTTGACATAGCAAGACTAATTTGATTTAAAATGACTTAATCAAATAAAATTAAATTGAATATATGATTATATGTTCTAATATAGTGCATTCTCAATTTCTGAAAATGAAGGCCATGAACCCACTGAACAGGCTTCTGGAGGTCAACCAATTGACCGGACCAAATTACTCGGATTGGATCTGTAATTTGGAGCTTGTGCTTTCGGCAAAGCGTATCAGTTATGTGCTCTCTGAAAACAAACTTGAAAACCCTAAATCTAAGGAAGACAAAGCCTATAATGACAAGTATGATGAAGATCATGTCTTGGCTAGGTGCTATATCTTAGGTTCTCTCTCCAATGTTCTTCAGAAGCAACAAGTGGAGATGAGTACTTGCCAGGATATCATGCAGAATCTAAAGGATATGTTTGGTGACATTAACCGTACCCAGCGGTACAATGTTATGAAAGATCTCATTCGCTGCAAGATGCAGGAAGGGACCTCGGTCCGCGAGCATGTACTCAAAATGTTTGGGTACTTGTCGGAGCTTGAGACTCTAGGGGCGACGATGGATGCAGACATGCAATCTGATTTCATTCTGCTGTCATTGCCCAAATCTTTCAATAACTTTGTGGTGTCATTCCACATGAATAAGCTGGAACTGACAAATGTTGGGCTTCTTACTGCATTAAAGTCTGCAGAAGACGTAATGAAGAAAGATGGTCCCTCTGGCACTGCAATGGTTGCACAGGTCAGAGGGAAGCGCGGTCGGAAGCAAGGTTCTCGGAAGGGCCCGGTCCAGAAGAGAAAGAAGAAGGGACAAAGTGTTGCCTCATCTTCCAATGCATCCACTTTAATAGCGTCAAAGAAAACTGACGTCTGTCACCACTGCAAGAAGCCGGGGCACTGGAGGCGTAATTGCCCGGATTACCTGAAGTCGGTCGACAAGGGTAAAGCCCCAGCAGGTATGAAATCTACTCTTATCATTGAAACCAGCTTTCTTGTTGGACGAGAAGGAAGTTGGGTAGTTGATTCTGGTGCTTCTGTTCATGTATGCAATTTGTTGCATTTATTTCAGGAAACTAGAAAGCTTGAAGAAGGGGAGATAGTCATCCAGATGGGATCTGATGCAAGTGTTGCAGCAGTCGCCGTCGGGACTTGTCGACTATCATTATCTAGTGGTAGAGTCCTTGTACTTAAAGAGTGTCTTTATGTACCTGAAGTCAGAAGGAATCTAATATCTGTGTCTAAGTTAGTTAGAAGTGGGTATTCATTCCTGTTCTGTAATAAATTAGTCATAAACCGTTATGATAAATATATTGCAGATGGTATTTTGACTTCTGGAGGACTCTATGAATTGTGCATTGATAAATGTGTTATGAATGTTACAAGCACTAATAAAAACCCTAAAAGATCCAGGGAGAATGAAAATCTCTCAAATGAGATTTGGCATCAAAGGCTTGGTCATTTGTCTGTTGATAAGATCAATAGATTAATTAAGGATGGACCTTTAGACTTTCTACAGGTTCAACCTTTGCCTGCTTGCAAGAATTGCATTCAAGGAAAAATGACCAGGATGCCTTTTCGTAACAAGGTTACAAGATGTGAAGGTATTATTGACCTAATACATACTGATGTATGCGGTCCCTTCAGTACCGCGACCCGAAATGGATATCGATATTATTTGACGTTTATTGATGACCATTCGCGATACGGGTTTATCTTCTTATTACGTCATAAATCTGAAACCTTTGAAAAGTTCAAAGAATTCAAGGCTTTGGTTGAGAACCAAACCGATAGGAAGATTAAACGAATTCGATCTGATCGAGGTGGCGAGTACCTATCAGATGAATTTAAGGAATACCTTAAAGAGAATGGAATTATTTCCAATCTCACTCCTCCTGGAACTCCCCAACTTAATGGTGTTGCTTAAAGACGCAACAGAACCATCATGGATATGGTTCGTTCAATGATGAGCAAAGCACATTTACCACTTAGTTTCTGGGGATATGCAGTAGAGACTGCAATATATATCCTGAATAAGATTCCTAGCAAATCTGTACCTAAGACTCCACATGAGTTCTGGTATGGAACCAAACCTAGTGTTAATCACTTGAGGGTTTGGGGTTGCTTGGTCCATGCAAAGAATGTGGATGCAAGCAAGCTGGAATCTCGCTCTCGTGAGTGTTACTTCATAGGGTATGTTAGAGATGGTATTGGATACCAACTCTATGACCCTGAGACTCAGAAGGTTTTTGTTTCTAGAGATGTGAAATTTCTGGAGAATGATTTCCTTAAGGGTCAAGATAAATATGAAGTAAAGGAACTCATTGAATCTCCTGAGGATTCTGAGCTTCCTGAACCAGAAACTGAAGAAGTAAATAAAGATGATACACCCATACCTCTTCGAAGGAGTTCGAGGGTGGTTGCACCACCAGAAAGGTATGGATTCCATGTGTCAGGTGAAACTGACAGTGATCCTACTTCATTTGATGAAGCACTCGCGGATCATGACATGGATAGATGGATGCTAGCAATGAAGTCAGAAATTGACTCCATGCATAAGAATGGTGTATGGACCCTAGAGGATCCACCTAAAGGGGTAAAACCCATTGGGTGCAAATGGATCTTCAAGAGAAAGAGGGGACCTGATGGGAAAGTAGAGACTTTCAAGGCACGGCTCGTAGCTAAGGGCTACACACAGAGAGAAGGCATCGAATACGATGAGACATTCTCTCCTGTGGCTATGCTTAAATCCATCAGGGCATTGCTAGCTATAGCTGCATATCTTGACTACGACATCTGGCATATGGACGTCAAGACGGCTTTCCTCAATGGATACCTCGAGGAGGATATCTACATGGAGCAGCCCCAGGGCTTGATGACTGAGGATGGCAAAGTATGCAAGCTGAAGAAATCCATCTATGGGCTCAAGCAAGCTTCTCGTAGCTGGAACATCAGATTTGACAAAACCATAAAGAGTTATGATTTTATGTAGAATCCTGATGAACCTTGTGTGTACAAGAAGCTTAGTGGGAGCGCCATTGTGTTCATCGTGCTTTATGTAGATGACATCCTTATCATTGGGAATGATACAGGGATGATGACCAGTGTGAAAATTTGGCTGTCCCATACCTTTGAGATGAAAGATCTTGGAGAAGCCTCTTACATCTTGGGTCTGAAGTTGTTCAGAAATCGAGAGAAGAGGATATTGGGATTGTCACAACATGGATACGTTAAGAAGATTCTTGAACGATTCCGTATGGATAGTTCCAAGAAAGGATTCCTACCCTTAAGACATGGTATCCACCTGTCTAAAGGAATGGCTCCTCAAACTGTTGAGGAAAAGAAAGCCATGGCTGGATGTCCTTATGCATCAGCCGTAGGAAGCTTAATGTATGCCATGATGTGTACTAGGCCAGATATCTACCATGCAGTGGGAGTGGTAAGTCGTTACCAATCCTGCTATGGAGAACAACACTGGAATGCAGTAAAGAACATATTCAAATATCTAAGACGGACGCAAGATTACATCTTGGTCTATGGAGATGGTGATCTCCAAGTCTTGGGATATACAGATTCTGACTTCCAATCGGATATTGATGATCGAAAGTCGACATCAGGGTTTGTGTTCCTGTTGAACGGTGGTGCTGTGAGCTGGAGAAGCAAGAAGCAGGACACTACAGCAGATTCAACAACAGAAGCCGAATACATTACCGCATCGGATGCTGCAAAGGAGGCGGTGTGGTTGTGCAAGTTCGTCCAGGAGCTTGGCGTAGTTTCCTCTGATACTCCCGTCCCGCTACTCTGTGATAACACGGGAGCCATTGCCCAGGCGAAGGAACCCAGATGGCATCAGAAGAGCAAGCACGTAGAAAGGAAATACCACATCATTCGGGAGATTCAAAAGCGTGGTGACATCATCATCACCAAGGTGGCCTCAGCCGACAACATTGCTGATCCTATTACCAAACCTCTGACACAGAAGGTTTTTGACCAGCATGTAATGAGTATGGGTTTAAGGCTTGTTCCTGAATGGTTCTGAGGGCTAGTGGGAGATTGTTAGCAATGTGAGCCCGAGGCGAACCATTCCTACAATAAATGTTATTGTAATAAATGATTTATCAATAAAAGTTATTGATGTTTTGTTTCACTCCCTTTCTGATATTGAATGAATGAATGCACTATAAGGTCCCTCTGTACAATAAGGGTTATGTACCATGGCCAACTTGATAATCATACAGCTGTTGATTCAATGATTGAATCATAGAGGCTGATGCTTGGATGAATATCTAAGGAGTTAGATAGAGGACTCATCAAGCAGCATCAATGATTAACAAGTAGTGATCTCCAGTCTGAGTGGGAGATGGCAATCCCATCTCATTAGACTGATATCTGATCGACCTCTTGATGCAGGTCCTCTGCGTAAGAATATTGATTCGGAGGTATTAGATTAGTTAAGTCAATGAGTTGACTTAACGAGATCGAGATAACCGAAGACCTATGATGAATACTGTCACATCACAGGCAAACATCCTCTGAGCAGAGACAGATATATTACTATATGTCTGAGCATGTACATTTGGCAGACCAATAGGTTGATGACCTAATCAAGGTCTATACACCGGCGAGCTGGTGTGCATGTAAGGGCATATGAGTAATATGATCTCTCAAAGGGATCATACAGGTTCACTTGTGAACCGGGAGACATGAGCTCACTCATGAGGTATTGGGATTGACCAAATTCCATGCATGGTCATCATGCTTTAGAAGCATGATATGAATTTGAAGGTAAGATATATGCTTTGTGAAAGCATATGATCTGTGCCATATCCCAAGGACCAAGATTGAGAAACTTAATGATCAGACTATGAAGATGACAGTGTAAAAGTGATCTTTATCTTCATGATGATCATGAGTCTTCCAGTATGCAGGATTCGCAGGTATTGGGAATACCTGAAGGGTGATTTGATCATAAACGATTGTATAACCATGACGCTTCCATTCCGAGGCAGTGATGAAACAGGTCTGGATTTTAGTGACTCCTCTCATTAGAGAAGTGACCTAATCTTAGTCCATGTACTGGACATTGATCTGAATGAGATTCAGATGCAATGAGAAGATTAGGTTTACGGTTTTGATTTAATCAAGCATCTATGAGAGGTCCATGGGATCTGGATTTGAGATGTGATCTCAATATCCAAGTCACTATACGTGGAACAATACAATCGCCCTGTCCTTATCTCCAAGTATCTGAGGAGAAATAGCATTGTTCTTAAATGGTTTAAGAGCAATTCCTTAAGATCTAAGCAAAGAGAAGTTGATAATTAAATGTGATTTAATTATCATGATGTATGAGAAGTTATCCAATATAATTAAATGTGATTTAATTATTATGGATAAGAATAATGTGGATAGTAATATCCAATTATTCCTAATATATTATAAATGTGATTTATAATGTATTAGAGAGAGTTAAATATAATTTATATTGGTAGATTAATTATTAATGGGTATTGGATACACATTGTTTAATTAATTGAAAATGTAAATTACATTTTGTTTTGGGTTGTGAATTTGATTCACAATATTCCAATGTCAAGATTGCAATATTCCCAAAATTAATTGAGAATTATTTTGGTGAATTAAAAATACCAACAAATTATTGTTGGAAAATAAGTAGAGAGAAAAATAAGGAGATTACACTCCTCATTAGGAATGAGGGGGGCGGCACTTAATTCCCTTGGGGAATTGGTGGTCGTCCCCTCTTCCAAATAAGGAGAGCATCTCCTTTGTCTTCTCTCTCTCTTATTTGATTGATTTAGATTTGGTATTAATATTTATTTGATTTATCAAATATATTTTATAAAATTAAATCACAAGTTGTTGGCTTTTACCAACAACAATCTTGACCATTGGATTGACATAAATCAATCTCAACCATTGATTTTATGTGACACATGGATTGAGATCCATGGATCCCAAAACCCTATAAATAGAGAGGCACTCTTCGCTCTCTCTTTACACATGCTATTGTAGCAAAACTCTCTCTCTCTTTCTCTCATACTCGACAGCCCTCTCTCCCTCTTCCTCTTGGTGGCCGTCCACCCTAGTGGAGGGAATCGTCGTCGCCCTCGCCTTCGTGCTACCGCTTCGACGCTCTGCGGTTGTCCGTCTACTTCGAGTGCTTCGCCCGCGAAGGAGACGTTTGATCTCGTGCGACACGATCAGGAGCAACCGTGCTTGGATCAACTTCTTGGATTGCGAGGACACCACAGTTCATCCCCGCGCTCGCAAGCGATCTCTCCGACGATCGGACTTGAGACAGGAGGTCTCTTCTCTTAGAGACTCGATCAACCACGCTTCAAGAGGTATTGCATTATACTTGTTGTGGTTATAGATGAAACGATTCGAGAATGGTTCTTGGATCATGTGGTTTCATCGAATAAAATTTTTTAAAATTCCGCTGCACCGAACAACTAGTACGACTAGTCGTTCTTCGTTGTATCCGATACGACGCTTACGCTTCCGTGATGCGCTTGAGGATCTCTCCATATCCTTCAGCAACAATCTCCATTGGATAGATGTACTTCATATTTTCAGTGGGAGAGCCCTTAGTCTTCGAGAATGTCTTTATGAACCAGATATTAGAATACATTCATTATTTATTTCTAAATATTGGGAATATATATGCATTTTGGAATAGACCTATCATGAAGAATTATGATGGATATATTTCAGATGATAATCTAAAATCTAGAGAACTCTACTAAATTAGAAAAGTAATGAATGGTTCATTAATATTTCTACCGAAATTTAAACCTTATAAGATCAATAGGAGGATGAAGATCATTTGACAATGATATGGCATCTAGTCTTAGACATATGTCTATTGATATGATCAATAGACTAGTAAGATATTGAACTTTACATTGTGTAAAGGTGAAAACATTCATACTTATGAATAGATATTCAAAGTAAAATGTCCAATACACCCTTCTTTAGAAATTGTGTAAGATTCATAGGTATTTAAGATCTCATGCATATTGATGTATGTGGATCATCTATATCATAAAAAACATTAATGATATGTAATATCTATTAATGATTTTTTGATATGAGATTTATTTCCTTCACCTTAGAAACCTTTGAAATGTTCAAAGATTTCACAATTTTGGTTTAGAAACAAGGTCTTAAGGGAGATGAAAAGAATTTGATCTAACCTACGTAGCATGTACCTATTATATGAATTCAAGGAATACCTGATGGAGAAAGGAATATCATTCCTAAATCACTCCTCCTAATGCACCTTAACTCAATAGAGTTGTAGGGAGATACAATTGGATTGTGTGACATGATTTGATCAATGATGAATCTTGGCATAATTGCCTCTTAGTTTCCAGGTATATATATAGTAGAGACTACAATATATGTTCTTAATAAGATTCCATGCAAGAAAGGTAGAGTCTAGAACTAATGAAGTGCTACATCATTAGGAAAGTAAAGGATGGTATTGGATACCTACTTTATGACCTTGAGATACTTAAAAGATTTCATCTCTAAGGGTCTGATTCTTAGAGGATGACACTCTTGAGAGTCAAGATGAAAATGAAGTGAAGGAACTCATTTAATCTTGAGAAGGTAATGAGGCTCCTAAAATAGAAAACTAAAAGGACAATTAAAGATGAAACACACATACATATTCAAATTAGTTTGGGGGTGGTAAGACCACCTAAAGGGTATGGATTCCATGTGTTGGTTAAGTCTGACAATGATCTGATTTCATATGATGAAGCTTCTAAGGATGATGACATGGAAGGATGAATGTTAGAAATAAAGTTTAAAGTAGACTTCATATACACGTGGTGTATATGGACCCTTGAGGATCCACCTATAAGGGTAAGACCCATTAGGTGTAAATGGATCTACAAGAGAAAGAGGGAACCGGATGAGAAAGTAGAGAGCTTCAAAGCACAACTCATATCCACAAGATACACATGAAGAGAAAACATCGCTTGCGCTAAGACTTGCTCTTTTGTGACCTTACTTAAACCCATCAGAATATTCCTAACTATAGTTACACAACTTGACTATGACATCTACTAGATGGAAGTCAAGATTGCATTCCTCTATGAATTCCTCATCAAGGATATTCATATGAAGTAGCCCCAGGGCTTCATAGTTGACGAAGGTAAATTGTGTAAGAGAACTCCATCTATGGAATCAAATAAGCTTCGTGTAGTTGAACACTAGATTTGATGAAAATGCTATGATTTCAAATAGAATCTTGATGAACCATGTGAAGCTTAGTGGGATTGTCATTGTGTTCAACGTACTAAATGTAGATAATATCCTAATCATTTGGAATGATACAAGGATGAGAATAAGTGTTTTATAATCTGGTTGTTCCAAAACTTGAGATGAGATCTCAAGGATACCTTTTAGATCTTAGTTCTGAAGATGTCCATAAGCAAAGAGAAGAGGGTATTAGGATCGTCACAATTGCAGTACACCTTGGACATGTTCCATTTTTGGGGGAAACCCCAAGGAAGGATTTCTTTGCTTAAGATATGGTACAGGACTATATAAATAGATAGCACCTCAAAGAGTTAAAGAAGTGAATGCTAAATATGCTTGCCCTTGGGCATCAGTTACTGGAAGTCTAGTGTATGCTAGATGTGTACAAAAGCCAGATATCTGCCATGTAGTGGAAGTAGTAAATTGTTACTAATCCTATTATGGAGATAAAACATTTGATTTAAGTAATACCAATATCTTCAAAGAGGACAAGCCTTTAGAGATATTGATCTCTAAGCCTTATCTTCAAGAACTTGAGAATTTATAGATAATGATCTAAAAGTGTCTTAACTGTAGATACCTTAGGAGATAAAGATCTTGGAATAAAGAAATTTTGATAAGGAATAGAAATTACATATTACTTATAACGATCACTGAGTTGTAGTGTCAAAGACACTATAACCGCTTTAACAAGATTGATTATTGGTTGCATAAGATGCAAAATTGGCATTGGAAGTGGGCACTTTTACTAGAGGATATGCAAGTGTCATAAAAGGACTTAGTTTAGTCTCTTGGGAATAGAGTGACTAGTCCGCTTGCCTAGCTATATTTCAAAATAGCTTATGATTAGCACATGAGTGTGGGTTTAAAAAGTAGCCAGTTAATGGCTCTTTGAGCTAGCGGGAGATTGTAGGACATGCGAGCCCACGACGAGCCATTATGCAATAAGCATTATTGCAAACATTATTCCCTGATCTGAAATAAAGAATAATTAATTTGCGTAATACGTCCTTAGTACAATTAGGGTTATGTGCCATGGCTATCTTGATGATCATACAACTGTTGATTTAATTGTTGAATCATAGAGGCTAGTGCTTGGATGAATATCTAAGGAGTTAGATTGAGGAATCATCAAGAATCATCAAATGATTATTAAGAGATGATCTCTAGCTTGATTAGGAGATGGCAATCCTTTCTCTAAAGGGTTGATATCTAACCGACCTCTTGATGCATGTCCCCTTCATAGGAATAGAGATTCGGGATGTTAGATAAGTTAGGTCAAATAGTTGACCCAACGAGATCGAGAAAACCAAGTCCTATGTCGTATGCTTTCATGATATAGGCACGCATCCTCTGACCCGAGACATATGTGTTGCTATATGTTTGAGAATGTAGATTTGGTAGACCAATAGGTTGATAATCTAATCAAGGTCTAAACACTAGCACACTGGTGTGCATATGAGGGTAAAAGAGTAATACGATCTCTCAAAGGTATCATACAAGTTCAATACTGAACAGAAAGACATGAGCTCACTCATGAGATATTGAGAATCAAATTCCATGCACGATCGTCTTGCTTGGGAAGCTAGATTGAATTTGTAGATTTGATATATGCTTTTAGAAAGTATATGATCAATACCTAGGCACGATATATGCTTTTGGAAAGTATATGATTGATGCCGACTCCCAATGACCAAATGAGAAACTTAATGATAAAACCCTAAAAAAGATAGTCTGAATTGATCTAAAACTTCGGGTTTATTCTAGGTATTCTAGTATGCACTATGTACATGTATTCGGAATACCTGAGGGTGATGTGATCATAAATGATTGTACAACCATGATGCTTCCATTCTGAGGGAGAGATGAAACATGTCTAGATATTAGTGACTCCTCTCAATAGAGAAGTAATCTAATCTTGGTCCAAAAATTGGACAGTGATCTGAATGTGATTCAGATGCAAAGAGAAGATTAGACTTAGCTTTGATTTGATCAAAAATCTATGGAAGGTCCCCGAGATCTAGATTTGAGATGTGATCTCAATATCCAAGTCACTATACGTGGAACATACAATTTCCCTGACATTATCTCCAAGTATCCGTGGAGAAAGTGTATTAATTTTTAAAGAGTTCAAGGATAATTTCATTGGTGATAATTGATGAATTTCTGATTCTAACTCTTTATTCTTTTATTTTAGCTTTTTATCTTGGCAAAGCATCATGAAAATATGTGTAAATACAATAAGTTAGCATTCTTCATGCATGTGTTAACATTGTATATTTAGTATGTATTTGTGCAAAAAAATAAAAGAATAAAGGAAAAGAAAAAGGAAGGAGGTATTTAGAATAAATACGGAGTAACCCGAACCCCAAGAGAAGGTTAAGCCTTGACCTGATCGCCATATAAAATAAGTAGAGAGAGATAGGGCCTACTCTATGTTGTACATATTACCTATATATATAAATAATTATTTTGATAAAATAAAAATAAAACATTCTTACTACCTCCTTGTATATTGTCCCAAAAATAAAACAAAGATAAAATAAAAATCAGTAAAATAAAAATAAAATCCTTTCTCACTTGTACAAAATACATGTATATATGTTTCACTCCCTATTTATTCTATGCATGTAATTATACCATAAAATAAAAGAAAAATTATTTCGTACCCCTAAAAATGTTCGAAAAATAAATAAAATACAAAATTAGGGTATTTTATGTAAAATAATAAAATAAAAATAATTGTACAAAATACATAGGTGTATTATACTTGTATATATTACTATATACAGTATATAGACTAATTTATTTCTAAAAAATAATTAAAAATCACAGAAAAAAAGTTTGAAAAAGAATAAACATTTTTCATTTTATTTATTTTTAATTTAAAATAATTTATTATTATTAAGTCAATTTTCTTTATTTTTTTGCAGTTTTGTCATATAACGTCTTTTGTCCTTATTTCCCGCCCCCTCTGATCGGGCCATGTTGGATCGTTGACCCCGGTCAATTGGTCCCCTCGGACCCCTTCTATGTGGAGTCGGGTTTTCAGCCGACTTCCTCCAATTTCGCTAGACCTGACCTGATCTCCTCTTTGTCCAAACCTTCGCTCTGATTCGAGGTAGCAAATCCCTGACCCTCGCCTGATGATCCCTTGCATGATCCGCGCCTCAGTTCATGAGCACCATCCCCATCTTTCCGGACCCTCGCTTGTATATAACATGCATGACCCCCTCCTTTCCAGCACTTTTGGCTGTGCCACTTCTTCCGTTGCACCCGTCTCCCTTTCCCATAGTGACATCAAGAGAGAGAAGGGACGAGGGGAGCATATCATCTGTGCAAACCCTAGGTCCGACGAGCTTTGCCTCCGCTCCGCCCCAAGGAGCTTCAGCCTCTAGAACCGCCGTCCATCGAGGCCATCACCCCTATGGCTTTGGTCCACGACTCCCATGTGATCTTCCTCCATCTTTAAGTACCCTCTATACCTCCCATTTCCATTCGAATCCATCATACATTCGCGAAACAGAGCACCTCTGACTACCTTATTCCATACCTTGTTTCACTCCCCTCCGACGTAACTCCGCCTCTCTACAACTACCCTCCACTTATTCGTTAGCTCCACAACCTCCCATGAAACTCCAATCATCAGATTTGAGTTGATTAAGCAGGTCCCATCCCCCTCTTTGTAGTGATCTGTTCCATTCACCGACCCCCTGGTTCGAGATGTTTTTTATTCTCTAACCCTCACCAGAGCACTCCCCTCCGAGCACACGTGTATCCTGCAGGGTTTGAGCACCCCTATAGGCCTCATATGTAGGTTGAGGTACCACAAGAAAGGCTACAGTTTCCCCCTACACCCCGAGGGCCTCTCCCTTGGCCCTGGGCCCTTCCAAGCCTTCCTGCCACTGTGGAACAACCTCACCGAGCTATTCCACACCTCCGCAGCTTGAGAGAATGCCATAGGCATGCACCATTGACGATAGAAGCTCGCCGGAGGCGAGTTCTTCCATACTGCCCCTCCGTCGTCCGAACAGGCTCCTCCTTCAATTCTAATCTCCTTCATCCATCAACGGGAGGAGCCTCGACTGTCTGATCCATCTTAGGATCGTGTTGCAACTGTTGGTCATCGAAGAGGTATCCAACGATCCTGACCGTCCATCTATTAGTAGATCTCCCTCATCCGTTGGATCACGATTAATAAATGGTAATTTACACTTAGGCCCTTCTATATTCTGTTTTCACTTACAAGTCTTGTAAATATATGTCGCAGTTCTTTTTTATTTGGATAATTTGCAGTTGGACCCTTGTATTTTCTATATTTGCATTTCAGTCCCGCCTCATGTGTATTACGTGGACTGACACATGACTTTCTGGGTTAATTACAATACTGGTCCTGGATTTTCTTGTTGGTCATGAATGTAGGTTTATTAATAGTATTTGCATTTATACCCCTAATTTCCTTAGTCATGTGTGCCCTGAACTTTTTATACATGTTATCTTTTGGTCTGGAAACTTTAGGAAAATTGCATTTAGGTCCTTGTGTGTTTTATGCTTTATTTTAATCAAATAATTACTAAATCAACTCCAAAAATTCCATAAATTTTACAGTTAGCTCCTACTAACACGTAATATTTATGGTAATTTTTGTAACTTAATTTAGTTTTATTTGATGTTTTCCAAAAAAAGCCTTTAAAAAGTGTTCTGTCTCTTTTCTAAAATACTAAAAAAATATAAAAATGTTCTTAAAAATCCATAAAAAATTATGTACGCTTGTTTTTGTGTGCCTTGCATTCAGTAGCATTTATGTTTGAAAATCATTTATTAAAAACCCTAAAAAGCTAAAAACCCTAAAGTTCTTATAAAAATCATAAAATATTTTAGAAAAATCAAAAAAAATAGGTTTGCAGTCGTTGTAGTTAGATATTTTTGTTTACTTTTTCATAAAAATCACACGCATGACTTTGAGGCATTTTTAGTACTTTAAACTTGCTTTTAATCCAGGTTGTATACTGTTTCTCTATTTTGATCTTTTTTCAATTTTATAAAATCATAAAAAATTGGAAAAACCACAAAAAATCATCAAAAATATCTGAATATTTGAAAAATATAAAAACATTTTTATTATTTCTAATGGAGTATTTTTAGTCTTAATAAAAATTGTTAAAGCTTGTTTTTACCTTGTTCTTTTTATTTGTTTTCTCATTTTGAAAATATAAAAAAATTACAATAAATCGAACAAAAATATGTTTTTAATCCTCTGATTTTCGACTACATTGTACATTTCCGTGCTCCTTGTGTTCGACCCTGATCGCTATAACCAGGTTAAATAAATGGTAGAGACCACATACATTTCGTTGTGTGCTTTGATTGATTTATTATAGATGTGGTCTAGATTTTTCTTGTTGAGTCCGACTTGTTGATTGGGGACACAACGACCCTTGCCTATTTTTCATACTTAACCCTAGTTGGTCGGCTACTCATCAATAATGTGTTTGAGCATCGAGGAAAATTGATAGTTAAATATGATTTAATTAACATGAATAATATGGATTTGATTCATAATATTTGTCCATATAATCATTGCTATCTAAAATGATTAAATGTTATTTAATTATCAAAGATGAGAATTATTGAATGTGATTCATGTTATTTGGAAACATGAGAATAGAGATCCAAGATGATTAAATATGATTTAATTATCAAGGATATGAATAATGTGGATAGCACTATCCATATTATTTGTATATATTATAAATGTGATTTATAATATATTAGAGAGATCGTATTGTAAATAGTATCTTCAAATTAATTGTTGATGTGAATTGGATTCACATTGGAAATTAATTGGAAATACAATTTACATTTTATTTTGGATTGCGAATATGATTCACAATTATTTAATGGCATGATTGCAATATTTATAAAATTAGTTTGGAATTATTTTTGTAAATTAGTCGACAAAAAAGTTGTTGTAAATATATTTGAAGGATTAACGGAGCTAGCACCATCCATTTGATGGATGGTGGATGACCACCCTTTGACTTGTTCAAAAGGGTGGTCGTCCCCCCTTTTTAGGAGGGTGGGTGGCTTCCATCATCATACTTCTATGTTAATTAATTTAGTTCAAAATTAAATTATTTTGATTATTCAATAAATTTAATTTAATCTAAATTAATTGTTGTTGTAAATTTCACAACAAAATCATGGCCATTGAATAGAAACACAAATCAATCTCAACAATTGATTTTGTTTTTCACATGTATTGGAATCCATGGACTCCCAAAATAATATAAAAGAAGAGGCAACCCTAGCTCTTCTTTGAACACATAAAAATTATATGCTCTTTACCTCTCTCTCTACACGCCAAGCCTCTCTTTCTCTCCTCCTTAGAGTGGTCGTCCACCCTAAACCTTAGAGAGGGTTGCCATCGTCGCCGCGATGTTGTACCGCCGCTTTTACCATTCGTCGATCTTTGTCTCCTTCGATGAATCTTGCTCTTGAAGGATACGTCGGATCTCGTGAGACGAGATCAGGAGATTCTCTGCTTAGATCATCAACACGAATTGTGAGGAGCATGCATTTCATCCGCAGTCGGAAACGTCTCCTCTGTTGGATCAGATTTGAGACATGAGGTCTCTTCATTTATAGATTCGATTGCAACCATGATTCAAGAGATAAACTTAATAATTGCATGTGGTTTAGATGGAACGATCTGAGAAGTATTCTCGGATCATGTGGTTTATCGTTTTTAAAATTTTTAAATTTCATTTCCCCAAGCAACTCGTACGAACAGTCGCTCTCGATCGTATACGATGTGATCATCACACTTTTGTGATGCGCTTAAGGATATCTCCATATCCTTCACATATATGAGGCCATCAACTACTACAGAATGATTCCAAGATCCTATGAAGCACCTTAACAACAAAGAAGAAGGATGGAGGCGCGAGCTGTCGAATATTGAAGGAGCAACATTCTGGTGTTCTTCCGAGTTCATCCGGCTACCTCCGTAGACATCGGATCAGGACAGTAGCTCCAAGTCTTTGGGAGTCGTTGGATCGAGGTCGTTCCAACCATTTGATTTTCCCTTGGGATATAATCTCAGCCTTCAATCCAAGAAATGGTATTGCGCAATCTCAACCGTTGATGAATCCATGATTCATTAACTTTTCTGTCGCATTTTGTCTTAAAACCCTTAACAAATGCATGTAAATACTCATTAATTCCCATCTTTTAATAAATCATCCTTCATGAATAAAAACTCACTTTTAATCATCAAATAATGTAAATAAATAAAGAACCAGAAAAAGAACCAAGGCAGATTGAATATATGTATATATATTCAATATGACTTAAAATATAAATATAACTGAAAGGTATATTTATAGCCTAAGCCCCGAGACCAAGTCAGCATATATTGGTCAACAAACCGAAAAGTAGGGGGAGATAAGGAAAGAAAACCGTAAAAATAAATTAATCCACACTCTATACACCTTTCATTACTTATAAAATAATACAAAAATTCAAAGATTTTTAATTATTTCATATATTCATATTTTTCACCAAACTCTTTTCCTGATTATTCCTAAAAATACATATAAAAATATAAAAATAAGTTAAAAATACTACCATGTATATATGCCAAGAAACCCAGCCTAAAAATTGTCAAAATCTCAACTTCCGAACATCATAATTTCCTCATACGAACTCCAAATTCACTCTACTCACCTTTAAAGTTCATAAAATAATATTCTCTAATTAATAAAGGTGGTTTCATTGAATTCAGAGTCCGTTTGCAAAAAGTCGGTTTTGGGACCAAAAGACAACGGGGTTTCTGGGCTATTTATTTTATGTAACACACATTATTTATAGTTTTCATAATTTTATAATTTTTAATATATTTCATGATCTTGTATTTCCACCCTAAATTATTTCATAATTTTTGGACCTTATTTATTATTTTAATAAAATCAAAAAACCCTAAATTATAGGTATAAATGAACTAGATAACCTATACCTCTATTTATTAAAATATGTAAATTAACTTATTAAATTCCATAAAAGTTTCCACAAGCCTTATTTATTGTTCTAATAACTAAGAAAATATAAAATTAATTTTTAATTATTTATTTATTAAATTAAAAATCTAAAACCTATTTATAAATGCATATTTATTAATATAATATTTATATTTCATATAATATTTATTATTTATTAAAAGTAATTATTCCATAAAATAGAAAATTAATTTATTTACATTTCTTGTATTTATACCTATTTAAAATAACATTAAATGCTATTTAATATTTATTTTAGAAGTATTTAAACTAATCTGGCCAACCAGGTGCTGACACTTGTCAGCACCTGGTTCATCTTCCTCCAAGAATCTATTCTGCCAGGACTGAACAGGCCGACTTCCTTCATTTACCCCGCGCATCTCCAAACACCTCCAGGCGATTTTAGCCATTGGATCCCTTCTCCTAACAACCATCTACTTCGCCCGCCATTAGATAAGACTTGGAGCTCACGCATCCCACCTATAAATACCCCCAAAGATCTGCCATTAACAACTTAACACTCCAACAGCCTAAGCTCTCAAGCTCCATTTGTCGAACCCCCCATTTTCTCCACATTGTACCGGCCATCCTCGATGGTGACAGCGGCTACGAGACGCCGCGCGTGGAGGAGGGACGTCGGAGGAAGAGTTTCAAGGAGGTCCGCTTCCTTGCATCGCAGCATATCGCTGTGTGGAGCTCCGGCCAAGGTCGTCCGTCGAGCGACTTCATTCCAGGTAATACACCTTGAATTCACAGACCTACCCCTTCATCTCTCAACTTTATTTCTCGATCTTCGTGCGTTGATTAACAACGCTAATCGCGTGTTTAGATAGATTAATCATCCATCTTAGGCGCGCATCAAATTCCCTTTTCAAATTTGTTTCAAAACAACTTCGAATCACGACGCCATTTCATCACCTTTTCACGCAACCTTTCAATAAATATGGAAACCTTAATTTTCACCATTTATGGAGCTTGCAAATCTTACTCCCTCGTCCGATTCTTCGAGAATCGAGCATGTCAATCATTCATTTGCAGGTTCAACTTCAATCCGGACCCATTTCCCCAGATCTGAAAGCCTTCGAGAATCACGGAAATCGCATCCCAAGAAGGCATGACCATCTGACCTTCAGACGATACTGCACCGGACCGTCATCTTCCTAGCACCTCCGCCGTCCCCTCGAGTCGCCGTCGCCATTCACCTACCGCGGGCGAGCTCGAGGGGTGGAGGAGCCACCCCTCTGGCCCCGTCGGAGCGCCCAGATCGCCGCCATTCGCTTGGGAAAATTTGGAGAAGAGACACCGTCGTCAACCGTGCAACAGACTCTAGAACAACCTCAAGAACAGACGGTGTACAATTTGCTGACACATGGCAAGCACAGAACCATTGATCAGTGCCTGAAAGCTTCTAATCTTGTCTGTTGATTACGAACCGGTGGAACAATTGCATCATAAGTCCAAGAGCTTTCTACAAATTAAATCCCGCTCCAGATAGTTTCCGAAAATTGCATTTAGGTCCCTCCGTAGGGACCTAAATGTAAATCACTTGTATTTCATTTTCAATTCAGTCCCTGCGAGGACTTTTTTGCAAAACATTTTATATAGTTT
Organism: Ottelia alismoides; assembly: GCA_037367405.1. Lineage (NCBI taxonomy): Eukaryota > Viridiplantae > Streptophyta > Magnoliopsida > Alismatales > Hydrocharitaceae > Ottelia > Ottelia alismoides. The sequence continues at coordinate 481,691 of JAZKJV010007200.1, forward strand.
TTTTACGCGTATGCCCCTGGGCTGTAGGGGTTATTTTGACCATATTTGACCTCCTTTCTTGTTAATTTTTTTAGGGTAGCTACACAACTACCCCATCTAGCTTGTATTAAGTTTTCATAAACTTTTGTCGCGTTTTTGTCGAGTTTTGATTTTCTCGAAAACCGCATTCGTCTTTTTTTGTTTTCTTGAGTTTGTTCGAGCACGTTGTTCGGTTTCCACCTACTATATTGTATCACTTACCTATCCACATTTTATGTAATAAATAAATCTTTTGTGAAAAAATATCCTTTTGTGAAAATTAAATAAAAATTTGAAAAGATTAAAATCAAATAAAAAATAAAAATAAAACAAAAAGTGTTTTCTTGCTTTAATAACTTTTAGAAGACATAAAATAAAATCGCAAGAATTTTCTCCAAAAAATCAAGGTCTTCTATTCCGCCTCCTTGAGTTCGACCCAGACACACTTACCTGGATAAATATTTAGCGTAGGTTTTCCTTCGGAAAACTGAATTTGTTTGATACGAGCTAGAACTTGTTTTCATGGCTTTTTCTACACCGACAACTTCATTCTCTAAAAAAGCTGCAAATCTGATTTTTAGCTTTATCAACCGTCCATCGCTTAAGTGGTTCCCATCTGGCCATTCATTAGTGTACCTTTTGAGCGTAATTTGCAAGCGTACCCTCCTACTTTTAATATTTAATATATAGTCATGTTAATATTTTATTAAGTGTAATAATTTAGGTAAAAATTATGATTGGAACCCTATACATTATTACATTTGCACATAGGTACAGTTCATGTCACCTCATGTATCGTCCCACGTGAGGTACCCTATTGGGATAATTGCATATATGCCGATGTAGTTTCTAGAATAGTTAGGAAAAGCATTTTAAGTTTTTATTAATTGTGAATAAGTCCTTGTAAAGTTTGGCATTTATTTCTGTGTACATTTATTTCAATAAATATTTTTATTGCGCCAAAAATTGTAGGAGAACTTAATTAAGTGCCTTCTAGTGTGCTTGATGACATAAACTTTTAGCATGGAATTTAGATTAGTTTGCCAATTTATTAAAAATACAAAAATAAGCATTTTCTTCTTGTATATTTATTAGAACCCATGAAAAATATAAAAACACCTCCAAAAATTCAAAAAAAATATAGCATCTATATTATGTTATATATAACCGCATATAAAAAATCACTAAATACAAAAAATAAAACATATAACTTATAAAACCCTAATAACCGTATATAAATCAGTAGAATTTATTAAAAATCCAAAAACTTTCTAGACATTATATATTATATATTAAAAATAGTTTTAAATTAATTTTAAGCTTGCTTGTATTTATTAAACCTTAAACTATTTCAAATAATTTAATTATGCAGTGTTATATACATTTTAATACTTTACAAATAAATAAAAATAGCAAAAATTCTATAAAATTTTGAATAATAGAGAAAATTATAGAAACACAAAACACTTATTTTTTAGTATTTTGATTATATTTATGTATATTTAAAAATATAAAACCCTATATATATTATATGCACCTTATATCACTTATATAATATATATATTATCATTATTACAATATATATTATATTTTAAAAATCAAAAGAAATTAAAAAATTGCGAACTTAAATAGAAATTATAAAAATTTAAAAATTTAAAAATATAAATAAAATAAAATAAGTAGAAACCTAAAAAATTATAATATAATAAAAAACCCACATAAAAATTAAAAAAGGCTAAAAAGTACACTAATAATTTTTGATAATTAGAAATAATAATTGATAATTAGCCTACCTACAAAATTATTCTCTAGAGTTTGACACTCTATTGCTTCTCTAATTGATAATTAGCCTACCTACAAATAAGATTCCTCCTCTATTCTTTGGTTGAATAGTGCATTCAGACCCAATAGCAAGGATTCCCTTAAAAATGTAGGCTAGAAGTTACAAAGGAAGGGAAAGTACAATACACTTGTCTGGTAGCAGTCACTCCGGGCTTGCTATAGATTGCTTGAATAATAATAAAACTAACAAATAAAAAATAGTTGAACTCCAACGGCTTCAATGGTGTTGAGGTGGTGAATCCATTTGCTTTGGTGTTTGCTTGGATCTTGATTTAGGTCAAATATCATAGTCTTATGCACTTGTGCCTTTTCTCTTTATTTGTTGTATCATTCCCTTCTCACTTTGCTCATTTGAACCTTTTCTCATTTCCTCCATTTTATTTCTTGTAAATCTATGTTCTCTCTATTCCTCATCTCATATCGTTTTTCTAAAGATGTCACATCCAGGATGGTTTAGTCTAGACTCTACGGTCACCTACATCGAATCCCTGATGCCGACATCTCCAATAATTCGAGACAATTCTAGAGACACTGATTCAGATTTTGCGAGTTGATCTCAAGAATCACCATGTTCTTTATCTCCAATAAATTGGGACCACTCTTGTCCTGACATTCTGCTTTTGTGGATGGAGATCGACTTGTCTCCATACAAATTGTCGAGTTCATTGAACCTAATTCCGAACCCATCTCTACATCTGGTGCACCATTCTAGACTGATCAGAATATTTTTTATCATACAGTTTTGTAGTCTGACCATAAGTCTATTTACTTTGACTTTGATTCAGAAATGGCTCCACCAGTAGAGAAGGCAGCACAAGTGGAGAAGAATAAAGACAATGCTCATATGCTTGGCTCTATATATGTGATTCAAATATAATTAACTACACATGAGGACACTCAAGTTTCCTTGAGGGAGATGTTTATGGAACTGAGGAGATACATAGAGAACAAAAGAGGAGGAGGAGGAGGAGGAGGAGAAAATGAAGAGTGGGCAGATGGACCCAGTAGTGGGGAAGAGGAGAAAAGAAGAGATGCTCCCAAGCCTAAATTGAAAGAAACATACAATCTTGGCACTGGCCAGATGATATAGTGGATCTTGATTCCAATGGTCCATAGAAATTTTGAGTTAAAACCACTTCTCTTATCTCTTCTTCCCTTATTCCACAAAAATACGAATGAGGAACCTTATATTGATCTCCAACAATTTGGTCGCATCTACGGCACCACTAAATACATTAACATCCCATTAGGTGTAGTCAAGATGACTGCCTTTACCTTTAACCTTCAGGACAATGCTCATTATTGGATAAATCATTTGGGAAAGGTAGTGACGACCTGGGAGGAGCTCAAGTCAGCATTCCTCCATAAATTATACCCTCTAGATTGTCTGAATCATATACGTGTATGCATCTCAAACTTCTCCTAAGGATCGTATAAGTCCATTCATGAAGCCTGGGAAAGGTTTAAAGATTTGCAAGAGAAGTGTCCCCATCATGATATCCCAAGGACCATCCTAGTCCAACATTTCTTCGAAGGCTAGAATCAAGAGAACCAGAGGTAGATAGATGCCATGTGTGGTGGATCTCATTTTGACATGGATGAAGACATCGTCTAGCAGATATTTGAAGAAATGACCGAAGGAAAGTCTGTTGTGTCTTCATCCCACACGTATTAGAAACAACAACAGATCCACCACAAGCCCAACAACATGGTGGCATCTCATGATGAGGACAATGATGAGAGCTCCAACCGATCATTATTGAGAGCCACTTGTCCAAAGCGGACATAATTGAGAAACGACCACATGATCTGGAGAAATTATCTATTATTGAACAAAGAACCAAGAATATGGAAAAATCAGACCAGACCATGAAGTAGTTGGAACTCTTGGTAAGCACCATTAGCAACCGCCAGTCTATGAGCTCATCCTCCAAGATCTCTATCGAGCCGAAGGAGGCATCATCTTCGTAGAGTCCACATCAACCATCTTTTGTTCGTATTGTATATTACGTGCAGAACCTAGACCAGGCACCACCATCATCGCAACTACACCATCAGATGATAGTTTATCATCCAGAAGCCTAATCCTTTGCAGAGTCGTTGCTCTTGTCTCCATCCCAAATTCATGAGGTGAAAGGCATGTGGAGTACTGAACATCAACTGAGCCATCCTGACGGGCAATAGTAGGGTCAGTCTACTACAATCCAGCCGTACCACCAATCCAATGATGGGAAATTTGTCAAGTCTCAATCTTAGCAGCACCAGTCTCCACCACAATCTAATATATGCAGACAATCATACCAGCAGCTGGTGTACCACCAACAATAGTCATATCACCATTACCCAACATTTTAATATCATAATCAATATCCTCCCCCTCCTCCATATTATCAACAATAGTTTCCTCACCAGTATCATTATCAGAATAATCAATAACGACCTCTATAGCACTAATGCTAGTAACAACATGGCCAGCAAGTTGAATCATCAATGGTCGTACCCGTCAATCCTTCTCCTAACTACTTGACTCAACTAGTGAAAAGCCTAGTAAATATGAACCAGAAACTCGATAACCTCACCGCCACCAATATAATCATTTCGGCACAATGGAGGCCAACCCCGACAATTTAAATGCAAGGAGCAGGTAGTCAGCAATGTGTCTTGCAAACTTGTAGAGTCAGGTATAAATGATTTTGTGTTATCTAAAGTTGTGATTCTCAGGAGCGGTAGGACCTTATAGCCGTATACAGCTACCAAGGGGAAGAACAAAGCATCATCTGGTGAATCATCATCTTCTATATAAACCGATACAACAACAGGTTCTGGTGACAAAGAAGTAGAAAGAGGAGCCACACCAGATAATCAGAAAATACATAAAAAGGAAGAAAAGGAAAAACACTCAAAATAGAATAAGAGCTAAGATAGAACCGAATCAGCCAAGGAGAAACCCATAGAAGCAGCTGACCTTAAGCCAATCGAAGAAGCTGAAGCTCATATGTTTAATTCTTTACATGTTTTAAATGATGACAGCCCTTCTTGCCAGTCATTTGTAAATAATGATGTAAATAAGAACAATCTAGTCCTGTCTGTGAATATTCCTTTTCCAAACACTATGAAAAACTTCGAAAAAATTAGAAATCAAAAACTACATTTTCTATTCCTAACATTGTTGAGATTATTCAGAATATCTTTTTAGAAATGTTGTTGTTTAAAGGCATGGAATGTATGCCTTCTGTGAAGAAAGGATTGAAAGAGGCATGTACATCAAAGCATTACTCCCACAAAAATAGATGCGGTCGAGTAGAAAGGCACATTTGACCATGACCACAGTGAATGTTATCAATGATATCCCAATCAAGAAGAAGGACAAGGGAGACCCTTCGATGAGATGTGAATTTTTTATTAGATTTTTGAGCGAGCTTTGCTTGATAGTGGTTCCTCACTAAACCTTCTGCCCTCCACATTGCTTCAAGAATTCAGATAGGTGGTGAATCTACAAAACCTTCTTTATTCAATTATTTTAGTTTAAACTCCCTTAAAAGCACCCGTAAATATCAAAAAATCTATTCTTTTACTAACAACTATTCTTGTCTAAATACTGTATATTTATCACTATTTTAACCAATAATAAATAAATAAATAGACAAAGGAAAAATAAAGAAAATCAAAGACTATATATATGTAATAGATACAGGCTGACTTTGACCCCAAGAGAAGGTCAAGACTTGACTTGATCGACCAGGAATAAAGTAGGAGGAGATAATGCCTAAAATCAAGAAAATCAATATCCATGTGCGTATATTTCTCACTTGTATATTACTGTATATAGTGCTTATTCTTTATATTAATTTATTTATACCCAAATTCACCTCAAATAAATTTGTTTTCTTCTTGAAACTTATACATAAAATGATTTTGTAAATAATAAAAATAATTGCAAAAAGAAACAATGTACATTGTGTAAATAATAACACTATGAAGAAACTACAAAGCTCCTCTTGTCAGATAAATATCTTCTCCACCAAAACTCAAAATTAATCAAAGTCACTTTCAATTTAGTATAAATTAAATAATCTTTAAAATGGAGGTGTTTTCATAAAAATCATAGTTAAGGTGTGAAATGTGATTTTTTTGGTGTACTACTGTATATTATACCTATGTATATTATATGTATATAATTTGTATATTTATTTTCTTTGTATTTTTAGTATATATTGTATTTTTAAATATTTGTATATATTGTTTTTAACTTATATAAAATACAAATAAAAATCAATAAATCAAAAATCAACAAAAATAAAATCTTGTATATATTTTATATGTATCAATTTGTATATTGTAAAATACTACTATTCAATTACCCTAATAATTTAATTTACAAAAAGAAAATAAAAATATCATTAACAACCTTGTAACTTGTTGTAAAATAATAAATTATTAATTTATGTTTATATTTGTAAAAATAATAAATTTAAATTAAGGTGTTGTCAATATAGGTATGTATACCAATAAATAACATATTTTATTTATTTATACCTTGTTATATATATTATTTAATGAACTAAGAAATTACTATAAATAAAATAATTTAATTACTAATACTTTTTATTTTCAAATTTTTTTGAAATCATTTTCTATTTTCTTTTGATTTATCTTTTAATTTTCTTCTATCTTTGTCGTGTCTCATTCTGCGTGCATTCTGAATTGTCAATCCCAGGTATGTTGACCTGGGTCAGCTTCCTAATCCACCCGCCATTCCCACTTCCTCCATGCATCAATATCTCTTCTCACAATTTTCTCACATGCTCTGATCCCTAGCGCCCTCTTCCTTCTCCACCTAACCTTCAGCCTAATCAACTAACTCCGTCGCTAGCTCATTAACTCCTACGATCTCACCTCGATCTGCTCACAATTTAAAATCCAAATCACATTAGACCCTCTACCTATTTATACTACATCATCTTCCCCCACCGCGTTTGTTCCGTTTAAGGCTCTTACTTCATTGAGATTGAGTGACAGAGAGTGCAATCTGATTACGAGCGTGAGTTGAGAGCCAAATCCATGATCCAGCTACTCGTCGAATCTTCGCCGACACAGTCTTGACTCTCCGCATTACATAGCAGATTGAGGCGCATCTTTTCCTTTCCTTCGCCATAGGTATACTTAGGTTTATTTTTTTTTGTTTCTGTTTTTATTTTTGTGATTTAAATTTGTATTTAACGAAATCAGATTTTCTGCCATCTCCCTCCAATCTGCTTGATCGGAGGTGCTCCAATCACCAGATTGTGATTCAATTACTGTCGGATCAAAATGCCACATCAGATCAACGCAGGAGAGTTGCAGGAGCGTGCTCAGCCATTCAGAAGACCGATTGAGTGAAGATTTGTCGCCCCTTTTATCGATTGAAACTTGTTAGACCAACCATTCATCCTTGTTCTTCCAGCAGCTCTTAAATCCATCCGATCAAGAACGCTCTTCCCATATTCAATCATGGCTACCCATTTGCACCCAAATATCTGTCGTGGATCAATCACCAGATCAGATCTCAAACGTACAAGCATGATTTGTTTTCAGTTGTTCGATCAAGAGTTCTAACGTGTATCAGCTACACGATGTGACACGTGGAACGGTAGACTTTTTGTGCTCCAGCCCTTGCTTATTTTCAATTTTGCTAATAAGTCCTTTGGGACACGTGCCATTCAGAAGATTGTCGAAAATTTGCATTTATTTCCCTGGCATTTATTATAATTACATTTTAGTCCTGTTTGAACTACAACACATTCTTTACACGTAACTATTTGTAAAAATTGCAATAAAAGTCCTTTATGTTTCATGTTATTATTTAGCCCAGAAAAATAAAATAATTGAAAATATATCTATGCTAGTGTGACTCTCGTATGCTGACACACTTTTTTATGGGTAATTTGCAGATTTGGCCCCACACTTTATTTAGTTGTTATTCATTTAGTCTTGAACCTAATTTTCTTTTTATTCAATCCCTGTGAGTTTACATTTAATTTTGTATGTTAATTTAGTTTGAAAATTGGCTAAATATCATAAAAAATCCATAGCAATTACCCTAAACTCATGCTAATCTCATTTATTCATGTTAATTTTCATTTTGATCATTTTTATTAATTTTAATAGAGCAAAAACAAAAAAAAATCCCTGTCTACTATAAAAATAAAAAATATATAAAACCTTTTTCAAAAATTCAAAAAAAAAAATCTTTGCTATTTCTTTTAATTTATTTTATTTTCTGAACAATTTTCATTCGCTAATTCATCTTAAAAATAAAAAAATTAGAAAATCATTAAAAACACATAAAAATTCATTTTAAATCATAGAAAATAAAAAATTATAAAAATGGTGTCTAAAAAATTGGAAAATATTCTCTCTGATTATTTACATTTCCATATTTTTTTGTGATTTTCTATTTTAAAATCCAAAATCATTTGCATCATTTTATGTTTCACATTTTTCCTATTTTTCATTTATTTAAAGCTCTTTAAAAAAATCTTGAAAAATCATAAAAACATCAGAAATAAAATAATAATTTTATTTTAATTTTCTGTCTAATTTTCTACACTTTTAAAATCTAAATGTTACCTTTTTTACTTTTGTCTTTCTTTCTTTTAATTGTTTTTAAAAATTAAAAACAATTACAATATTTTAAAATCATTAAAAATTACAAAATAAAAAAACATGAAAAAATGAAAAATAAAAATTCATAAAAAGAAATTTGAAAGATAAAATTTTCACAAAAATCAATAGTAGTGTGCTTAGAATTTTCTATTTTATTTCATTGTTTTTCATTGATTTAAATGACCCTCGAGATTTTTGTTACCTCCATGAGTTCGATCTTGTACTATATATAGGTAAATTAAATAGCAACATTCTCTTGCTGACATTTCTTTATTTTATTTTGGCTTGAGAAATCAATAAATATTTTTGTTGAAGGGTTTTTAGGGTTGCAATGACATTGCACTTAATCCATTAATTTAAATTCCACAAGATTCCTTGTTCAATAAATGGCACCATTGTCATGGGGGCACGACGAGGGTAGCTAGATTTTCCTTCTTGTAGCCTGGAATTCTTGGTTGTAAATACGTGTTTCTTTTCTTTTTATTTTTGTCACATATTTCTTGTTCATATTTTATGTCACTTATTCATATTTTATGTCTTATAAATTCTTATCATTTATTTATTTTATTTGTTTTCTATATACTCCGTATATCTATTGTGTGGATTATAAATTGTTGAGGAGTGAGCACTCAATTCGAATTCCACATGCCATGAGGGAGCTTATACAGTACTTGCGGAATCTGATTTGTCGAACACTGAAAGCTCCCGAAGATCAAATTGAGGGAATCATTATAAAAAGAGATCCATTTCACTTGCTCTTCTCATTGTGCCTCTTGTCCAAATCTGTGTGTGCATATTTTTTGTTTTTCTATATTTCCTACTTTATTTTCTTCTTATTATTTCTCATATCATCATAACTGTATTTATTTCATATTGTTGTGTTTTCTCTTTCTTGCGAGGGCCTGAAGAGCGAGGGCGACATTCTTAGGAGCACTGACACACTCGAGCAAAGCAAAGGCGACTCATTTATTCACTGAGTTGTAGGAGAGCATAGGAGGAGGAGCAAAAGATTTGGAAGAAGAAGATTGTTGGAGCACATTTTTGTTTTCCTTTTAGAATTTTATTTCATATTATTTTTGTAGAAATGTGTAATATTTTTTGTTTGGCATTTGCCACTTTTTCTATTTTCTAAAAGGCCATTATATATCTTGTGTTTGTGGGATTTGTTTCACCAAGTACTGGTGCACTTGGCGGACCTCACCGATTTTTATTTTCATCAATTCTATTTTTATTTATTTTCTTACCATTTTTTGAGCTAGAGCCCTTAGAAATAAGTTTTACTATCTTAATTGAGCTAGGTAATCGATTAGGTCCAAATTCCTTACAAGAATATATGTTCCTATAGACTGATCGTAGGATTGGACTTAGCCAAATTAATTGGTTCTTGCCCGCTAATAGAATTTACTGCTAGAACTGTTCTCATGCATTATTTAAGTTAGTTTTATTTCTGTATTTATTTTATGCATGGATCACTTTGCATGTAGAGTGTTTGCGAAAGGTACGCATCTCTTCCTTTGCACGCATCATTGATTTCACCATGCATAGACTTTTCTTATTTCCTTCATCGTTTTCACTTACTTAAGATCAAAAAGGAATTGGAAAATTTGTTAGAACGTTTCCTTGAAAAAACATCCAACAAAAGTGATAACCTTATAAAAATGGAACTAAAAAAACTCGACCCTAAAATAAGCATAAGGATAAATCATCATTGCTTTGGGGAGAGTAACCACCTAATTCTTTGCCGGTACTTACCTCCAGAAAGAGTGTGTGTGGATGCAACAATAAGGATAGAGCCCAAATTCTTGGACTCGTGCGCTATGCTCCGGTACACATCTTTGTGGTGTATGGTTGAGATGCGAGCACTTGCCTCAGATGTTAGAAAATCATTTTGGTGTGATCAATATCCTTTATCCCTTTAGGCTTGATATTAAACCCAGCAACCTGGGAAAATAGTTCCAGTGATTGGAGGGGATTGAGAACGTACGTTGGGCGATAGCGGTGACTCACCTTGTGCGCTTGGTAGTAAGTAACTTCTTGTAGATTCACTAAAACTAAATATGTAAAGATAAAAGACCAAACTCTTACAGTCACCACTTGTGTCCAGTTGGTGAATCAGGGGCTTGTATTGTATTTGTTTGTTAGTGTAAAGATCTTTCCGTGCCTTTCACGCCTTTTTCTCCTTTTTCTTCTTTTGTTGACCCTCATGTTTACGCATCTTTCTTGTTGACATCAAAGATGTCGTATTTGAGTATTTCTTGTTCGGACTCTACGATCTCATTTCACACTCTAGTTCATTCGTGTTCTATTCAGGAAGGCTCACTTCCTGAACATCCCTCATTTTCCACATCATCCATCTACTCATCCAAACAATTGTTTGAGATTGACTCTAATCTTGAACTATCATTTGAGACTCCACCATTTTTGCAGAATAATCTAGTGCCTACACCTTTTCAGAGTCAGAATCAGATTACTTGATTCCACCAAAGGGCAAGGGTTCCATGGTTGAGCAGAGTGAGTTCAATAATACAATGTTAGCTTCCATTCAGGACATTCAAGCATAGTTGACTGAACAGGCTGACATACAGGCTGGATTGAGAGACATGATCTTTGAGCTAAGGAATGAGAGACAAGATATGAGAGAGGAGGATGAGCAGATAGATTTAGGTACGAATAGGGGAGGAGGAGATCAACCAGTTGAGCCATTATCTAAGATCACACTTAAGGGCATCTAGGGGCAGGATGGACCAGTTCATGGATATAAATACCCATGATTCATGGGCATTTTGAGATTAAGCCCACAATTTTACCTCTACTCCCAATATTTCACGAGCACATCAATGAAGAACCATATGTACACATGAAGCAGTTTGACCACATATCTGGCACTATACACTACCCGAATGTTCCATTAGAGGTAGTGAAGATGATGGCTTTCATGTTCAGTCTCACGGACAAAGCGTTACATTGGATTAACCATTTGGGAAAGATTGTCACAACTTGGGAAGAGTTGAGATCTACTTTTCTAAGAAAATATTATCCACTTGGATGTCTTAACCAAATGTAGTCATTGATTTCCATCTTCTCCCAAATATCCCATAATCCCATTCACGAGGCATGGGAAATATTAAAGAATTTAATGAAGAAGTGGCCCTATCATGATATCCAAAGAAGAGCCATGTGCAGAACTTCTTTGGGGGTTTGAGCATTAAAAACCAAAAGTTAGTAGATGCTGGTTGTGGGGGTTCCCATTTCAACAAGGATGAGGATGTCCTTTGTCAAATTTTTGAGGAGATGACAGAGAGATCTACAACTCTTTCTTCTTCACTTGCTTTTCAGAAGTATCCCATTACCTCTCCTTTAGTACCCCACAAGGTTGTCAATATGACGGCATCATATGATGTGGATAGGGTGGACAATGCAGATCTGACCATCATAGGAAGTCACCTATCCAAAGTGAATATTATAGAGAAACGATATAAGGAGCTTTAGAAGCTACATGTGATCAAAGAAAGGACAAAGAACCCGGATAAGCTGAAGGAGATTGCGAAGCATTTAGAGCTTCTCGTCAGTACAAGTAGTGCATGTCAGAGTAAGAAAGCTACAGCTGATACTTCTACTCGTGATCAGTCTTCATCCACTTCAGCACAGCAAAGTACCGGAGGACCATCTACATTTCAACATGTTTACCACGTGCACACCTCGGACCAGGTCCAACAATAGTCACATCAGATTGTACCATACCAGAAGAAGCATCCTTATATTCCTAAGTAGAAGTCTCCACCTCCACCTCTCAATCAGAAGGTAAAGGGCATTTGGTTCGACCGAGAGCACTGAAGGATAAGGTAAAATCCTTAAGCGCATCACGAAAGCATGAGAATCGCATCATATGCGCTCAAGAGTCACTAGTCATACTAGTTGCTCGGGGAAACGGAATTTCAAAAACTTTTGAACGATGAAACCACATGATCCAAGAACACTTCTTGTATTGATTCATCTAAAACACAAACAAGTATTAGGTTTACCTCTTGAAGCATGGTTACGATCGATTCTCTAAACAAAGAGATCTCATGTCTCAAGTCTAATCAGATGGAGGAGATGCTTGCAAGTGTGTTGTTGAAATGTATGCTCCTCGCAATCCATATGGACGATCCAAGAGACAAATCTCCTTATATCGTCACATGAGATCCAATGTCTTCTTCACGAGCGAGGAGCACTGACAGAGATGGAGATCTACGAGCAAATGATCCGACAGCATAATAGTGATGCGGTGGAGATAGTGACTCTCTCTAGGGCTCCATGGTGGATGGTCACAATAAGAGAGAGAGTTGGCATGTAGAGAGAGAGAGGGAGAGAGCATTAGTTGTTTTTTGAATAGCAACGGTTGCCTCTATATAGTATTTTGGGATTCCGTGGATCTCAATCTATGGACAAAACAAAATCAATGGATGAGATTGATTTGTGTTTCTATCAATGGCCATGATTTTGTTGTAAAACACAACAACAATTAGTTGAATTTAATGAAATATATATTTAAGAATCATTATAAATTAATTTTAAATTAAATCAATTATCCTTGGAGATAATTGGGTAGGAGATAATTATCCTACCATAAAAAGGGGGGACAACCACCCAATCCAAGTAGGACTTGGTGGCCGTCCACCACATTTGTTGGTGGATGGAAATCTTCTTCCAATTTCATAAGATTACATTATCTCATGAAAAGCTCCAATATTATCTCACCAAAAATAATTCACAATTATCTTGTGAACATTGTAATCATGCCATTAGAAATTTAAGATTCATTTTCATAACCCAAAATAAAATGTAATTACTTTTCAACTAATTGTCCAATGTGAATCAAATTCACATTAATTTAAATTGTAAATGCTATTTATAAATAGCTCTCTCTTATATATTATAAATCACATTTATAATATATATGATAATGTGGATAGTGTTATCCACATTATCCATATCCATGATAATTAAATCAAATTTAATTATCTTATATCTCTATTCTCATATGCTCAAATAATATGAATCGCATTCACATTATTCACATCTTTGATAATTAAATCACATTTAATTATCTTATTAAACTCTTTATATATCCAAATAATATGAATCAAATTCATATTATTTATGATTATTAAATCACATTTAATTATCCATTTCTCAGTGCTCGAATACATTATCAACAACGAAATTATCCTTGAACTCTTTCAAGGATAATATACTTTCTCTGTGGCTGGAGATATGGACAGGGTGATTGTACGTTCCATGTATAGTGACTTGGATATTAAGAAAAAATCTCAAATCCAGATCTTGCAAAACTCCAATAGATGTTTGATTAAATCAAAACCATAAATCTAATCTTTTCAATGCATCTAAATCACATTCAGATCATTGTCCAAAATTTGGACCAAGATAAGATTACTTCTCTATTGAGTGAGTCACTATCGTCCAAACCCATTTCATCACTCCCTAGGAATGGAAGCATCATGGTTATACAATCATTTATGATCACATCACCCTCGGGTAATCATATTACTTGTACATCCTTCATACTGGAAGATCTTAAATAAACCTGAAGTTTTAGATCTATTTATATTTTCTCCTTTAGGGTTTTGTTATTAAATTTCTCATTCAATCATTGGGAGTCGGTATCGATCATATACTTTCCAAGAGAATATATCATACCTAGGTATTGATCATATACTTTCCAATAGTATATATCAAACCTATATATTCATTCAAGCTTTGAAAGCGAGATGACCATGCACGGAATTTTATTTCCAATATCTCGTGAAAGAGTTCATCTCTCCTGATTCTGTAAATAAACATGTACGTTCCCTTTGAGAAATCGTTTACTCATATGACCTTGCATGCACACCAGCACACTAGTGTATAGACCTTGATTAGGCCATCAACCTATCGGTCTGCCAAATGTACATATTCAGACATATAGTAACACATTTGTCTTCGGTCAGAGGATGTGTGCCTATATCATGACAGCTTACGACATAGGTCTTTGATTATCTTGATCTCATTAAGTCAACTCTTTGACCTAACTAATCTGACATCTCTGAATCCCTATTCCTATATAGAGGACCTGCATCAAGAGGTTGGTTAGATATCATCAAAAGAAAAAGAATTGCCATCTCCTACTTAGGCTGGAGATCATCTCCTAATAATCAATTGATGGTGCTCGTTGATTCCTCAATCTAACTATTTAGATATTCATCCAAGAACCAGCCTTTATGATTCAACAATTAAATCAACAACTGGATGATCATAAAGATGGCCATGGTACATAACCCTAATTGCACTAAGGGATCTATTATGCAAATTAGTTATTCTTTATTTCAGATCAGGGAATGATATTCATAATAACATTTATTGCATAATGGCTCGTCGTGGGCTCGCATGTCCAACAATCTCCCACTAGCCCAAAGAGTCATTAATGAGCTAATCTTTAAGCCCACATTCATGTAACAATCATAGGCTATTTAGAATAGATAGATAAGTTGATAAGTCACTCTATTCCTGAGAGACTATGCCAAGTCCTTTTACGACACTTGCATATCTCCTAGTAACAATGCTCACATTTAATGTGAATGTTTCATCATGTGCAACCAACACTCAATCTTGTTAAAGTAGTTCTAGTGTATATGACACTACAACTCAATAATCTGTATAACCAGTATGTAATTTCTATTATCTTTATCAGAATATCCTTATTCCCATAGATATCTATCTCTTAAGGTATCTGTAGTTAAGACCTTTTAGATCACTATCTATAGAGTCTTACGTTCTTGAAGATAAGACGTAGATATCAGTATCTCGAAAGTATTGTCCTCTTTGAAGATATTGTTCTTACTGCAATTAAGAATTTATCTCCATAGCAGGATTAGTAACACCTTACTACTCCCACTACATGGCAGACACCTAACTTTTGTAAATATCTAGCAAACATAGAACTTTGCATACCTAATGACTAGGGCATGTAGCTTTGGTATTCATATACTCAACTCTTAGATGTGTTATCCCTATAGATAGGTTAGTACCATATTTTAAGGGAAAGAAGACTTTCTTGAAATTTTCCAGAAAATGGAACATGTGCATGGTGTACCACTAATGTGATGGTCCCAATACCCTCTTCTCTTTGCTTCTGAATAACTTCAAAACAAAGATCTAAGATGTGTCCTTGAGATCATATCTCAAGGTATGGAATAGCCACACTATAAAACACTTATAATCATCCTTATGTCATTCTAAATGATTAGGATATCATTTACATTTAGCCTGATGAACACAATGGCACTCCCACTAAGCTTCATAGGGTTCATCAAGATTCTATCTGAAATTCATAACCTTTATCATTTCATCAAATCTGATGTTCCAACTACAAGGAGATTAATTTGAGTCCATATATGGAGTTTCTTAAGCTTTCTCACGTCGCATTTGTCGTCCTTGAAGCCATGGGGCTACTTCATATGAACATACTTGATGAGGAATTCATAGAGGAATGATATCTAGACTTCCATCTTGAAGATGTCATAGTCTAGCTATGTAGCTACAGTTAGCGATAATCTGATGTTTAAGCGTGATCACTAGAAAGCAAGTCGCATCGCAAGCGATGTCTTCTTTCTATGTGTATCTAGAGGATAGGAGCCATGCTTTATAGGTCTCTACCTTCTCATCAGGTTTCCTCTTTCTCTTGAAGATCTATTTACACCTCAATGGGTCTTACCCATATAGGTGGACCCTCGAGGGTCCATATACAACATTTGTATATGAAGTCTACTTCAGATTTATTGCTAACATCCATCTTTCTATGTCATGGTTCACAAAAGCTTCTTTATATGACTTCAGATCATTGTCAGACTTAACTGGCACATGGAATCCATTCTCAAACTCATTTGAAGAGGTATGAATGTTTCATCTTTAATTGTCCTTTTAGTTTTCAATTTCATGAGCCTCATTATCTTCTCAAGAGTAAATGAGTTCCTTCACTTCATTTTCATCTTGATTCTCAAGAGAGTCATCCTCTAAGAATCATATCCTTAGTGATGAAATCTTTAAAGAATCTCAAGGTCATAAAGTAGATATCCAATACCATGCTTTATTTTCCTACTGAAGTATCACTCTCTGGTGCTAGATTCCAACTTACTTAGATGGAGTCTTATAAAAGATATATATTGTAGTTTATGCTACATATATACCTAGAAACTAGGAGGTAATTACGCTAATATTCATCGTTGACCAAATTATATCACATATGATCCAAGTGTATCTCCCTACAACTCTATTGAATTTAGTTGTATAAAAAAAGGAGGACTGAGATAGGAATGACATTCTTGTCTCCATAAGGTATTCATTGAATTAATCTAATAGGTACTTGCCACCTTGATTATATCAAATTCTTTCATCTTCCTTCTAACTTTGGTTCTCAACAAAAATTGTGAAATCTTTGAATATTTCAAAGGCTTCTAGGGTGAAGGGAAGAAATATCATATCACAAATAATCATCAAATGATATCACATATCATCAATGTTTATTATGATACATTGATCCACATACATCAATACGTTTGAGATCCTGAATACCTTGACATCTTACGCCATTCCTAAAGAAGGGTGTATTGGACATTTTACTTTGAATACAATATTCACAAGTATTTAAGATTTGAAATTTCAGACAATATGATGTTTCATCTTTGACTAGTCTATAGATCTCTTCAATAGACATATGTTCAAGGCTTGATGCTAGATCATTGTCAATTAATTTTTACCATCGTATTGATCTTTTAAGGTTTAATTTTCAGTATTAGAAATGTTAATGAACCATTCATTAATTTTCTATTTTAGTAGAGTCCTCGGATGTCAGGTTACTTCCTGAAATATATACATCATAACCCTTTATGATAGGTCTATTCCAGAATTCATGTTTATTTCCAACATTTATAAATAAAAAAAGAATGTATTCGAATATCTAGGTCATCGAGACATTCTCTAAGACAAAGGGCTCTCCCACTGAAAATATGAAGTTTATCTATCCAATAGAGATTCTTGCAACAATTACATAAATATCCATTTAGATGACTATTAAATCTTAAGATCAAAATTTCTAGTCTTCTAAAACATATGCAACCAGTTTCAAGTGTTCTTAGAATGGATAAAATTTTTAGACTTTGATCTTATCAAATAAGCAAGTCAATTTCAATGATTATATGTAGATGTATAATATGCCGATGCACTATCCGAGTCCTTCTCTAAGGATCTTAGATAGTCATGCTATCAATACATCGGCTTGTTGCAGTATCGACATTCATCCAACTCTTTGGATGCTATATGTTTGGAAACCATAGAAGAACAATCAACTCTTTGACGTTCCTTCTAACTTGGGTCCGACCCATGCTTCCATTGTGCTCCCTTCATCTATAAACAACTGCT
The DNA here is from genome assembly GCA_037367405.1 of Ottelia alismoides. NCBI lineage: Eukaryota > Viridiplantae > Streptophyta > Magnoliopsida > Alismatales > Hydrocharitaceae > Ottelia > Ottelia alismoides. The sequence continues at coordinate 499,652 of JAZKJV010007200.1, forward strand.
GCTTAAGACAAAGGATCTCTTATGTTGAATTCAACGGATTTCAATATAAGAGTATTTCAACACTTATACATGCTTCATTTAATTCATACACTATAAATTTTATGAAGCTTCATGAATGACTTGAGTATAGACAGTAGAATGATGACACTCATCGTATCTACATCCATCTAAACTCTAAAAGACTTTGGTTCAGGAAGATACTCAAACATTTTTGAATACATCATCTCTTATAGAGCCACCATTCTGCATGATGCAGTGAACCATGTAATTCAAGATTAAATGTCGAGAGCACATATGTATGCCAAAACATCTTATTAGATTTTATAAGGTTTTTTTGATAATTACGATCATCATTGACATGATACTTCCAACGCATTCTCGATGAGAGGTCAAGACTATAGAGACATACAAACCTAATGTCGTTGTCTTATTGTCTAATTAATTGTCATTCCTCATTATTAAGAGGAAACTTGCACATTGCAACCACATACATTATGTGTCCAACTACAAGTACAATATCTTGATCATGGATCCAATATGTGATATTTTACTGGTTATTGTTGAGTATAGTATTGAGTGGGTTTAACCAGGATTATCTAAAATAAGAAATTTGTGTATGTATATATTACTTTGATTTAGGAATTTTTATATCAAAGTTGTCAAGACTTGTCAACAATTGAAAGTTCATTCCCTATTCACTTTTAATCTGAGAGATATACTTACCATTATATGTCAAGCAAGATCTGAGATATCCTTTCATATCTTTGTTTAATCCAAATAATATGAGAACTTACAACTCGGATAAAAAGAAGCGGGAAATCATTCTGCCTAGCAAGTCCAACTTGCATTCCCCATTTGGTCTTTAACACCTGGGCCCATCACCGCTAAGGTGATGTTGACTTGTCTTTAATTGAACCAACCATCAACAGGATTAGAACTCGTTATGTGTAATCCAATATCAGTCCAATAATATGAGGACTCGATATTGGGGTCACTATGCATATGGCCTTACGCTTTCAAGAAGCAAATAGCCCGATCTAGATGAGTTTGTATGCAAGAGATGTCACTTCGAACATGTGTCTATTACATACAATCCCTAGAGATAGAATACTTCGCCTTGATGGAAGATCATGGATTTTCACTTATGTGATCCTCCATATCATGTTCAAATTCTAAGTAATTATTATGAATCATATTCACATAATTAATCCTTTCAAGGGAAATAGTATTCTATTCACAATAGAGAGTTTAATTTTAATTGGATCTAATTAATTGAATCATATTAAATCAATTATTAATCCAATTAATCAACCAATAAATAATTTTGATTATTACTTGAAGGATGGTATAATCTCAAAATATGTATTATTCAAATTGTAATAATTAGAAAAATACATCATGATCGCTTCAGGCATTATCCTTTCCTGACCCACTGTCATGGCTAATACTGAAGGGAGTGGGATAGACTGCTCACGGACCAACCTGGTACCCCAACGCTCCCCGACTAGACACCATATCTGCCTTAGGTCAGGATCATACGATTTGATCATTTTGTATTTGAGATGATAATTAGTCTTTCAACTGAAGTTATACAATATAATATTTATCAAAACCATTTTGATTAATATTATAAGGAGATTTGCTAAACAAATCCCCAATCCTATTCAAGCATCAATGTTTGTTGGGATTGATGTAACCAATTGTGATCTAGATCGTATCTAATCAATTTTGGTTAAGGTAATGTCAGTTAAGGAAATAATCATCTTTAAATATTTCAAAAAATAGTTATAAACAATTATTTTAGGTAATTAACAATTAATTTCTATTAATTTATTAAATGATAATCACAAGGTTCCTGATTAGGAAAGTAATTTTAAGCAGTGACCCTCACTTACAAAAATTTGCATATCTCAATCAATTTAAATCCAAATTACACAAAATAAGTTTCTAAAGTTTGTTAATTTGATTCACAGTAGAACCCAAGTGATATTCACACATTTCTACGTGTTTTACAACTGTAATAAACTCTTTAAGTACGTCAATATTTGCGATCTCCGAAACAGTGGATACATAACTTGAGCAATTGAATTTCAAATCATGCAAACTCAAGTCTCACGGTTTCCTTATTTAAAGGGTAACAAAATGCAGGTGATAATTTCATATGTAAACACTTTTAAACAAGACAGAAAAATACTCAAAACAAGTTTTCCAGAACAAAATGCGATAGAACATCACTCAACCAAAAAAGCCCAAGTCATCTTGGGTTTATGGCTCATATCCAAAACTCCGACCTATGGCTCTGATACCAATTGAAGGACATGGTAAAATCCTTAAGCGCATCATGGAAGCGTGAGAATCGCATCATATGCGATCGGGAGCGACTAGTCATGCTAGTAACTCGGGGCAGCGAAATTTAAAAAACTTTTGAATGATGAAACCACATGATCCAAGAACACTTCTCAGATCATTTCATCTCAACTATAAACAAGTATTAGGTTTACCTCATAAGCGTGGTTGTGATTGAGTCTCTAAATGAAGAGACCTCTGTCTCAAGTCCGATCAGATGGAGGAGACACTTGCGAACGCGTTGATGAAACACATGCTCCTCGCAATCCATGTTGATGATCCAAGCGGAAAATCGCATGATCTTATCACACGAGATCCAAAATCTTCTTCATGATTGAAGCACACTGAAGGAGACAGAGATCCACGAGCACATGATCCGGCATCATAACGGCAATGCGGCGGAGATGGCGACTCTTTATAGGGTTTCATGGTGGATGGACATAATAAGAGAGAGAGAGAGAGGGAGAGAGAGAGAGAGACTTGGCATGTAGAGAAAGTGGTAGAGAATTAGTTTTTTTATTTGAAATGCAATGGTGCCTCTTCTTATATAGTATTTTGCGAGTCTGTGGATCTCAATCCATGGATAACACAAAACCAATGGATGAGATTGATTTGTGTTTCTTTCAATGGCCATGATTTTATTGTAAAAACATAAATATAAATAAATAAATAATTATATATTGAATAATAAATATAAATTAATTTCAAATTAATCAATTATCCTTGGAGATAATTGGGAAGGAGATAATCATCCTACCATAATAAGGGGGACGGCTACCCAATCCAAGTAGGGCTTGGTGGTCGTCCACCACCTTTGTTGGTGGATGGCAATATTCTTCCAATTTCATGAGATTATATTATATCATGAAAATATCCAATATTATCTTACCAAAAATAATTCACAATTATCCTGTGAACATTGCAATCATACCTTTGGAAATTTGTCGATCACATTCACAACCCAAAATAAAATGTAAATTACATTTTCAATTAATCCAATGTGAATCCAATTCACATCAACATTTATATTGTTAATGTTTATTTACAAATAGCTCTCTCTTATACATTATAAATCACATTCATAATTTATATGATTATTAAGGATAATGTTATCTAGATTATTCATATCTATGATAAGTAAATCACATTTAATTGTCCTAGTTCTCTATTCTCATGTGCTCAAAAAATATGAACCATATTCACACTTTTCACATCTTTGATAATTAAATCACATTTAATTATCTTACATAACTCTATTTATATGTCTAAATAATATGAATCAAATTCATATTATTCATGATAATTAAATCACATTTAATTATATATTTCTCAATGCTCGGATACATTATCAACGACGAAATTATCCTTGAACTCTTTCAAGGATAATGCGCTTTCTCCATGGATACTTGGAGATAAGGACATGGCGAGTGTACATTCCACGTATAGTGACTTGGATATTGAGATCAAATCTCAAATCCATATCTTGTGGACCTCCCGTAGATGTTTAATTATATAAAAATCGTAAATCTAATCTTTTCATTACATATTAATCACATTCAGATCACTTTCCAAGATTTTGGTCAAGATTAAATTATTTCTCTATTGAGAGGAGTCACTAAAATCCAAACCCGTTTCATCACCCTATGAATGGAAGCATCATTGTTATACAATCATTTATGATCACATCACCCTCAAGTATTCCTAATACATGTACATCCGGCATACTGGAGGACCTAGAATAAACCTGAAGTTGTATATCTATTTAGATTGTCTTCTTTAGGGTTTTATTATTAAGTTTCTCATTAAATCATTGGGAGTCGGTATCGGTCATATACTTCTCAAAAACATATATCATACCTAGATATTGATCATATACTTTCCAAAAGTATATATCAAACCTACAAATTCAATCAAGCTTTCAAAGTGAGACGAATGTGCAGAGAAGCCCAATATCTCATAAGTGAGCTCATGTCACCCGATTCAGTAAACGAACATGACTGATCCCTTTGAGAGATTGTATTACCCATATGACCTTGTATGCATACTAACGTGTCGATATATATACCTTGATTAAGACATCAACCTATTGGTCTACCAAATGTACATACTCAGACATATAGTAACACATTTGTCTCTGGTCAGAGGATGATTGCCAATATCATGATAGCATATGACATAGGTCTTTGGTTATATCGATCTCATTAAGTCAACTTTTTGACCTAACTAATTTAACATCTTTGAGTTTCTATTCCTATGCAGAGGACTTACATCAAGAAGCCTGTCAGATATTAGCCAAAAAAGAAAGGATTGTGATCTCCTACTTAAGCTAGAGATCATCTCTTAATAATCATTTGATGGTGCTTAATGGGTCCTTAATCTAACTCTTTAGATATTTATCTAAGAACATGCCTTTATAATTCAACAATTGAATCAACAGTTCTATGATCAATAATATGGCCATGATACATAACTTTATTATACTATGGGACCTATTATGCAAATTAGTTATTCCTTATTTTCGAAAAAGAAATTATATTTGCAATAACATTTATTACATAATGGCTCACCATGGGCTCGCATGTCCAACAAGCGCAGCCAGCCCCGTCCGTCATGGCAAGGTCAGTTGGGTTCATAGTAGAGTGAGAGACCTGTCAATAATTTTCAAGGACGGAGACCATACCCCCAACACCAGCAGATGCAGCCTCACTTCTCGTCTCCACCACACTTCTAGAACTGGAGACATGGACAGCAACATATGCAGCCTGCATATCCTCATCAGCCTTACTATCAGAAGCAGTCTGTATCTTATGCATAGTTTTCACATCCTCCTCCTCCTCATTACCAGTCTCAGCAACAACTAGTCATTGAGCATGTAGAGGCACCTTTGGTGGATCCCGCACTAGATCAACTCGCACTAATGATGAAGAATATGAATGACTTATCTCAGAGTCTTGGTGACCTAAACACCACTAAGACATTGATCCCAGCCTAGGTCGAGGCCAATCCCAACAATTCAGATGCAAGGAGCAGGTAGCCCATGATCCATCCACACCAGAGAAAGGTATGACTATTTATTTTACAAGTTTATTCGATGCCATTTATCTTAGGAGTGATAGGAGATTGCATCCATCTACACATCAATTGGGATTGAAGAGATATCTTGAGAGAGCTCCACCGTCTTCATCATCTTCTCACCAGTAGTTTCACAATCTAGTGTAGGAGAGCCAGATCTTGGAGTTTCACCATCTTCTTCTTCACCATCACTATCACCTTCTTCACCAGAATTATTTAGAAAAAAATAAAAAATAATAATAAATAAAGATGCAGTGCTGAGTTAGCCTTGATGGAGAACACACTAGTCATGGAGTCTTCTTCTACACCAGTAAACCAAGCAGCCCATCATGTTTTTCCTTTTGTTCCTTCTATACCTGCAGTGTATAACATTGTACAAATTGAATCTGGTTGTTCATATCTATATGAAGATTTTGAATCGAATAAGAGAAATGAGAAATTTGATGTCCCCTCTGATTATGTTCCATTTCCTCAGCTTTGAATAAAATCAGAAAAAAAACAAAAAATTAAAAATTACACTATCTAATCTTGGAGTGGTGGAGATCCTTTAGAATATCTTTTTAGAGATGTCACTCCTTAAGGCCATGGAGTACATGCTTATAGTCAAAAAGGGAATGAAAGAAGCATGTACTCAAAAGTGTCAAGCAAAGCAGAACCGACGAAAGAAAACATAGAAGCACATCTTAACTATTGCCACATTTCACACCATTAGCAACATCCTTCCCAAAAAGAAAGATAAGTAAGCACCTCACATCCATTGTCACATCTTTGATCGAGAGCTTGATCGTACTCTTTTCGATAGTGGATCCTCCATTAATCTCATGCCATCCTCGCTACTCAATGTGTTTAGGTTGGGGCCTCTTATATCCACCAGGATGATCCTTCAGCTTGCTTATAGATCGATCAAAAGGTAGATAGACATTTTAGAGGATGTTATTATAATGGTACAAGGAATGAGATTCCCAGTTGATTTTGTTGTCATGGATATGGACACCTCTGCACCATTACTCCATACCCCGATCATATATGATCGGACATTCCTTCGAATGATCAAAGAGGTAGTTGATTATGCTATTATATAGATCATCTTTCACTCCCACAGTGATAAGGTAAAAGTTAAGAAGATCCTTGACCCTAAGCTATCACTGCCACCAACAGCATCAGATAAGAGATAGAGAGAGAGAGAGTTACACCAGATTCTGAAGACTATGTTTTCTTGATGAGTTTTGAGACACAGATATATTCACTGATTTCATGGACACCCAGGAGTAATTTTATCAAAAGTATCGTCTTGAAATCACAGTCACTTTGAGTTCCCTTGTTGATCATTTTGAGTTGTCAGATGATGTACAATTTGAGGTGTATTCTGAGGATCATTCTGAGTTTTCGAAGGTACGTTCTGATTATCATAAGACACATTACTTTTCTGAGATTACTGATGAGATACCTCCTACTAAGATTTTTGAGATAATTGTTGAGAATTCCGAACATCCTAATGAGCCATTCCTTTCTGAGAAGATATCTATCATTGTAGACCTTTTGAATATTTTACATGTTGAGCTATAGTAGCCACAGCGGATAGTACCCACAATGCATATCATTTAGCTTCTACCAGTGCAGTTGCAGAGACTATCACAGAGCAAATTCAGACCCCACCTGAGATTAAGGCTTTACCCTTGATTTTGAAGTATTCCTTCCTTGCAGGTCCCCCCAAAATATTTTCGATCATCCTCAGTTTGCAGTTGATTCACGAACAAGAATCTCAGGTGCTAGAGGTTGTTGAGAGAAACCGCAAGGCCATTGGATAGAATATTTCAGATCTTCGTGGCATTAGTCCATCTTTATGCTCGAGTCATATATACTTAGAGGATGACCACAAATCCACCCGTGAGTGTCAACACCGTCTCAATCCAAACCTCTATGATGTTGTCCTGAATGGGATCACGAAATGGTGTTATGCTGGCTTTATTTATCCCATCTCGGATTCTAAGTGGTTCAATCATTTACATGTGGCCTCGAAGAAATCTGGGATTACTATCGTAAAGAATGATCATGGTGAGAATATTTCGGCCCATGTACCTACCTCACGATGTGTCTGCGTAGATTACTGGTGCACGAATTCATCCACCAAGAAAGATCACTTTCCACTACCCCTTATTGATCATATTATTGAGAGGTTGGAAGGTAAGGCATTCTTTTGTTTGTTGGATTGGTACTCAGGGTATAACCAAGTTGTAATCGCTCCAAAGGATACGGAGAAAACTACTTTTACTTGTTTGTTTGGCACTTATGCCATTAGACGGATGCCCTTTGGACTGTGTAATGCCCCTGCTACATTCCAAAGGTATATGTTGATCATTTTTGCTGACTTGGTGGGTAGTTTTCTGGAGATATTCATGGATGATTTTTGGTCTACATGAATAGCTTTGATACATGTCTTGCTCATTTAGATCGAGTACTTCAGCATTCTTGCACGGTAAACTTAGTGCTCTCGTGGGAAGAGTCACTTTATGGTGACTAATGGAACTGTACTGGGCCATGTCATCTCCAAACATGGTATGGAGGTTGACCCAGTTAAGATTGATGTGATCTCCAAGCTAGAACCATTGCAGAATTTGAAGCAGTTGAGGTCATTTCTTGGACATGTTGAATTTTATAGGTGATTCTTTAAGGACTTCAACAAGATCACCAGACCTTTGAATGAACCTTTGTGTAGTGAGTTTATCATTTATGAGAAAGTACTCGCATTTCATGAGATGAAAGATATGGTTACTAGTGCTTATGTCCTACAACAACATGATTGGTCTCACCCCTTTTCGATCATGACGGACGCATCGGATTTTGTTGTTGGAGTTGTTCTATGGTAGAGAATAGATCTGATATCGTTTGCTATACAATATGATAGCAAAATTCTAGATGAAGCATAACGTAATTACACAGTCACATAGATGGAGATGTTAGCGATAACGCTTGAATTAGAGAAGTTCATATCTTACATCCTTGGTTCACAGGTTATTATATACACGAATCATAGTGTCATACAGTACCTATAGACAAAGAAGGGTTACAAACCAAGCCGTATGAGATGGATCCTTTTTCTCCAGGAATTTGATTTAGAGAATCTAGATAAACCTAGAGTAAAGAATGTTGTGGCAGATCTCCTTTCCCAGATCACAGATGCTGAGAATTCAGAGTAGTTAATACTTCCCATATCATAGACCTTTCCAGATGAGAGCATTTTGTATGTGACCTCACTCCCATGGTACACTCATATTGTGAACTATCTTATCACCAAGAAAGTTCCACAAGATTGGCTGAAGCACAAGGTAGACATATTCCTATTAGAGATACATTTTTACCAGTGGGAGGATCCGTACCAGTTTCGTAAGCGTGCGTATACTATTTGGAGAAGGTGCATTCCTTAGGAGGAATAGACAAGCGTACATGAGCATTTTCACTTATTAGAGTCTACTGGACATCATTCATGGAAGTGCACGACAACTAAGGTACAATGCAGCCTATGGTGGACAACTTTATTTAAGGATGCTACAAATTATGTTCGAGGTTGTACTGATTGTCAGAAAATGAGAGGAACCATTGGTTTTAAAGATACCATGCCCTGCGATATATCAAGATTTCAGACATTTTTTATGCTTGGGGCATAAACTTCATGGGATCATTTCATGTCAGTCAGGGATTTTAGTACATCCCGCTTGTCGTGGATTATGTTAGTAGTTGGGCAGATGCTCTACCCACCCGAGCTGTTGATAGTTGCATAGTTTGTTCCTTTCTCAAGGACCACATTATTGTGTGGTTTGGGATCCCCACGATACTTATTTCATATGGGGGAAGTCATTTCATTAATTGAGAGATCAAGAAGATTGTGACGGAGTACGCAATTTAACATAGAGTTTTGTCTCCTTACCACCCATAGACTAACGGCTTGGTTGAGACATCGAATAGGGAGATTAAGAAGATATTTCAGAAATTTGTGTGTCCATATAGGAAGAACTAGTCTCAGATGCTTGACTGAGTTCTATGAGCTTATCGGATGACATACAAGTCTCCTTCGGGTATGTCTCCCTACAGATGAGTTTACGGAAAGCCTTGCCATTTGCCAGTTGAGTTAATTCACAAATCATTATGGTCACTATGTGTACGCAATTTGGATTATGGGAAAGGATGACAGAGTAGGATAATGAATCTTAATAGATTGCTGGATTTTTGAGATTTTGCATACGATAACTCACTCGTGTATAAAGAGAAAGTAAAGCGTTGTTATGATAGATACATTAGAAGGAAGACTTTCTCCCATGATCAGAAAGTTTGGTCGTTTGATGCAAAATTGTAGTTATTTCTAGGCAAATTAAAAATTAAATCGTCAAGACTATTTATTGTGAGAGCTATGCATGACAATGGTCATTTTGTCATATCTGGGTTGTATTCTGACGCAAAGCTATTTGCTGTGAATTTATAGTTGTTGAAGCCATATATAGATCATGATACATTCATGTCAAGGGTTGATTCCATATTTATGATATCAGACGATGACTTTCTGATATCTTATGCATCTGATACATGAGTTGGATTTCTTTTGTCTATATCCTTTCATTTTATTCATGTTTTTATTGTTCATCTCTTTTCCGTGTATGTGAATGCTATACTTAGGTTGCACTTTATCTAAGCATAGGGAGGTGAATAACTTGAGTTTTTCCATTTTTGTTTTGTTTCATCACTCCTGTTGTTGCTTAAATTTTGGGATCATTTACCCTAAGTATAGGGGAGAGTGAGATCGTTCATTTCGCTCTCTTTCACATTTTTATTTTCTTTTATTTCATTTGTTCTCTCATTGTTCATTTCCCGAAACGAATCACGTTTCTTTTCGGAACTCCATATTTAGTCAACCCATACTTGTTTCTCCTTTGACTTGTTGATATTCTTTTTCTATATTCAAGGATCTCTTATCCTAACTACAGGGGAGGACAAGTCGAGTCGTTGAGTTTGTTCATTCTTTTCCTCAGTTTTCTTCATTTGTACAATCTTTATACTTTTGATTATTTTATTCTAAATATGAGGGAATCACCGACTTCTATTATTTTCTTTCTATTCTTTGAATCATTGTTGTATATATTCTTTTCACTTTTCTTTACTTAGCACGAGTTATGTCTTCCTTTGTAGCTCTTTGTTCACTATGAGGACATAGTTCAAGCTAGGTATATGGGGTATCGTATATATTCTATATATACTTAAGCCATAACTCGTACTTTTGTTAAAAAATATGGCTATTACTTAAAAAATGAAAATTGTTTTGAAAAATGTGAAAAATGTTTTGAGAAATGATTTGCAATAATATTTTGTAAAATTATTTGAAAAATTACATTGTAACATATTTTGTAAAAATCTTTGTAAAATTGTTTGTAGTAGTTTATAAAATGTTTGTAAAACTCTTTTAAAAATAGTTTTTGTACAAACCATTGTAAAATTATTTTGTTTGTAAAATGATTTGTAAACTATTTTCTCTACCAAAATTATGTATATTGTACAAAATCTTTGTAAAATATTTGAAAGCAAAATGTTTGCAAAAAAATGTTTATAAATATGTTTGTAAAATGATTTGTAAAATTGTTTGTAAAATAGTTTGCAAAAACATTTGTAAAACTTGTGAAAAAAATGTAAAATATTTTGAAATATGCTTGTATAATCTTTTGTAAAATATTCTGAAAAGGGTTGAAAAGTTTTTGCAAAATTATTTTGTCACGTGGGTTATAAAGTACGTGATGTATATTGTTGTTGTAAAATCCACGTGTGTATAAAAACCATAACCACATGTCCTCCTGTAAATGAAATTATTTTTTGTATATAAAATACTTTTATAAAACTAGTATCGAAAACCTGTAAATAAAATCTTTTTGTAATTTTGTGAAAATTTTTATTATCCTTGTATTTATACTTGTATATAATCCTTGTAAATATATTCAATCTACTAACCCTTTTCTTTCTTAAAAAAATTGTTTAAAATACATAAAAATTGCAATGTTCTTTGAAAAATTTTCCAAAAAGATTGTTCTTTTATTTTCTTTTCTATTCTTTCAAAAAAAATGTTTTGTATATATTTCTTCCATTTGCATGTGCATTTTTTAGAATGGTATTGACATTTAAACTAATCTAGAATAAAACCAAAGAATAGAGCTTGGTTGGACCTTAATCTACTTAATCATAGGAACCTTATAGGAATTGAAATTGAGATTCTTCACATCTATACACTTAGTTCTTTGGGAACCACAAGACTTAGTTCAGTGTCATCTTGTCTACCTAAGTAGAATACTTTGAAACACACATGATTCTTGTTGATAATGACCTAGATTGAACACCTCCACTTACACTTTGCCACCTCAGTTGATGTGGTAGAGGGCTGGATTTTCTAGCACGAGACACGATAATTGGAAACATCGTAAATCACAAATTTGTGGCCATTGTACCCCAACCCAGTCCAAAAATCGCGACGAGGTCTAACTACGGAATGATGCAGCTTGCAATAAAGCTTCAAAAGAGGGATAGTCTACTAGCTCGGGAGGAAAATCTCCTTATGTACATGTTGCACCTTTGTATATATTCACAAAAAATGCAAAATCAGAAACTCCAAAAAAGTGGACAAGCTTGAATGAAAATAAAATGCCTGTCGGAGTATGTATATAGATGTATAGTCAATAAGCAAGCTTGAGCTTAAAAGTAAGATATTTGTGAGACTGCAGTTGGATGACTTGGCTGCACTGGTTAAGCATCCTATGATAGGTAGCTACACTGGTTACCATTCATTCTTTTTTCCATCTCATCTGTTGAGCCGGTTGCACTTGAACTTAGAAGGGAATATCCTGCTTCTCGAGGAAAGATTTATTGGATTGGGGAATTAGGCTCACCATGTTGGAGAAGATTAACTTTTACCGATTCACCTGATGAGAGCTACATATCACTTACACTGTACAAGAAAGATTCATAGTTATAACGGTTTGCATATAAGTTAACTTATTCTAACCTAGCTATTGAGGAGACTTGATAAAAGTTGTATGGTTTCTAGAGGTTGTTTAGTGTCAAAGTCTATTTCCCATTAAAGTCTATCCTTTCTTCTTTTTCTTTGAGTCACTTATTCTTCAAATAAGTGATTTCTAAGGGACTAACAAAGGTAAAGCATAGGGGTATGATGAATCTGAATTTCATCATCTTTATTCATTAATTTTGGCTTAAAATCCCTTATAAAACAAATGTAATTATCAATAAATCTATTATTTTACTAACACTAATTGTTCTGTAAATACTGTATATTTATCAATATTTTTACCTAAATAAATAAATAAAGGAACAAAGGAAAAATAAAGAAAATCAAATACTATGTATATGTAATAGATACAGGCTGACTCTGACCCAGAGAGAAGGTAAGACTTGACCTGATCGACCAGAAATAAAGTAGGGGGAGATAAGGCCTAAAATCAAGAAAATCAATATCCATGTGTATATATTTCTCGCGTGTATATTACTATATATACTACTTATTCTTTACATTAATTTATTTATACCCAAATTCACATCAAAGAAAATTGTTTTCTTATTGAAACTTGTACATAAAAATATTTTGTAAATAATAAAATTAATTGCGAAAACAACCAATATACAGTGTATAAATAATAACATTCTGAATAAGCAGCAAAGCTCAAATTGTCATATCAATATATTCTCTACCAAAAACTCATAAAATAATCAAACTCACATTCATTGTACTCTAAATTAAATAATTTTTAAAGTGGAGGTGTTTTCATAAAAATCAGAGTTAAGTTGTGAAATGTGGCTTTTTAGGCTACTATTATATATTATACCTATTTATATTGTATGTATATAATTTATATATTTATTTTCTTTGTATTTTTTTTATATATTGTATTTTTAAATGTTTTTGTGTATTCTATTTAAGATGTATAAACAAGAAATAATAATCACAAAATCTAAAATCAACAAAAATAAAATCTTGTATATATTATGTATATATCACTTTGTAAATTGTAAAACGCTACTATTTAATTACCCTAATAATTTAATACACAAAAATAAAATAAAAATATCATTAACACCTTTGTAAAAAGTTGTAAATTAATACATTACTAATTTATGTATATATTTGTAAAATAATAAATTAAAAATCATGGTGTTGTAAATATAGATATATATACTTGTAAATAATATATCTTATTTATTTATACCTTTTTATATATATTATTTAATTAACAAAAATATTACTATAAATAAAATAATCTAATTACTAACATTTTTTATTTTAAAATTTTTTATTTTGAAATCATTTTCTATTTTCTTTTGATTTATCTTTTAATTTTCTTCTCTTTTTATTGCGTAGCGTAATTTGCCTCATTTTGTGCACATTCTGATTGGTCAATCCCAGGTTTGTTGAGATGGGTCAACTTCCTAATCTGCATGTCATTCTCGCTTCCTTCATGTGCTAGTCTCCCTTATCTCAATTTTCCTACATGCTCTAATCCTTAATACTCTCTGCCTTCTTCGCCTACCTTCAGCCTAATCAACTAACTCCATCTCTAGCTCATCAACTCCTACGATCTCACCTCGATTCGCTCGCATTTTAAAATTCAAATCACGTCGGACCCTCTACCTACTTATACTCCATCATATTCCCTAGCCGTGTTTGATCTATTTTTGGCCCTTACTTCCCCGAGATTGAGTGATAGTGCCTCTAGTGATAGAGGAGTGTCTATGATTAAGAGCGTGAGTTGAGAGCTAAATCAGTGATCCATCTACTCGTCGGATCTTCACCAGTGCAGCTTAGACTCTCCTTACGCAACGGATTGAGGCACATCTCTTCCATTCCTTCACCTTAGGTATACTTTGGTTTATTTCCTTTTCATTTCAATTTTTTATATTTGCAGTTTAATTCTGTATTTAGCAAAATCAGATTTTTCACCATCTTCATCTTATGTGATCGATCAGAGGTGCTCCAATCACCTTCTTCCTATCCAACTTTTTGACTACATTCCACACGACCTTCTTCATTCTTCTCTCCATCTCCTGACCCCCAGATCTTTCTAGATTTGGATTTCTACTCATCTCTGACACCCTTCACGGAGTCGACTCATTCATGTTCATTTTCATATTTTTCTACTAATAACTCAGCAGGATCGAACCTCCGAGCATCATGATTCTTTTGTAGGGTGAAGGAGTGCAACTAGACTTTTTCATCACGATCTGGAGCAAGCTTTGACCTCCATACCTTCAAGTTCTCCAGATTAAGATTCAGCTATAATCGAACCTAAATGCCATATCAAATCACTGTAGGAGAGCTGCAGCTGCGTGCTCATTCGTTTAGGAGATCGATTGAGTGAAGATTGGCCACCCCTTTTGTTGATTGAAACTTGTCGAGCCAACCATTCATTCTTGCAGCTCTTAGATCCCTCCGATCAAGAATGCTCTTCCCAGATTCAATCGTGGCCACCTAGTGACGCCCAAAGTTCCACAAGGATCGATCACCAGATTAGATTTCAAACATCCAAGCATGCTTATTTTTCAGTCGTTCGATCAAGAGTTCTAAATGTGTATCAGCCACACGATGTGACACGTGGAATGATAGACTTTTTGTACTCCAGCCCCTACTTATTTTCAATTTTGTAAATAAGTCCTTTGGGACATGTGTCATTCATAACTTTGTTCAACATTTGCATTTATTTCCCTGGAGTTTATTCCAATTGTGGTTTAGTCCTGTTTAAACTGCAACACGTGCTTTGTACATGAGTATTGGTGAAAATTACAATAATGGTCCTTTGTATTTCATGTTATTATTTTGCCCAAAAAAATAAATAATTGCAAATATATATGTGCCAACGTGACTCACGTGCCCTGGCGTGTTATTTTTTGGGTAACGTGCATATTTGGCCCCGTATTTTATTTAGTTGTTATTTATTTAATATTTGCATTGCATTTAAGTCCCTATGAGTCTACATTTAAATTGCATATTAATTTAGTATAAAAAATAGCTAGTCATCATTAAAAATCCATAAAAATTACCTTAACCTCCTATTAATCACATTATTCGTCTAATTTTCATTTTGCATTTTGATCATTTTTATTATTTTCAATATATCAAAAACTAAAAAATCCTTATCTGCATTAAAAAATCAATAAAAAATATAAAAACTTTTTTAAAAATTCCTAGAAAAATCTTGGCTATTTCTTTTGATTTATTTTATTTTTTGACCAACTTAATATTTTCTTTAATCTTAAAAACCAAAAAAAGGAAAAACATTGAAAATACTTAGAAATTTATTTTAAATCACAAAAATTATTTTTTTTGCAAAAAATGGTTTATGGATAATTTGAAAAATATCTCTTTGATAGTGCATGTTTCCCTAATTTTTGTAATAATTTTATATTTTAAAATCTGAAATCATTTACAACATTTTTTGTTTCTCATTTTTCCTAGTTTTCATTTATTTGAAACTTTATAAAAATTGTAAAAATCCTAGAAAAATCACAAAAACACCAGAAATTATTAAAAATATAAATTTATTTTTATTTTAATTTTTTGTCTATTTTTGCTATAATTTAAACATCTAAAAGGTTGCCTTTTCTTACTTCTTTCTTTTATTTGTTTTTAATTTCTTTTATTTTCAAAAATTAAAAACATTTGAAATATTTTACAAATCAGACAAATGAAAAATAAAGAAAATCATAAAAAGAAGTTAAAAAGGTAACAATTTCACAAAAACCAAGAGTAGTGTGCATAGAATTTCCTCTTTTATTTCATACTTTTTCATTGATTTAAATAACCCTTGTGATTTTTTTATCCTCCATGAGTTTGATCCTGTATGATATACTGGTAAATTAGATAGAAAAATTCTATTGCTAACATTTCTTTATTTTATTTTGTCTTGAGAATTCAATAAATTTGTTTTTGAGGGATTTTTAGTATTACAACGAGCACTTAATACATTAAATTAAACCCCATAAGATTCCTTGTTCAATAGTAGGGTCTACTTAAACCCACATGCATGATCCTTCAGTTTAGTGATCTATCCATTAAGAAGCCCAGAGGTTTATTAGAGGATGTAATCATAACGGTACAGAACAAGAATTCTTAGTGGATTTCATTGTGCTTGATATAAATTCCCCTACACCATTACTCCATACCTCGATTATTCTTGGTCGACCATTCTTTCAAACAACCGTAACAGTAGTTGATTATGGGTCTGGGAAGATCACGTTCTACTTCTGCAGCAACAAAGTCACCATGGACATGATCACAGAGAAGAAAGCCGCATAGAGCACATCCGAGAAAAGAGAGCCAACCCCGCTTTCAAAAGACTTTGACACTATTAAGCAACTCAAAGATACAAGTATTTCTTAAATAATATCTTGATTTAAGAAATCCTCTTCCTAGAGGAGGACCTGGACATCACAATATACTCTTGCTCCTTTGCCAATAGGGAGGATCATTCTGAAGCCTTGATCGAGTTATTCTAAGAAGTTTCAAGTCAAACAAAATAAGAAGAAATAATTGCAGATATGTTCGGTAGTTATTATTAGAGTCAAGGGTGACGGAGGTGGGAAGCACTTCACTGTCAACATAGCATTCACCTACCAGTACAGTCTTGAAAGTGGCGAGAAGTCGACACAACAATTACCTGAATTAAGGCTGCTTCTAGTAGATCTTAAGTATGCTTTTCTTACCAGTGAGTAGAATATGTAACCTGTCACCATTAGTAGTAGGTTGACCAAGGATCAAGAATCTCGCTTGTTATAGATTCTAGATAAAAATCACAAGGTGCTGGGTTGGAATGTTTCCAATCTCCGAGGAATAAATCCAGCCTTGTGTTCACACCATATCTACTTAGAGTATGATTGTAAACCATCCCGCGAATTCTAGAGAAGGTTAAGCCCTAATCTTCGGGATGTCATCATGAAAGAGATCATGAAGTGATGTGAGGCTGGCTTTATTTATCTAATCTCCAACTTGAAATGGGTTAGCTCATTGCACACGGTTTCAAAGAAATGTGGAATCACGATGATCACAAATGATCAAGGAGAGGAGAACTCTACCAAAGTACCTACTTCATGGCACGACTGTGTTGATTATAAATGTTTCAATTTAGAAATCAAGAAGGATCACTTTCCCCTGCCATTTATTGATCAATTTCTTGAGAGGTTGGTAGGGAAAGAGTTCTTTTACCTATTGGATGGGTACTCTGGGTACAACAATGGAAATCTCTCTTGAAGATCAAGAGAAGGCTACTTTCCATTTTACACCTATGCTTTTAAGCGGATGCCCTTTGGATTATGCAATGTGTTCGACACATTCCAGATCTGGATGTTGGTTGTTTTTTCCGACTTGTTGGTTAGTTTCCTTGAGGTTTTAATGGATGATTTCTCAGTCTATGTCTATAGTTTGACTCTTGTCTTATGCTCCCAAGACTGAGTACTTACAAGATGTCGTAAAGTAGATTTGGTTCTATCATGGGAAAAGAGTTACTTCACGAAGGAATTGTGTTGGGCCATGTCATCTACAATTGAGGCATGGAGGTCGACCCGACGATGATGGATGTCATTACAAAACTTGAGCTACCTCATACTACCAAGAATGTGAGGTCAATCTAGGGGCATATCAGTTTCTATAAAATATTTATCATAGAAGTCAACAAGATTGTATGACTTGTCACTAAACTGCTAGGCAAGGAGACCAATTTCATCATTGATCAGAAGGTTCTCCCAGTTTTTACTCAATTGAAAGAATTGGTCACTCAGTCTCCCGTCCTACAACTGTTGAATTGGTCTCTCCTATTCGAGATCATGATAGATGCTTATAATTTTTCCATTGGGGTCATTCTAGGACAAAGAAGAGATACTCTGCCCTATGCCATTGATTATGCCAACAAAACACTTATTGATGTAGAGAAGAATTACACATTTACATAGAAAGAGTTGTTGGGTATTCTCCCTCGAGAAGTTCAAATCACATCTCATTGGATCCAACATCATTGTCTACATTGTCCATTCTACTATCCAGTATTTACACCAGAATAAGGATGCAAAATCATGTCTACTCAGATAGATCCTTCTCCTACATGAATTTGATTTAGAATGTTGAGATAAACCTTGAATTAAGAATGGGGTACCATATCACTATCAAGAATCGAACCATCAGATAATCAACTGAGCAGTTTGTTGATATCAGAAACCTTCCTAGATGAATCCATTCTCAACATTGATTCTATCCACTGGTATGTCGATATTGTTAACTATCTCATTTACGAGAAAGTTCCACAAGATTGGATAAGAGTAAAAAAGGACAAATTTTTACCCATATTCATTTCTACCAGCGGGAAGATCCATATCTTTTTAGGGAAGGTGCAAATTGCATTTGACATCGATGCATTCCTTCGAGGAGTACAACAGTATCCTCAAGCACTAGCATAAGCTTGAATCTGGAGGACACCATTCTGGAAGTAGAATGACAATGAAAGTATTATAGTATGGACTCTGGTGGCCCACACTATTCAAGGATGTCGCAGCCTATGTGAAGGGTTGCACCGACAATCAGAAAATGGGAGGAACCCTCAGCTCTAGAGATTTGATGCCTCTGAAGTTTATTCAGATATCATATGTTTTCAATGGTTGGGGTATCGACTTTATGGGCTCATTTCCTAACAATCAAGGATACGAATACATCTTGTTTGTCGTTGACTATGTGATTCGCTAGGTTTGTGGAACATAAAGGCTACTAAGTTTTAGATCATAATCCTAATAAGTTTCTGACCAAACCAACAATCCAAAGGTCTTAGTTGGGCTCCAACCTTTGAATTTTATAAAGACAACTTTAAAAATCATACACATTCTACCTTCTTTATTTTCCTTTCCTTTATTTTCCTCTTTTGCATCACTTATTCTTCTAATAAGTGCTTGCTAGGGATAAGCAATGGTAAGTACAGGGGGCAATGAATAGTCATTCATGTACATTTATTCTTCCATTTAGCATTTAAATCCTTATCAAAACACATGTAAATACAAATAAATTGTACAAATTACATTGATTATTCATTTGTTAATAATACATAGATACTTGTATAAAATCCAAAATAAAAGAACAAAGAAAGAAAAAAGAAAAATAAGTGAAGCATCAAAGACACTGAATAGCCAAACCCCGAGATGAGGTCAATATTGACTTGCTCGGCAAGGAATAAAGTAGGGAGATATAAAGGTCAACACACTACACAGAAAACCCTAATTTTCATTCTATAAATTAGCCGTTTTTACTTGATTTTATTCTTCATTCTGTACAACTCAATTAATAAAATGATCTACATGAAACTTGTATATCAAATACATAGAAAATTATAAAAATAATTGCACACGAAAATAATACATTGTGCAACTGGACCAAACAGATGAAAAGTCATAAACCGAACTTCATAGACACATATCTTCTCCATATGAAATCAAAATTCTCAAACTTACCTCCATTGTATTTTAAATTAAATTACTTATCTAATAAAGTTGGTTTCATAGAAGATAGAGTTAATATGCAAATGCCGGCTTTCTGGGGTCCCATTGTACTATATACATGTATATTTTATTCATATAATTCATCCTTCCTAATTCTACAATTCTGTCTTAAATACTTATAAATATTATATAAAACACATTAAAATATAAACGTAAAATAAAACCGTTAATAATATAATTAAATAATTAATAGAACACAATATATATGTATACTATACAGATAAAGTATAAACATATATTTTTTGAAGTATGCCAATAAAATCAAAAAAATTAAATAAAAAAATTGTAAATACATATTATATTATAAATATATAAAATATGTACATAATATATCAAAATTTAGAATACAAAATTAAAATAAAATACATGAAAGAATATAGGTAAATATACCTTTGTATATACTTGTAAATATTAACAGCTAATAAATAATGATGTAGAAATAAATACAAATACCCATAAAATAATACATAAAATAAGAAATATTTTTCATATTTTGACTTTAATTCATAAAATCATTTATCATTTTTAATTAGATTAATAAGGGAATTAATCCATGTTTTTTCTTGATTTGTCCACATGGACCCATTAGGACCATTGGACTGTTGACCTCCTTTCAACTGTTATCTCCTCCGTCTGACACCTATTATAGCTCACATGAGGTCCTCCTTCTCCAAATTTCCTCCTTCCTCCATCCCTCCATATCACTCGAGACCCTCACCAACCTGCAGTCCCCTCTATCCTAACCCATGCCATCTTCATAGGCTCCACCAACCACCTCGCCTCTTCATCCATCTCCCTTCAAAGTTTGCTGGACCCCATCTCTATAAATAAGACCTGAGCTCCTCTTTGCTTTTTTGACCACTCTACCTCTACTGTAAGCCTAAAGTTAGCTTCTTGGAGATTGATCCTTGGTGACAGCAAGGATTCTCAACCCTATCGGTGACGATAAAGTGGATGAGAGCTTGATCCAGCTATCACTGGACCTACTCCGGTGAAGGCTTTGTTTTCTCTAGGTTATTGATAGTCGAGCTGATTTTTCTACATTTCTAGGGTGCTTTCCTTTTACAGATTTTTGTTACGCATTTCATTTTATGAAATTAAATCATAGATCAACTTTAATTATAAGAATAAGTTTCATAGGAGCTCTAGATCTCCAATCACTGTTATTGTGATATCTACCCTTGTTTCGACCATTAACATCTCCATCACATGCCCCCTTCATGTATCCATCGGAATCCCCATCAATCCACCTCTGATTTCTCACAAATTAGAGAGATTGAGGTTCCCTCCTCCACCTTCATTGAAACTTCTCTGCCCCATGCCATTTCACGCCAAATCCGCCAAATAAAGGCTCGGGATCCTTCACCTTCTTGTGTTCTATCTAACCAAGCAAGAACATGGTGTTGGAAGCCTCATTTGAGGTGAGTTGCACCCAAAATTAAGGTGTTCATGCCGCAGAACTTCCATGAGACTCTAGGCTTATTTCAATGAATCTTGGACACTCCGAGGCCATCAACCACTACAGAATGATTCCCAATCCCATCGAGCACCTTAGCAGCAAGGAAGGATACTGGAAGCATGAGCTATCAAAAAATGAGGGAGCAACATGTTGTTCTTATTTCGAGTTCATCTGGCAACCTCCGTAGACATCAGATCAGGAGAGTAGCTCCAGGTCTTCAAGAGACGTTGGATCGAGGTTGTTCCAGCCGTAAGATCTACCCTTGGGATCTAATCTCATCCTTTGATCCACAAAATGGTATGACACGATCTCAACTGTCCATCTCTTAAGTGGCACCCATCGGGACGTCCATTAGCACACTTTTTGAGGGTAATTTGCCTGCATACCCTCCCGCTTCTAATATTTAATATTTATTCCTTTAGATATTTTATTACTTGTAATAATTTAGGTAAAAATTACGATTAGAAACCAGTACTTTTTTTGTTTGCACTTAGGTCGAATCCATGTCACCTCACTTGTTATTACTTTGAAAATGGTAGGAATTAATGGCATATATTTGTTACATGGCATTTTGATTAGTTTTTCGTTTTATTAAAATTATATAACATGCATTTTCTTCTTATCATATTATCAAAATACATAAAAATATAAAACATCTCCAAAAATTCACCCAAAAAATATATTTTATATATTATATTATATTTCACTACTTCCAAAAATCACTAAAAAATACAAAATTTAAAGCATAGAAATTGCAAAACCTTAAATACCTTATAAAAATCAGTAAAATTTCGCATGCCCTCGTAGAGAAGTCAACCAAAGAAATGGTTAGAACTGAAAACATTTATTTAAATAAAAAGAAATAAATACAAAAAATGTAGCTACTATGCACACGTTGTCATGCGCATTGCTCTTTGGCAATCATGCCATTTGATGAAATGCGAGAGATATAAGTACCGAGGTCTAGTCTTGGAAGGCATGCAGCGTCTGACAAGTTGGATCCAATAATTACTGTATCAGCTGCTCTCTCAACACGCGGTACCCGATCTAAGCTTCTCAATCAACAATTAACTCACAATGAATTAAGGAATAAAAATGTGTCTGGAGTTAAATTTATAATAACTCTACAAAATTTATATTGTGGAAAAGTAGTAGAATGTCAAACTCAAGGGAGCAAATTGGTAGGTAGGTTAATTATTAATAATTATCGTTAATTAATTAATGATTATTTTGTATTTTTTATCATTTTTTGATTTTTTGTGGGTTTTAAATATGTGTTATTTTTTATAGATTTTTAAGTATTTTAAATTTTTATATTTTTAAAATTTTTAAAATTTTAATTATCTTTTTAATTTTACCAAATTTGATTTTATTTTTTTTAAAATATAATATATATTTATTATTAATTATAATGTCATTTGTATTATATAAGAAATACATAGTGTACATAATATATATGTATATAGAGTATTATATTTTTTAATATACATAAATATACTCAATATACAAATAATAAATTTTTTTGTGTTTTAATTTTTTCTATATTTTTGTAATTTTATATAATTTGTTATTTTTTATGTATTTTTATAGTATTAAAATATACAAATAGTATACAAATTAATTATTTGAGATATTTTTATGTTTAATAATTATAAAAAATTCAAACATTAATCTAAAACTCTTTTTATTACATAGTATGTTATATATATATATATATAAATTCACAAACAAAAATAAATATTTTTGGATTTTTCAATAAATTTTAATTACTTTTATAATATTTTATGAGTTTTGCAATTTTTAGGTTTTATTTTTTGTATTTTTTAGTGATTTTTTTATATATGATAATATATAATATAATACAGATAAAATTTTCTTGGAATTCTTTTAAATGTTTTTTCTAATTTTATGGGTTTTAATACTTAGATAGAACAAAATTCATGTTTTTGTATTTTTTATAATTAGGAAATTTTAATTTAATATGAAACAAAAATTAGGCTCATTATGAACAACAACAAACAAATAAATTTTCCAATAGTTTTTTGAGTGATAAAAATATTTAATACATTAATAGCACAAAAATAAATTGCTATAGCTTCAAGGACCTTTTGCAGTTAATAAAAACCTTTAATCCATTTAGTAATAGATCTTGGAAGTCTAGGATACAAAATATATTTTTTCCAAAAAAGGCACCTCATGTGGGATGACACGTGAGTGATGTGGCCCACATCTATATTCAAATATAATAAAGTACAAGGTCCATAGTGCAATTTATACAAAACATATTACACTACAAATAAATGTTTAAATATAAAAATAAGTAAAAAAATGTAGAGAGGTGGAGGTGTAAAATAACCCTAATCCACGTATGGGTGGATGGCAATATTTAATCACTTAACATGATCGATGGTTGTGATGCCGCCACATTGCTTCGTGCATCAACAATAGAGATTAGAACCTTGGGAGGATAGGATGGTTGAAGGGGGTTTGACCTGATAGTATGTAGAATGCTCAGGCATCAATTCTTGATCTGACAGTATGGAGCGGATGTGGAAGAACCAGGATGACCCCCACTTGAGTCAAGCTTCGATCGAGTACCCCGCACATCTTCAGTGTGTTTATGAGAAGCTGAAGGTCCCTATGGCTTCTTAGAAGCCTTACACAATGCCTGGAGGGCTCAGAAGAGTCCAGACCTCATCGGAGGAGAACTAGAGGCCTTTAAGGGTCATAGCATCTGGGGAACCTCCTCCTTGACTTGGATTCCCCTTAGATGGGGGCTAATCATGCATGCACCAGCACAAAAGGCTTTGGGGTATGAGGTCAAACTACATCGACCCGTTATTGGGAATAAAGGGTCTAAAAAGGAGGTGAATGGGTTCTTTCCGGCAAATGACGGAGGAAGGAAAGTGACGGCTCAATTCACAAGGAGTTGAGGGGATATAGATGGATCCAAAGGTGGAGAAATGGGAAGGGAAGAGAGTGAGGTGGTTGTAGAGGTCGGGTATGGTCTGAAAGAGTGGAACGAATGTTGGAGGTCTAAGCTTAAGCATAATGTAAATAACTTAATCTATAATAAAATAACAACAAGGCTTGAAATAAATCACATAAATGGAATGTTGGGATTAAAAACTACCTAGAAAATACAAAAAATCAGCTTAGACATGACCTGGAGGGAAAGGAGAAGAACCACCTAGAGAAGAGCTCCAACGATTGTTGAAACCACATTCGATCGACTTCCTTGTTGTGGAATGCAGAGCACCACCTATTATCAATATGGGAAAGCTCCTCAAGGTAGATACAAGGGGTCAGATAAAGATAAAAGGGGAACAATGACAAAAAAGGAGGAAGACGATGTTATATATAGGAGGAATTTTACCTAGGACTTGTGTGCGAATTGAGGCATGTACGAGGTAATGGAATGGTCGGCGTGATGGGGTGATGCGTCGAGATGATCTTTCATGAAGAAGTTGAGTAGAATTAGGCAGTGTGCGGAGAATGAAAAAAGGGGAAGGAGGGCCTCCCGTGAGTTCTGATAGAATTCAGAAGAAGAGAAGGACAATTGGCATGAGGTCAACTATCACTGGCTTCTCGTTGTTCCACGTAGACTAACTAGAAAAAAAGTAGGGATTAATTCCCTTATTTATTCGATAAAAATAATAAATTATTTTATTAATTAGAAGTAAAAATAATAAAAAAATATTTATTATTTTATCTACTATTTATGGGTATTTTTATTTAATTTTATTAAGTGCTCATATTTACAAGTATATTCATAGGTATAAATACCTATATTTGTAATATTTTTTTATTTTTTATTTTATTATTATATGTACATATTTATATATTTATAATATAATTAAATACCTATTTTTATTTTATTTTCAAAATTTTATTTGTATACTAAAATAAATATGTGTATATACGTTGTAGGTATATTATACCTATATAGTTTATTGTATGATTTACTTTACTATATATTTTTAATGGTCTTATTTTATGTTTGTACTTTTAATATGTTTCAAATAAAATACAAAAGTATCTATAAATATAAGAAAAGTGAAAATATAAAGAATGAATTATATGAATAAAATATACATGTATATAGCATAATTGGACCCTAGAAAGGCAACTTTTACATCTTAATACCATTTTTAATGAAACCACCATCATTAGATAGATTATTTATTTTAAATACAATGAAGGTGTGTTTGGTCAATTTTGAATTCATTTGGAGAAGATTGGTATGTGAAGTTCTGTTTGCGGCTTGTTCATCTATGTGTCCTAGTTGCATAGTGTATTATTTTTATATGCAGTTAATTTTTTAATTTTCTATAGATTTTTTTGTACAAGTTTCATGTTGACATTTTATTATTTAATTTGTATAAATTGAGGAATAAAAGCAATGGAAAATGGATATTCTCAAGAATATAAATTAAAATTTCTATAAACAGTGTAGACCTTTATCTCCCCCTACTTTATTCCTTATCGACCAAGTCAATATTAACTTAGTCTGGAGGTTTGAATTCATTTGGAGAAGATTGGTATGTGAAGTTCTGTTTGCGGCTTGTTCATATATGTGTCCTAGTTGCATAGTGTATTATTTTTATATGCAGTTATTTTTATAATTTTCTATAGATTTTTTTGTACAAGTTTCATGTTGACATTTTATTATTTAATTTGTATAAATTGAGGAATAAAAGCAATGGAAAATGGATATTCTCAAGAATATAAATTAAAATTTCTATAAACAGTGTAGACCTTTATTTCCCCCTACTTTATTCCTTATCGACCAAGTCAATATTAACTTAGTCTGGAGGTTTAGGATCATTAAGTATCTTTTGTACTTCATTTATTTTACTTTTCTTTCTTTATTCTTTTATTTGGATTTAAATACAAGTACTTATGTATCATTTACAGATGAATAATGAAAGTTAATTTGTACTATTTATCTATATTTACATGTGTTTATCTAGGGATTTAAAGATAAAATAAAGGAATAAAGGTGAATGAATCACTCCCAATAGTTACCTTTGCTAGTCCATATAAAACACTTGTTATAAGAAAAATTGTTGCAAAAAAAGAAATAAAGGTAGAGTGATTAGGTTTTTCAAACAACAACAATCTTGACCATTGGATTGACATAAATCAATCTCATCCATTGATTTTATATGTCACATGGTTTGAGATCCATGGATCCCAAAACCCTATAAATAGAGAGGCATACCTTGCTCTCTACTTACATGCTATTGTAGCACACATCTCTCTCTCTCTCTCTCTCTCTCTCTCCTCACATGCCAGTCCTCTCTCCCCCTCTTCTTAGTGGCCATCCACCATACCCTAGAGGAGAGAATCGTCGACGCCTACGCCGCCGCGTTGCCGCTTCGACGCTCTGCGGTTCTCTGTCTACTTGGAGTGCTTCGCTCACGAAGGAGACGTTCTATCTCGTGCGACGAGATCAGGAGCAACCGTGCTTGGATCAACTTGTTGGATTGTGAGGACAACGCGACTCATCCCCGTGCTCGTAAGCCGTTACTCCGACGATCGGACTTGAGACAAGAGGTCTCTTTTCTTAGAGACTCGATCAACCACTCTTCAAGAGGTATTGCATTATACTTGTTGTGGTTATAGATGGAACGATCCGAGAACCATTCTTGGATTATGTGGTTTCATCGCATGAAAATTTTTAAATTCCGCTGCATCGAACAACTAGTACGACTAGTCGTTCTTCGTCGTATCCGATACGGCGTTCACGCTTCCGTGATGCGCTTGATGATTTCTCCATATCCTTCAATTGGTATCAGAGCCTTAGGTCGATGGTTTCAAATATGATTCGCTAACCGAGGACGACTTGGGTTCGTTAAGGTCGCGAAAGTTTTCATCGCATTTGATTTCGCAGATCTGTTTAGTAAATAAATTTGGCACTGTTTAAATTGTTTAAACACGAATTTAATATTTGTATTTTGTTCCCCTTAAATAAGGAAATCATAGGATCAGAGTTTGCGTAAATCGGATTTCGTATGCTCGAGATATGGTTGTTTTAATGAACATGTATGCACTGTTGCGGGAACAGTAGATCTGAACGCGATTAAAATGTTAATTACTGTTTGGACTTGTCTCGAAATGCGTGAAACTTCACTTGGGTTCTGTCCTAAATCAAATTTGCAATCCATGAAAATTGATTTTGTCTAATTTGGATGTAGTATGATTGAGATATGCTAATTTTAGTAAGTAGGGATCACTGCTGAAATTACAGTCCTAATCAAGAACCTTGTGATAGTCAATTAATGAAATTAATTGTTAATTTCAAGAAATAATTATGGAAAATATTTGAAAAATATTGGAAGATGATTATTTCCTTAATTGACTTGGCCTCAACCAATTAATTTATCATATTTGATCTAAATAATAATTGGTAACACAATCATCAAACTCCTTGCTTGAATAGGATTGGGAATTTGTCTAGCAAATTTCCTTATAATCAAAAATTATTTTGATTACTATATGGTATAATTTCGGTTCAAGAACCGATGATCATCTCAAGTACAAATTAATCAATTTGGCATTGTCCTTTCCCGAGGCGGATATGGTGACTAATCGGAGATCGCTGGGGTAGCGGGTTGCAATGTATGTCGTCCGTCTCACTCTCGCATGCACTGGCCATGACAGCGGGTAGGGTCGGGATAATATCTGAGGGATTAAGTTGTATTTTTCTAATTATTAAAATACAAATTAATATGTACTTTGAGAATAATACCATATATATTCAAGCATAACAATCAAGTTTCATTGATTGAACTGGATTGATAATTAATTTAATATGATTAAATTAATTATGTCCAATTAGAATACTCTAATATGATTAGAGTTGATAATTCCATTGGAAGAATTGATTATATGAATGTGATTCATAGTAATTAATTAAATTTTAATAAGATATGGAGGATCACATAAGTGACATCCATGGTCTCCCGTCAAGGCGAAGGGTTTCGTCGCCAGATATTATATGTGGGAGACGCATGTCCGAAGTGACAGCTCCTGCATATGATCCATTTAGATCGGGCTCGTCGCTTCTCGAAAGAGTAAGGACATATGCGTAGTGATCCCAATATCGGGTTCTTATATTATTGGGGCGATATTGGATTGCACATAGCGAGTTGTATTCCTGTTGACGGTTGGTTCAATTAATGACGGGTCAACATCACCTTAGGGGTTGTGGGCCCGGGTATTAAAGACCGAACTGGTAGATGCAAGTTGGAGTTGCAAGGCGGAATGTGTTCCCGCTTCTCTTTACTGGAGTCATAGGTTCTCATATTATTGGGATATGACAAAGATAAAGAGGAGATCACAGTTCTTGCTTGAGATATATCGTACTTTGAAAATGAATAAGAGAATAAACTTTCATAGTTGACATAGCAAGACTAATTTGATTTAAAATACCTTGATCAAATAAAACTAAATTGAAGATATTATATTCTAATATAGTGCAGTCTCAATTTCATAAAATAAAGTCCATGAACCCACTGAGCAGGCTTCTGGAGGTCAACCAATTGACCGGACCAAATTACTCGGATTGGATCCGTAATTTAGAGCTTGTACTCTCGGCGGAGCGCATTAGTTATGTGCTCTCTGAAGACAAGCATGAAAACCCTAAATCTAAGGAAGAAAAAGCATTCAATGACAAGTATGATGAAGATCATGTCTTGGCTAGATGCTACATCTTGGGTTCTCTCTCCAATGTTCTTCAGAAACAACATGTGGAGATGAGTACTTGCCAAGAAATTATGCAGAATCTGAAAGATATGTTTGGTGATATTAACCGCACCCAGTGATACAATGTTATGAAAGAACTCGTTCGCTGCAAGATGCGGGAAGGGACTTCGGTTTGTGAGCATGTACTCAAAATGTTTGGGTACTTGTCGGAGCTGGAGACTCAGGGGGCAACAATGGATGCAGATATGCAATCCGATTTCATTCTGCTGTCGTTGCCCAAATCTTTCAATAACTTTGTGGTGTCATTCCACATGAATAAGCTGGAACTGACAAATGCTGGGCTTCTTGCTGCATTACAGTCTGCAGAAGACGTAATGAAGAAAGATGGTCCCACTGGCAGTGCAATGGTTGCATAGGTCAGAGGGAAGCGCGGTCGGAAGCATGGTTCTCAGAAGGGCCCCGCCCAAAAGAGAAAGAAGAAGGGACAAAGTGTTGGCTCGTCTTCCAATGCATCCACTCTAATGGCGTCGAAGAAAACCGACGTCTGTCATCACTGCAAAAAGCCAGGGCACTGTAGGCGCAATTGCCCGGATTACCTGAAGTCGGTCGACAAAGGTAAAGCCCCAGCAGGTATGAAATCGACTTTTATCATTGAAACCAGTTTCCCGTTGGACGAGAAGGAAGTTGGGTTGTTGATTCTGGTGCTTCTGTTCATGTATGCAATTTGTTGCATTTGTTTCAGGAAACTAGAAAACTTGAAGAAGGGGAGATAGTCATCCAGATGGGATCTGATGCAAGTGTTGCAGCAGTCGCCATCGGGACTTGTCAGCTATCATTATCTAGTGGTAGAGTCCTAGTACTTAAAAAGTGTCTTTATGTACCTGAAGTCAGGAGGAATTTGATATCTGTATCTAAGCTAGTTAGAAGTGGATACTCATTCCTGTTCTGTAATAAGTTAGTCATATCATTATGATAAATATATTGCAGATGGTATTTTGACTTCTGGTGGACTCTATGAATTGTGTATTAATGAGCATGTCATGAATGTTACATCCACTAATAAAAACCCTAAAAGATCCAGGAGTAATATAAATCATTCAAACATGATTTGGCATCAAAAGCTTGGTCATTTATCTGTTGATAGGATCAATAGATTAATAAAGGATGGACCTTTGGATTTTCTACAGGGTCAATCTTTACCTACCTGTGAACATTGTATTCGAGGTAAAATGACTAGGATTCCTTTCCGTAACAAGGTTACTATATGCGAAGGTATTATTGACCTAATACATACCGATGTATGTGGTCCCTTCAGTACCGCGACTCGAAATGGATATCGATATTATTTGACGTTTATTGATGACCATTCGCGATACGAGTTTGTCTTCCTGTTACGTCATAAATCTGAAACCTTTGAAAAGTTCAAAGAATTCAAGGCTTTGGTTGAGAACCAAACCGATAGGAAGATTAAACGTATTCGATCTGATCGAGGTGGCGAGTACCTCTCATATGAATTCAAGGAATACCTTAAAGAGAATGGAATTGTCTCCAATCTCACTACTCCTAGAACTCCCCAACTTAATGGTGTTGCTGAAAGACGCAACAGGACCATCATGGATATGGTCCATTCAATGATGAGTAAAGCACATTTGCCACTTAGTTTCTGGGGATATGCAGTAGAGACTGCAATATATATCCTGAATAAGATTCCCAGTAAATCTGTACCTAAGACTCCTCATGAGCTCTTGTATGGAACCAAACCTAGTGTTAATCACTTAAGGGTTTGGGGATGCTTGGTTCATGCAAAGAACGTGGACGTAAGCAAGCTGGAATCTTGCACTCGTGAGTGCTACTTCATTGGGTATGTTAGAGATGGTACTGGATACCAACTCTATGACCCTGAGACCCTGAAGGTTTTTGTCTCTAGAGATGTGAAATTTCTGGAGGATGATTTCCTTAAAGGTCAAGACAAAAGTGAAGTAGAGGAACTCATAGAGTCCCCTGAGGATTCTGAGCTTCCTAGACCAGAAACTGAAGATATAAATAAAGATGAAACACCCATACCTCTTCGAAGGAGTTCGAGGGTGATTGCACCACCTGAAAGTTATGGATTTCATGTGTCAGGTGAAACTGAAAATGATCCTACTTCATTTGATGAAGCACTCGCGGATCATGACATGGATAGATGGATGCAAGCAATGAAGTCAGAAATTGATTCCATGCATAAGAATGGTGTATGGACCCTAGAAGATCCACCTTAATGGGTAAAACCCATTGGGTGCAAATGGATCTTCAAGAGAAAGAGGGGACCTGATGGGAAAGTAGAGACTTTAAAGGCACGGCTCATAGCCAAGGGCTACACACAGAGAGAAGGCATCGACTACGATGAGACATTCTCTCATGTGGCTATGCTTAAATCCATCAGGGCATTGCTGGCTATAGCTGCATATCTTGACTACGACATCTGGCAGACGGACGTTAAGACGGCTTTCCTCAATGGATACCTCGAGGAGGATATTTACATGGAGCAGCCACAGGGCTTCATGACTGAGGATGGCAAAGTATGCAAGCTGAAGAAATCCATCTATGGGCTCAAGCAAGCTTCTCGTAGCTGGAACATCAGATTTGACGAAACCATAAAGAGTTATGATTTTGTGCAGAATCTTGATGAACCATGTGTGTACAAGAAGCTTAGTGGGAGCGCCATTGTGTTCATCGTGCTTTATGTAGATGACATCCTTATCGTTGGGAATGATACAGGGATGATGACCAGTGTGAAGATTTGGTTGTCCCAGACCTTTGAGATGAAAGATCTTGGAGAAGCCTCTTACATCTTTGGTCTGAAGTTGTTCAGAAACCGAGAAAAGAGGATATTGGGATTGTCACAACATGGATACACTAAGAATATTCTTGAACGATTTCGTATGGATAGTTCTAAGAAAGGATTCCTACCCTTAAAACATGGTATTCACCTGTCTAAAGGAATGGCTCCTCAAACTGTTGAGGAAAAGAAAGCCATGGCTGGATGCCCTTATGCATCAGCTATAGGAAGTTTAATGTATGTCATGATGTGTACTAGGCCAGATATCTGCCATGCAGTGGGAGTGGTAAGTCGTTACCAATCCTGCTATGGAGAACAACGCTGGAATGCAGTAAAGAACATATTTAAATATCTAAGACGGACGCAAGATTACATCTTGGTCTATGGAAATGGTGATCTCCAAGTCTTGGGATATACAGATTCTGACTTACAATCAGATATTGATGATCGAAAGTCGACATCAGGGTTTGTGTTCCTATTGAATGGTGGTGTTGTGAGCTGGAGAAGCAAGAAGCAGGACACTACAGCAGATTCAACAACAGAAGCCGCATACATTGCCGCATCGGATGCAGCAAAGGAGGCGGTGTGGTTGCGCAAGTTCATGCAGGAGCTTGGCGTAGTTTCCTATGATACTCCCATCCCGCTCTCTGCAATAACATGGGATCCATTGCCCAGGCAAAGGAACCCAGATGGAATCAGAAGAGCAAGCACGTAGAAAGGAAATACCACATCATTCGGGAGATTCAAAAGTGTGGTGACATCATCATCACCAAGGTGGCCTCTGCCGACAATGTTGCTGATCCTCTTACCAAACCTCTGACACAGAAGGTTTTCGACCAGCATGTAATGAGTATGGGTTTAAGGATTGTTCCTGAATGGTTCTGAGGGCTAGTGGGAGATTGTTAGCAATGTGAGCCCGAGGTGAACCATTCCTACAATAAATGTTATTGTAATAAATGATTTATCAATAAAAGTTATTGATTTTGTTTCACTCCCTTTCTGATATTGAATGAATGAATGCACTATAAGGTCCCTCTGTACAATAAGGGTTATGTACCATGGCCAACTTGATAATCATATAGCTGTTGATTCATTAAGTGAATCATAGAGGCTGATGCTTGGATGAATATCTAAGGAGTTAGATAGAGGACTCATCAAGCATCATCAATGATTGACAAGTAGTGATCTTCAGTCTGAGTGGGAGATGGCAATCCTATCTCATTAGACTGATATCTGATCGACCTCACCTCTTGATGCAGGTCATCTGCATGGGAATATTGATTCGGAGGTATCAAATTAGTTGAGTCAATGGGTTGACTTAACGAGATCGAGATAACCAAAGACCTATGATGAATACTGTCACATCACAGGAAAACATCCTCTGACCAGAGATAGATGTATGGCTATATGTGTGAGTATGTACATTTGGCAGACCAATAGGTTGATGACCTAACCACGGTCTATATACCGGCGAGCTGGTGTGCATATAAGGGCATATGAGTAATATGATCTCTCAAAGGGATCATATAGGTTCACTTGTGAACCGGGAGACATGAGCTCACTCATGAGGTATTGGGATTGACCAAATTCCATGCATGGTCATCATGCTTTAGAAGCATGATATGAATTTGAAGGTAAGATATATGCTTTGTGAAAGCATATGATCTGTACCATATCCCAAGGACCAAGAATGAGAAACTTAGTGATCAGACCATGAAGATGACAGTACAAAAGTGATCTATATCTTCATAATGATCATGAGTCTTCCAGTATGCAGGATGTACAGGTATTGGGAATACCTGAGGGTGATTTGATCATAAACGATTGTATAACCATGACGCTTCCATTCCGAGGGAGTGATGACACAGGTCTGGATTTTAGTGACTCCTCTCACTAGAGAAGTGACCTAATCTTAGTCCATATACTGGACATTGATCTGAATGAGATTCAGATGCAAAGAGAAGATTAGGTTTACGGTCTTGATTTAATCGAGCATCTATGAGAGGTCCATGGGATCTGGATTTGAGATGTGATCTCAATATCCAAGTCACTATACGTGGAACAATACAATCGCCCTGTCCTTATCTCCAAGTATCTGAGGAGAAATAGCGTTGTTCTTAAATGGTTTAAGAACAATTCCATAAGATCTAAGTAATGAGAAGTTGATAATTAAATGTGATTTAATTATCATGATGTATGAGGAATTATCCAATATAATTAAATGTGATTTAGTTATTATGGATAAGAATAATGTGGATAGTAATATCCAATTATTCGTAATATATTATAAATGTGATTTATAATGTATTAGAGAGAGCTAATTATACTTTATATTTGTAGATTAATTATTAATGTGTATTGGATACACATTGTCTAATTAATTGAAAATATAAATTACATTTTGTTTTGGGTTGTGAATATGATTCACAATTTTCCAATGTCAAGATTGCAATATTCCCAAAATTATTTGAGAATTATTTTGGTGAATAAAAATCCCAACAAATAGTTGTTGGAAATAAGTAGAGAGAAAATCAAGGAGATGTACAATCTCATGGGAATCCATGAGATTGCCCTCCCCATTAGGAAAGGAGGTGGCGGCACCCAATTCCCTTGTGGAATTGGTGGCCGTCCACTCTCCTTTATGGGGATGGAAGATCTCCTTTGTATTTCACTCCTTATTTGATTGATTTAATTTGGTATTAATATTTATTTGATTTATCAAATATATTTAATCAAAATTAAATCACAAGGTGTTGGCTTTTACCAACAACAATCTTGACCCTTGGATTGACATAAATCAATCTCATCCATTGATTTTATATGTCCCATGGATTGAGATCCATGGATCCCAAAACCCTATAAATAGAGAGGTATACCTTGCTCTCTACTTACATGTTGTTGTAGCACACATCTTTCTCTCTCTTTCTCCTCACACGCCAGCCCTTTCTCTCCCTCTTCTTGGTGGCCATCCACCATACCCTAGAGGAGAGAATCATCGACCCCTACGCCACCGCGCTGCCGCTTCGACGCTCTGCGGTTCTCCGTCTACTTGTAGTGCTTCGCTTACGAAGGAGACGTTCGATCTCGTGCGACGAGATAAGGAGAAACCGTGCTTGGATCAACTTGTTGGATTGCAAGGACAACGCGACTCATCCCCACGCTCGTAAGTCGTTACTCCGACGATCGGACTTGAGACAGGAGGTCTCTTTTCTTAGAGACTCGATCAACCACGCTTCAAGAGGTATTGCATTATACTTGTTGTGGTTATAGATGAAACGATCTGAGAATCGTTCTTGGATTATGTGGTTTCATCGCATGAAAATTTTTAAATTCCGCTGCACCGAACAACTAGTACGACTAGTCGTTCTTCGTCGTATCCGATACGACGTTCATGCTTCCGTGATGCGCTTGAGGATTTCTCCATATCCTTCAATCAGGATGTATCGATAAACGTGAACTACATACCTCACGCATGATCTCTTCCCTCAATTGTACATCTGCTGGGACACACAATCGATTCCCGTTTCGTAGCACACCATCTTGATAAGAAAATCCAACTAAGGTTCCTGCAATAGCCTTCTCTTTGAGTCTCAGCATCCTCAGGTCTGCATGTTGCCCCTGGATGATTCACTCAACTAACTCTGGACGTGAAGGGGATGGAACTATGACTGTTTCTCGACTACTCTGAAATGGATGCCAATCGCTGAAAGCTGCAAAAAGATCCCATGCTTTAAGCTAAGGATGTGATTCATTTGACTGGGGCCTATGACTGAGTGCATTAGCAACCACATTCGCCTTACCACGATGGTAAGAGATGGTACACTCATAAACCTTTAAAAGCTCCATCCATCTTCTTTGCCTCATATTGAGCTCCATCTGATCAAAAAGATGCTTCAGGCTCTTGTGGTCTGTAAAGATTTCAAAAGCAACCCCATAAAGATAGTGTCCCCACATTTTAAGAGTGAATACAACCGCTGCTAATTCCATATCATGGGTCGGGTAACTTTTCTCATGCGGCTTCAACTGTCTAGATCCATATGCAACGACCTTACCATGTTGCATCAAAACTGCACCTAGTCCCTCCTTTGAAGAATCCATGTAAACCGTGAATCCTTCTATACCCGATGGGATTGTCAAAATGGGAGCTGTAGTAAGCCTCTCATTCAGTATCTGGAAGCTATTCTCACAATTTTCTGACCAAGTATATGGCATCTCCTTCTTGGTCAACTGGGTGAGGGGAAGGGCAATCTGAGAAAACACCTTCACAAACCATATGTAATAACCGGCTAAGCCAAGAAAGCTTCGGATCTCAGACACATTCTTCGGTCGTTCCCAACTAAGGACTGCTTCGATTATTGCAGGATCTACTGACACTCCTGTACCTGAGATAACATGGCCTAAGAATGATACTTCTTGAAGCCAAAACTCACACTTACTAAACTTCGCATATAGTTTGTGCCTCCGTAAGGTTTCTAGCACTGTCTGTATGTGAGTGCGATGTTCCTTCTCATCTCGAGAGTATATAAGGACATCGTCAATGAAAACCACAACAAAGCTGTCAAGGAAAGGCTGAAATACCTGATTAATCATGTTAGTGAATGATGTTGGGGCATTTATCAAGCCAAAGGGCATAACCAAGAACTCGTAGTGACCATATCTAGTTCTGAAAGCAGACTTAGGTATATCCACATCCCAAATACATAGCTGGTGATAACCAGACCGTAGATCAATCATGGAGAAGATGGATGACCCTTGTAGCTGATCAAAGAGATCGTCAATGTGCGGTAAAGGGTAACGATTCTTGATTGTTACTTTATTCAACTGCTGATAATCTATGCACATGCGCATAGATCCATCATTATTCTTAACAAAAAGGACAGGTGCTCCCCATGGAGATGTACTAGGGTGTATGAAACCCTTCTCCAACAGTTCTTGTAACTGCACCTTAAGTTCCTTCAGTTCAGCTGGTGCCATCCTGTATGGTGTCATAGATATTGGTTGAGTTCCCGGAATAATAGTAATCTTAAACTCCACTTCACGAGGTGGAGGAAGCTCAGGCAAATCTGCAGGAAAAACATCCAGAAAGTTCTTTACTACTTCAACATCCTCTATTCCTCCCATATGGGTTTGATTCTCAATGACATGAGCAATAAATCCTTCGCACCCTTGAGATAGCAGGCGATGAGCTTGCAATGCTGATATATAGTTACGCCTCTCGACGAGGCGCTTCCATCAAATACGAATTCTTGTAGCTCAGGAATCCTGAAAATAATCTATTTTGGAAACATTCTAAACATGCGTGGTGATTCTCAAGCCAATCCATGCCAAGAATAACATCAAAATCCTCCATCTGAATGAGCAGCAAGTACGCCTCAAGCACATAACCTCCAATATAAACTGGGCAATCGGGAAGAACTTAGTGGACAATAAACACCTGACCCCCAGGTCCCTTAATAAGATAAGGGTCTGAAACTATGGTAGGCTCTCGGCCTAATGTCTCCACAAAACTCCATGACACAAAGGAATGAGATGCACCCGAGTCAAAAAGAGCATGAGCTGTAAAGTCGCCTACTGAAATCATACCTCGTACTACTGATCCTGAAGCAAGTGCTTGCCCATCAGCGATGGCATTGAGTTGTCCTTCTCTTCGTGGCCCATTGGAACCTGTCCTGCTTCGAGTATGGTTGGGTTGTTCCCTGCCACCATGAAAGGTAGAACCACATTCCGGGTGCTGCGGACGCACCCCGTACAGTACCTCGCATCTATGAAGCTCCCAACAAACAGTTGGACCTGATGTGCCCTTCCTGGTTGCATCGGTAGCAAACACGTGCATCTGTCATGGTGTTCACCGTTGGATGTGCTGGTCGTGATGGCTCGGAAAGTGCTTGCCCCAAGGTAGGAGCTCCTCTAGATGTGGACCTGGTAGACATGCCATGACGGTAGGGGTGGAGACGATGTCCTCTCTCTGTCATTGATCGATCATTACGAGCAGTTCTCCCATAATAGTTTGGTCCTCCTTGCCTGGTTTGCACTGACCTGCCTTTATGCAAGTCCTCCTCCACTCGGGAAGCAGCATCAACCACTTCCTTCATAGTAACCAATCTAAGGGGTACTAGCCTCTCACAAATTTTCTTACGAAGACCTCGAAAGAACTTGAACAGCTTTGATCCGTTTTTATAAAACTGTTGTAACGACACCCTATTAATAATACTTACATCTATTTACGTCTATATACATCTTGTATTTATGCACTAATTGGAAACAACTGGAATACCATTTTGATGGTTTATTAATATTTATCTCTATGTCTTAGTCTTATCTTATATACAAACTCACGTGATACATAACCATATCTCATAGTATGGATTACTTAATGGACACACCTCTCATCCATAATTTTTTTAGTATTAACTTTAAAATCCCCCATTATATACTATTGTTTACTTTGAAAACTCCACTCTTCTCTTTAACTTTATGTGATTATACATATATATGTATGTGTTTTGAGTGCTTATGTTGTTCGTAGGATAATGTGCTTTGTATTAAAATAATACTATGTACATAAAAAGGGCACTACTGTTTTCGAGTTTCCCTATTGTCAATAACATGTAGACCACTTGGAACATCGCGAGATCTTGTACATGTACCAATTGGATTATATTAGTTGCCATCCTCGTGGAATGTTTATAATATTATGTTAACTAATTAACTTTTGGAGAGTTTTAGCAGTTCTTTTGAATTCTGGAATACGCATAGGTTCCTGGTAACAGTATGAAATATTGTAGCTTTTATTAGAAACGTGAGTTAAAGCGTACGGGTGAGAGATTAATGATGATTTTCCCTTGTTACCTTATAATGACAGTCCTTAATTTTTTTTAAGTGCATGTGTTGTATTAATGGATTGGGACCTGATTTCCTTAAATATCTTCGATTAATAAAATCTATATTGAAAAGTTTACTCATGCCTAATAGTAATAACCTATAAACAAAATACAATATGCATGCGGAAAAAGTAAATAGTACAAGGTGGGTGCACACCCTTGTGGTCCGGTTGAGCTGACAGTGAGTCACCCACATTCGAGGGGCATCATAGAATGGGGTGGTGGTAGGTACTCTGATGGAATTGAGGTGGATGCACGTGTGCATCACACCATAAGGAACCGTTGGTTACACTTGTTTTGGGAGCGAGTGAAACTCCTCCGGCAGACTCAGTTGACGGAGTTGCGACTCCTCATGCAAT
Organism: Ottelia alismoides; assembly: GCA_037367405.1. Taxonomy (NCBI): domain Eukaryota; kingdom Viridiplantae; phylum Streptophyta; class Magnoliopsida; order Alismatales; family Hydrocharitaceae; genus Ottelia; species Ottelia alismoides. Next base: position 538,868 of record JAZKJV010007200.1, read on the forward strand.
GTGCCTCATGTCATAAGTGTAAGAGTACTATAAACCAGACTAGCTGGAGGATCACGTTTGCGTAAAGGTTTTAGGTTGCACTTTAAATGAAGTTTTGCAGACTTCATTCCTAGTGTAATCTTTCTCCTTTGACAGATGAGTCCGGGATAAATACATGGATATATGAATCAAGAGATGACAATGTTTTGGATTTAATTGCATCACTATTAAAGGCATGGGTTATAATTGTGTCTATATTGCTAATTGTTATAGAAATGTTCTCTTCCAAGCTTATTCACTTACTGCATTTGCATTGCCTACCTATAATCTCTTAATTTGTAATTTATTTTATCCTTACTGGGTCAGTTGACTCACAAGTTACATTCTTTGGAAATCCAACAGGAAGTGTAGAGCATGAGATGGAGGCTCGCATTTTCGGTGGTGCATCCTGTAGGACATTGTTGAGGTTGAGACTTAGTTCTGTAGTTTTATTTCCCTCTGTTTCATCTATTTATGATGTAATAAAGAGACATCTGATATTTTATGTTCATTTTTATGTGGAAATTGGTGATCAATGGAAGCTTAGATTTTCTTTCCCATGTCTTTATATTTGTATAAATGGTATATCATCCACGTTGTTTATGACTATTGTTGGGTAAATCTTGAGTATGGGTGTTTAAATGCGCTACCGTTAAGGCGGGGTGTTACAAATGATATCAGAGATAATTTCCCTCTGATAATGGAAAGGGCTACCCGAGAGGTGGAGCCATCCCTACAAAGAGATAGGAGGAAATGGCTACCCGGAGCGTGCAGCCGCCATTGTCACTGGGAATAAGTGATGGGCCATGTCGCAACGAGGACGTTGCGAATATAAGTGGGGGAGGTTGTAACACCCCAAAACCCCAAAGATAGTGCCATACCTAAAACTCACGAAGTGTGGGTGTGGTTTATAAGTGGTGGGGATTACTACTTGACAACTTGGGCTTAAGCATTTTAGGTGGTTGTCAAAGGGTCCATTTGGGTCCGAACCCAACAAGTTGTCATGGCCAGTTTTCCTTGATAACAGATCGGGTACCTAGGATGTTACACATATAGCCACATCATTTTTAGAAAAAAACTATTGTTTTAGGTTCTCAACATTGTAGATTCCAAAAAAGTGTATGTAGAGCCAACAAGAATATTAGAATTAACATGCTACCTCCAAGGATGTTCCCCACGACCTTCTCCCACATGTATATGCTCTCTCTGTCGACCTTGCGAAATTGCTATAGTAGACATAAAAGAGATGGCTTAGGTCATATCGATGAGGAGTGGTATTGTTTGGATCGCTCGAGATACTTAACATCTGATTTTGGAGGATCATGCGGTGTCTGACAAGTCGAATATGGCATTCGATGTATCGACCCTCCCTCGGCACTCAGTACTCAAACAATCTCAATCATCAAACAATCAACCTATGAATAAATATATCCAATGAAAAGTGTCAGATGAAATTTATTATACTCTAAAAATATGTGTATAGTACGTAAGTGTAGGGGTCGAACCACTAAGAACAATGGAGGATATTTATAATTACTAGTAATTAATAATTAATTCAAAATAATTAATTTTGTACTTTTTTATCTTTTTCTAATTTTTGTGTGTTTTTAATTATTTTATATTTTTATGTTTTTAAATTGATTGTTTTTATTTATTTTTTATATTGTGAAAGTTTAGTTTATTTTTTATTTTTAAAGTATCATATATAATTATAAATAATAATATATAGTTATTATGTATTATATAGGTGATAAGTATATAATCGATAATATAGGTATATCTATTTATAAAAATGTCAAACTACAGTTAAAATATTTAGAATAAGATGTTTTATGTTTTTTTAGATTTTTCTCTTTTTTAGTAATTTTATATATTATTCTAATTTTGAGGTATTTTTAAATAATAAAATATATAAATTTGAGAATAAAATAATATAGTAGAATTGCTTTGAGTTTTAAAAATATTAGGCTAAAAAATTTCTAAAACTGTTTTAATATATATATATATAATAAAGAAAAATATGGAACTGAAAAATATGTTCAGATTTTTCGTTAATTTTTACTAATTTTTATGGCATTTTTAAGGTTTTGAATTTTTTAATGTTTTGCTTTTATATTTTGAATGTTATATATCTGGTAGAATATATAATAATATACATAATATTTTTTGGAATTTTTAAAGGTGCTTTCATATTTTTGATGATTTAAATAATCAAATACAGAATAAAAGCATCTATTTGTATTTTTAATAATTGGGAAAAATAATTAAATGGCATGTAAAAATTATATGTCAACAAGCATAATAGTAGGCACTCTATTAATTTTAGTAGAATTTTTAAAACTACAAAAACATTTATAAAGAGAGACATACAAAAAAATAAAAACTATAGTTATAGAGACATGTTTGTAATTAAAGGAAACTTTAAATGTTTTTATTAATAGGTCTAGAAACTATATGGGGCTCCATGTAATTCTCACAAAAAGTACCTCTCACAAGACGACAAGCGAGTTGACGTAGATTGGACCAAAATGTAAATGCAAGAAAATTCAGGGTTTCAATCATCATATTTACCAAAAATATTACACTTAATATTATATTTACTGGATTATTTAATAAATACAAAAGGTGGTAAGTAATTTACCCACTAAAGGGCGCGATCATTCGGATGGGCGTGCTCCGCGTGGCACACAAAAGATGATCCAACGGTTGGGATCACATACCGGTTCACCTGATATCAAGGTCCCAGATAGATCTGGGCCATGCTTGTGATCCAACGGTGTTCAAGTGGTCAGGATGAACAACCAAGAACACCGTTGATGTTCTAAAATTTCACTTGATGGGTTTTAGATTTTATTTAATGAAAAGAAGTGTCTTTATGACCCAAAAGGAATCCCGAATCAATCAAACAAATTTATGTATCCAATTATTACTAAAAATTCAAGAATTACATAGAAATTGACGGGAGATGGGCAACAAGCTGCGCTGCCAATCCCTTTTGAATGGCAAATCCAATCCTTCGAAATGCAACATTCACGGACTTAGGAATCATAACATTGCTATGCATGATTTTTTGAATCCTCTTAGGGAGCTCCACTGCTTCACTTGTTAATATTACACAATAAAGGAGCTCAGGGAGTGCCGCCATCATGCCAATTGGGCATACGAGCGGTCACCTAACCGCTCAAACTACTCTCCTCGTCTCCTCAAATCAATTAAAAACATGAAATTAACAAAATAGAAAATAAGTAGATGTTTTTGGATTTTTAAAATAGAAAATAAAGAAAAATAATCTGGAAACTATTTTTATCAAAAAGAGTTTTTGTTTTATTTTTCAAACTGTACTTGAAATATTTTTTATTTGTTAATGATTTTATATAACTTTTTAGTGTTCTCTTTAATTTATAATTTTTTGATTATAAGAAATTTCCAAAAAAAATATATACAGATTAAAACAACTAAAAACACATCTATATTAATTTTTTTGGAATTTTTTAAATCAATTTTTGAAATTTATGATTATTATACTGCAAATAGGACAAGTTTTTAAGGTTTTTGAATTATTAAAACTAAGGAAACAAATTATTTTAGCAAACCAAAATTAAAGATGATAAAGCAAGATAGTATGAACTAGCACAAATTTTTATGGAGTTTTTAGGGCATGAATGTTATTTATTTCATGCAAAATATACAAGAAAATAAAATATGGAAATAAAGAACGAATCTGCAATTATTTAATATTTATAGACCAGACTATGACTGGGAAGTAGAATCCAGGACAAAAAGTGCAAAATAACAGACTCCCACGTGAAGGATCACATGCCTAAAACCAACAAGGACTCAAATGTAATTTATAAAAACTTTTCCAATATTATTAAAATATAAAAGCAAGAGGATTGAAGCTGCAAAAACACCACAAAATCTTGTGCTTGCTTACGTGCATACCCAATAGCAGGACTAAAGTGTAAAATAAAGAGAAATTACAAGGGTTTATTTGCAAATGTTCAAGCAATACAAGAATGACACGTGTTCTACCAAGGACTTCTATACAATTCAAAGAAGAGACATGAAGAAGAGTGCAATATACCTAGGAGCTTGTTCGTGTCACATGAGGCTCTGAGGGTGTGGGCGGCTGTGATCGGTTCCCTTTAGATCAGATCAATGATGTTTATTTGGGTACTGACGAACGACAGCGATTGGATCTAGAATCTCCTCGTCAGATCGGTCGGCTTTGAGTATATCGTGAAGAACACGAAGACAGTATGCACAGATGAACTTCTCTGTCCCTGATCTCTCTCGATTCGTCTCTAATCTCAGCTCTAAAGGCTGACACACTTCCTGGAATGAATCCGCACCGATCTACTGGAGAAGGATGATCCAGATCGCATTACGAAGGGACCTGTAGGTGCTGCTGAATGTGGATGCTCCAGACCTCGATCGGAGATCCGGATCTCTCGCGATTAGGTACCTGAAAGGTTATTACCAATGGTTGAAGTTTCAGCGACCTCAGACGAACCTTATTAAATGAAAACAAGGTGAAATGGGCGAGGATGTCCAACAATGGGGAAGGATTGGAGATCGGGCTTAGATTAGTTCGATCTGAGGGGAACAGGTCGTGGATCGAAGAACGAAGAAGCGGGTTCGGTTCGGAAGGCGAAGGCGAAGGTGATGGATTTGGGAGCGAAATCATATGAGGACAAGCTCCGATCAAGATGATCAGAGAAGAGATTCAGAAGCACTTTTATGAATGAAGAAATCACGTAAATCGATGGAAAATTAACACATTAAAGATACCTGAAGATGTGGAATAGATCGGTTATGATTCGATGATGGAATTGGGAAGTGATTGACTCAAGACGGAGGTGGAATGGTCGTCAAGGCTGCTCGTAGTGGAGGTCCTCTGGCCCCAATGGATCTCGTTAGATCGGGTCTCTGTCTCTCCTGATCGAAGAACTCAACTCTTGTCACGAGCCACAATTCTTCAGAGGCGATTTCAGGTGGAAACTGGGTTGAAGATGGATCAGATTGCGCTAGATGTCTGGAGATGAAATCTATAAGCAGAGACTCAGGTGAAAATTCAAGTGAAAATTGAGATGTGTGGAATGCGTGAACCGAGGCAGCTTAGGTAAAATTCTTAATCAGGTGAAATCATATGTTAATCGGGCAAAGATCTGGGTGAAGGAATTGGGTGAAATGGGGTTCGGATCAGATCTAGAAAATTTGGAGATGGAAGCGGGTCAGTGAGGTGGACTTGGGTCCAAGTGATGGAGGGGTAGTTGACTGGAGTCAACAAAACTGGAATGGGACAATAGGAGTGGACATGTAATAAGATAGAATAGGCCACAAGATAAAATAGCATAATTAAATAGAATAAATTAAAATAAATTAAAAACAATTTGAAATTAAAAATATTAAAATAAATATTGTAAATAAATTAATAAATAAATTTCGATAATTAAATAATTGAATTACATGTATTTACATTTATTAAATACAAATATACAATATACATGTATTTTTAATTATTTCTTTTTAGAAATAATTATGTAATTTAATAATTTATTTATTTGTAGAATAATGTAATGGTTTTAAATATATATTTATTTTATTTTTCTAAATTAATTAATTTAGTTAAATAAATAGAGGTATTTACAATAAATGTAGTGGTACCTATACAATATATATAATGAATTTATTTTTATGTATTTTGATTTTTGTATTTTTTATTTTCATTTTATATGGATAAAATAAAATATATACAAATTCTTATAAATACAATATGTGCAAATATATACAAGAAAATAAATAAAAAAATTATATACAGGTATACAATAGGGTCCCAAAACCTACTTTTTTAAAATTAACTCTAATTGCAGTAAAACTAATTTTATTTAATAGATAATTTTATAAAATGAAATTTAAAAGTGAGTACACTCAATTTGGAGTTCATATGGATGAGTTATGATGTTCGGAAGTTAGGCTTTACGGCTTTTAGATTTTCATATTTATTGGTATTTATTATAATTATTTTTAAGTTATGTTTTTATATTTTTCTAATAATCTTTATAAATAGTTTAGAAAAACAATTAAGTTAATTAGAGTTAGTAAGAATTTCAGAAAAAATAAGGTCTATGTACATATAGTACACATATATAAATGGGGTCCGAACACTAAAACTTATACGATTTATTCCACGGTTTTTTTGATATTTTTTATAATAGTATTAGTTACAAAACAGAGTTTAAAAGTGGTTTTGGTCAATTTGTAGTTTTCTATAAATAGTTATGAACCTTGAAAGTTAGCTTTTATGGCTTTTTAGGTTCATTGAGTTATTTATTTATTCATTAAATAATTTTTCTGATATTTTTATAAATTAGCATATATTATTTGTTAAGGAATGTAAAACTGTATATATTCTATGAGGTCTAGGGGTCCTTATATAGGACTAAACCCTAGGGTGCTCAGAGGAGAACTTACATAAATACCCCTATGGGGTTACATAGGGAAACAGTTCATAAGGAAACAGTGATACATGGAAACAATGCATAAGAAAATAGAGGTAAATAAAGGAGCAATAATATATGGTATTCTCTAACACTCCCCCTCAAGTTGGAGCATATCCATCAATCATGCCCAACTTGGAAGATATCCATAAAAGACGCTTCTTTGGTAGTGCTTTAGTAAATACGTCTGCAAGTTGAAGATCTGTAGAGATATGTGGTGTGACGATCTGTCCTCCTCGTATTGCATCTCGGATGAAGTGATAGTCAACTTCAATGTGCTTCGTCCATTCATGAAATACAGGATTGGTGGCAATATAGGTAGCAGACTTGTTATCACAATATAGCGGTATAGGAGTAGTAGCAGGGAACCCAAGGTCTCGTAGAAAAGATACAAGCCACGTAATCTCACAAACAGCATGGGCCATTGCCCTATATTCTACCTCTGCACTTGATCTAGAGACCACGGTTTGCTTCTTGCTTCGCCATGAAACAAGGTTACCACCAACAAACATAGCATAGCCTGTAATGGATCGTCTATCCTCAGGAGAACTGGCGTAATCAGCATCTACATAAGCAGTAATATCAGTATGACCGTTGACCTTATAGATGAGTCATTGCCCTGGTGATTCCTTCAAGTATCGAAGGATCAGAAGGACATCCTGCCAATCACTGTAAAGAGGTCTCTCCATGTGGCGGCTGGCTCTGCTTACAGCATAAGATATATCAGGCCTGGTTACGGTGAGGTAGATCAGTTTACCCACGAGGCTTCTGTATCGTGTAGTGTCTTCAAACTCAGAATCAGTGGATGTAGCGTGTTTTCGTACCTCTGCAGGGATGCCAGATGGTTTGCATCCTTGTAAACCGACTTCCGTAAGAATATCCAAGCAGTATTTCCATTGTGATAGATGTAACCCTTCAGCAGTACGTATCACCTCGATACCAAGAAAGTACCGGAGTTGTCCAAGGTCCATGGTGATAAACACCTTCTGAAGGAAGGCCTTGGTCTCGAGAATTCCATTGTCGTCGTCTCCAGTGACCACCATATCATCAACATAGACAACAAGTATCACAGTACCAGTGGATCGTCGTCTAATAAATACAGAGTAATCAGATGTTGTCTTATGAAAACCAAGAGAGCTGATTTCAGTGGTAAGCCTGTCAAACCAGGCTCGAGGACTCTGCTTTAGGCCATAGATGGCCTTACGAAGTCGGCATACATACTCCCCCTCGACGGAGTAACCCGACGGCTGCATCATATAGACCTCTTCTTCGAGATCACTAGGAAGACATTCTTTACATCCAACTGATAAATTGGCCAATTCTTGTTAGCGACAACAGAGAGAATTGTGCGAATGGACCCCATCCTAGCCACAGGAGAGAAGGTCTCAAAGTAATCGACTCCATATGTCTGGGTGAATCCTTTTGCCACAAGTCTGGCTTTAAGTCTGTCAATAGAACCATCTGGAGATTGTTTGGTCGTAAAGACCCATCTGCAAGAAGCAGGCTTAATACCTGTAGGACATGGCACAAGATCCCATGTGCCCCTGGATATGAGTGCATCTATTTCTTCATTCATGGCTTGTCTCCAACCTGCATATTGGAAGGCACTGTGATGATCTTTCAGAATGGAGATAGTCATTAGTGCATCGGCATATTGTTTGTCAGTGCATGAAAGTCCAGTAGTAGTAGTAAAGTTAGACATAGGATAAGTGGTACACATTCTCTTTTGCTTCCGTAATGCAATCAGCAGGTCGTCTGGATCATTCAGGACAGTAGTGGAGGGGACTGTTGAAGCTGGCATATCATCCTGAGGCAGAGGTATGGGTAGAGGGACATCTGGTGATGAGGTATGAGATCGATGGGTATGGATGCTTGGTGATGGAGGAAGATGTAAAGGGACATTGGTGACAGGCTGTGTGAAGAAGCTGGTTTGCTCAAAGAAGGTTACGTCCGCAGAGATGTAGTATCGACTGTCAATAGGATCATAACATCTGTAACCTTTTTGAGTGTAGGAGTAACCAAGGAAAGCGCATTTGATAGCACGAGGGGATATTTTGTCCTTGGTGTGAAAATTGTGTACGAAGGAGACAAACCGAAATATCCGTAGAGGTAGAGGAAAGGGAAGATCATTAGGGTGAAGCAAAGAAAATGGTGTAGAGCCTTTGAGAGTAAGAGAGGGAATCCTGTTGATAAGATGGACTGCAGTGAGAACAGCATCACCCCAGTATGTTTTGGGAACTTTCATCTGGGTGAGAAGGGAGCGGGCAATGTTTAAAAGATGACGGAGTTTGCGTTCCGCAACCCCATTCTGCTGAGAGGTATAAGGACAAGAGGTTTGATGTATTGTCCCATGGGAAGCAAAGAAATCAGAAAGATCTCGTTGAGTAAATTCCAAGGCATTATCTGAGCGGAAGACCTGAATATTAGATGAGAAATGATTTTTGACATAAGCAAAAAAGTATTTGACAATTTTATTAATTTCTGAGCGTTCTTTAAGAAGATCGACCCAGGATGATCTACTGTAATCATCCATAAAGACAATAAAATAGCGGTGTCCACCAATGGTTCGGATAGGACAGGGTCCCCAAACATCACAATGAATTAAAGAGAAAGACATAGCATGGCGGGGTTCATTCCTAGCAGGAAAAGATGCACGGTGATGTTTTCCGAACTGACATGCCTCACACTCGAAGGGTTTAAGCATGGACAGTTCAGGGAACATTAAGGAAAGAGCTTTAGCAGAGGGGTGACCCAGACGAAGATGCCAGAGAAGAGGATCAGCAGAGATGGAAGTTGTGCCAGCGAAACCAGAGTTGGAAGGGATATCAAGATAATATAAGCCGTTCTTCTCATGTCCCCTACCAAAGATCTGTCTCGTCCAGATGTCCTGAAAATAACAACATAAATCATCAAATATCACACGGCAGTTGAGTTCTGTACATAATTTGTGAATAGACAGCAGACTGAGGGGAAAAGTAGGAGCACAGTAAACATCCGTTAGCCTAAGTTTGGGGCTAAATTCCATTGTCCCCACACCAGTGATAGGTGAGTAGGCGCCATTGGCCACACGAACGTGCTTCACCGTAGAGGGCTCCCTGGGAGAGGTGAGGAGACTACATTCTCCTGTGAGGTGGGTTGAGGCACCTGAGTCGATGATCCAGGTAGAAGTAGAGGTGGAGGCAGAACTGGCAATTGTACCTGTGGTGGCTGCTAGAGTCGCAGTAGGGCCTGAAGGTGTAGTGTCAACAACTGGGTTCTGAAGGAGCTGGCGAAGACGAGTGCATTCTGCAGCAGTAAAAGATACTGAAGCCTCTGTGAGAGACTGAGCTTGGGAGGTTTCCATAGTATCATAATTTGTGTCATAAGATGTTGCCTCATATGCATTATTAGCTTTGGGCATGCCAAAGGTAGCCCAACATTTGTCAGATGGATGGTTCCAGCAGCCACAATGAGTACATGCTGGATAACGAGCATTAGAAAAATCACGACCACGGCCGCGTCCTGAGTCACGTCCCCATCCCTGCTCGTGTCCTCGACCGCGACCAAACATACGGCCTCGTCCTCCTTGGAAAGGTGGGCGTCCTCCAGCAAAGTGAGTAGTAGTGTCTGTAGGAGGTGATGGGTTGGGTGACTCCAGCTCCTGTAGTCTGCCAAAAATAGTTTCAAGAGATGGTAGGGCAGCCGCCGTCAAGAATTGATCTTTAACAGATTTATATCGAGGGTGTAAGCCTGAGAGAAAACGGTACACCTGCCATTCTGCTCTTTCACCTATTTCCTTGTCACAGCATGCAGGTTGAAATATAAGCAGTTCTTCAAATAACCCTGTGAGGAGCCGGTAATATTCTATCAAAGATGTTTCTCCTTGACTTGCAGACCAAATCCTTGTGTAAATGTCAGAAAGCCTGGATTTGGTTGTTTTCTGGGAGTATGTATTCTCAAGACTCTCCCACATTTCTTTTGCAGTTGTTTTGTAGAGCAAATTTGACGTAATATTAGGATCAACACTATTTGTCATCAAGTGATGACCTGGCAATTGTCGACGTACCAGGTGTCATAGTTGGCGTCTGTCTCGACAGGCGGAATGGTAGTAAGAATATAAATCTTGCGTTGGCCACCAATGAATATTTTGAAGGATCGAGACCATAGTACGTAGTTCTCCGAGCCCTTTAGTTTGATAGAGGTGCCCTGTACCATCATAGATGAAGTAGGGTACAGGGGCTTGGAGTCCGAAGATGCAGTAGCAGATGTCATGGTGACCGTAGTGATCAAAATACAATGACCTACTATGCAGAGAAAATAGACATCATATGTAACTAGCAAACCATGTCGATGTAGTCCGTGCAGAAGACCATCAATCTACGGTTGGGAGTCTAGGGCGCATAAAGCCAAGGGCTTTGCGAGGAGGACGTCGAAGAGGTCGCTGGAACCGTAGGGCCGTGTAGCAGGAGCGGTTGGGGCAGGGGCCGTCGGCCAGGGGCCGTGGGGCTGTGGGGCAGGGCTGAGTGCTGAGGGCTGAGGGCCGTGGGGCCGTGGGGCAGGGGCCTGCAGCAGGCGTGGAGCAGAGGCAGGGGCCTGAAGGGAGAGGAGCCGTGGTGCGAGGGGCCGTGGGGCGAGGGGCTTGGAGGGCGAGGGGCCGTGGGGCGAGGGGCCTGGAGGGCGAGGTCTGGCGAGGAGGCGTGGAGGTGCAGCAGGTGTGGGGGTGTGCGCCTGGCGAGCAGGGCGCGGTGGGAGGTGTGGAGGTGCGCGGGAGGTTGCGCGCCTAGCGAGGAGGCCGCGATGGGAGGCCTGGCGACCTGGCGATGAGCGGGAGGCGAGGAGGGCGCGGTAGGCGTGGAAGCCTGGAGGCCTGGAGATGGTGGTGTGCGTGAGGCGAGGAGGGCGAGGAGGGCGGCGGGCGTGGAGGCCTGGAGGCGGGAGGCGGTAGGGCGCGGAAGGCGTGATGGCCTAGGGAACGATCATGACGAGGCTGGTAGGTGGGGTAGGGGTAGGTATCGAACATGCTCTGATACCATGTTAAGGAATGTAAAACTGTATATATTCTGTGAGGTCTAGGGGTCCTTATATAGGACTAAACCCTAGGGTGCTCAGAGGAGAACTTACATAAATACCCCTATGGGTTACATAGGGAAACAGTTCATAAGGAAACAGTGATACATGGAAACAATGCATAAGGAAATAGAGGTAAATAAAGGAGCAATAATATATGGTATTCTCTAACATTATTAAAAACATATTTGATGAAGGAAATATTTTTATTTGATGTTGTTTTATTGATGAATAAAATAGGTGAACACATATAAAAGGTGAAAAATGGTGTATATGCACATTATGACATTGGTTTTCTGAAATTTTTATAAGTTATGGACCATTCCCCCTACTTTATTCCTTATCAACAATCCCAATGCCTAGTCTGATCTTGGGGTTCAAGTTTGTCTATATTTATTTTGCATATACATCCTTCTCTTTCTTTTCTTTTTTTTTTCTTCTTTATTCTTTTTTTGGTGTAAATTAATGATAAATATACGATATTAAAAAACAAGTGATGAATGATAAATAATGTGGAAAATTGTTATTTACTGGTGTTTTGACAAGGACTTAAAGCTAAATAAAAGAATAAAAATGTTGAATAATTGATTCATCATTCCCCTATACTTTACCTTTACCATACTCTTAGCAAACACTTATTCTAAAAATAAGTGAAAAACAAAATTAAGAAAAGAAAAAGGAAAGAACTGAGAAGAATTTTGTTTTTTAAATTTATCATCATAAAATCAAAGTATGGAGCTCGGTCAGACCTTTGGATTATTAGTTTGGCGGGACCTTATTGGGAATAGAATTTAAGACCTAACAACCTTTAAGTTCCACAAGTCTCTATTCAGGTCACCTCAACAGTCTGGTTAGGACAAGTCCTCATATGCAAATTCTTATGACTATAAATCTTACTTGTACTGAGTATGTGAAATATATCTCTCCACAACAGAAGTGACAAAGAACAGTCTTTTCTTAGCAAGGTGACCCTAATTCCCCCATCCAGCAACTCTTTCCTCGAGGAGCGGGGTATTTCCTTCAAAGTTCAGGTACGTGTTACGTCCACAATCGAGGGGGGAGAAGATAGAAGAATAAGAAGATAAGTGGAGTGTGACAAGTGTAGCCACAACTCCTTGTGAAGTTGACCAATGTAGCTAAGTCTCCACTAAGATCTACAGTCTCTCCGAAGTTGGACCAATGTGGTCAATATACATAACTTTATTCTTTTATTCTTTTTTTGGAAAACATTTGCTTCCATTTGGGGGAAAGAATTGTTGCATTGCATTGATCTTATCGTGCCACTACTTATATAGAATCTTTCTTTCCTCACATGTTTTGGGGTCTTAGAAAAATTGTGTTAGCAGATCATCCCTCATCCGAAGCTCTATTTCAACCATGGCTCTCGTCTTTAGACATCCATACCACTAGACTATGTTGGGGAGCATTGGCCACTCAAAGTGACTGTGTATGTTTCCATTCGCATGCGTCTCTTGCAGAGGATTCCACCCCTCACTAGCTCATCAATGAAGAGCTACGTCCAAGGTGTTTGTCCATGTTAGTCACTTTTCTAAAAGAATCATGCGTGTGTATGAAATATTCTACTTAGATCAATCAAGATGACATGTGAACATAGTCTTGTGGACTCCAAAAATTAAGTCGCTCTATCTGAAAAGTATCAACTCCATTTCCGATAAGGTCTTTGAAATTAAGTGGGTTAAGGTCTTAACCAAGCTCCATTCTTTGATTTATTCCAGCCTAGTTTAATCTTCAATTTCATTTTTAAAATGCAAATGCAAGAAAATAACATTTTTAAAGAAAAGAAAAGAAAACAAAAGAAGAAAATTTTTTGAAGCTTTTCAGATATATTTGAATTTTTTTATAGATTTTTTCCTTTCCAATTGTTATGGTATTTTTAATAGAGAATTATATATATTCACAAGAATTTACAAGAGTTTTACACAATTTACAAAGAATTTTATACAACAATATATGAAAGAATTATACAACATTTTACAAAAAGAATTTCTATTTAAAGATTTTACGTAGAAAATTTACAAGAGGATTTTATGAACAAAATAATTTTACATATAGTTTTTATTAAAGGATTTTATATACAAGGGTTTTATTTACAATAGAGTTTAATTTACATAAATTACAAATAATTATGACTTTTGTACATGAATTTTACAAGTTTACAAATAGTTTTTATCCCCATAATTTATATCTCGCATGACAAAAAATTTTACAAAAAATTTAGAAACAATTTTACAATTCTTTTCAAATCATTTTACAAAATTTTTTACAATAGTTTACAAAATATTTTACAAAATCTTTTACAAATATTTTACAAAAGCTTTTCAAAACTATCTTTACAAACTTTTTTGCAAAAGATTTTCAAAAATAATTTACAAAATTTTTCAAATCCATTTTACAAAGATTTTATTTTCAAACATTTTCCAAACATTTGTACAATATAAATGATTTTGTTACAAAATAATTTACAAACATTTTACAAGCAAAACAAATTTACAAATGTTTTATAAAAATCTATACAAATTAATTTTAAAAAGGTTTTACAAAGAATTTTTACAAACATTTTACAAAGCATTTTAAAAAAACATTTACAAATAATTTTACAAAAAGTTTTACAAAATATTTTATAAAAATTTTTACAAGAGAGTTTACAAACAATTTTTACAAACACTTTACAAATCATTTTTCAAAACATTTTTTTTAATTTTATTAGCCATGTTATTAATACACAAAAGTACAAGTTATGGCTAAAGTATATATAATATATACAATACACCCTATACTTAGCTCAAACTATGTCCTCATAGTGACCAAAAAGTGACGAAGGAAGACATAACTCGTGTTAATTATAGAAAAGTGAAAAGAATCCTATGCTACAATGACTGAAAGTATAAAAAAAATAAAATGAATAGAAGTCGGTGATCCCCCCTATACTTCCTAAGTATAAAAGATTGTACAAGTGGGGAAAACCAAGGAAGAGAATGTATACGAAATCAACGACTCGACCTGTGCCTCCCCAATACTTAGGGAAAAGATCCCTAAGTATAGAAGATAATATCAATGAGGGAAAAGCGAAAGAATAATCAAAGAAAGGAAAAATAGATATTACCTCCCCTATACTTAGGGTCAGATGACCCTAAGTATAGGCAACAAAATAGAGGTAATAGAACAACCAAAAATATGAACAACACACATTTAACACCTCCCCATACTTAAGATAAAGTGTATCCTAAGTATAGAAAAAATCCTAACCAAGACATGGGGTGTTAAACAAACAACGGAAGAAAGAAAGAATAAAATAAAAAACACAGATATACAAAGAGGTGAACGGAAGAGTAAATCAAGCATGTGATGCAAAAGATGAGAATAAAAGGACACATCTCATACAAAATGGATCGAGGCAACATCAATATTCAACGGATCATGATCAAGAAAAGCCTTCAAGCACTGACCATTGTCCCAAAAGGTGGACTCAGAAGAAAACTCAGATATATCAATGCTATTGTTATCATACACCTTTTTGACTATGTATGGGCCTTTCCACTTGCTCTATAACTTCCCTGGAAATACCTTTAGTCTCGCATTGAATAGCCTTACTCTCTGGTTCGGCTCAAACTGCTTATAGCTGATATGTGAATCATGACATTCTTTCACTCTATCCTTGTAATGTAGACTCCATGAGAAGGTTGTATCACGTAACTGCTCCAGGGCTGCCAACTCTACACTCCTCTGATCTCCTACACTCTTTGGATCCAAGAATATCTCTGTAACTGCCTATAATGACTTGTGCTTGATCTCAATAGGTAAGTGGCATGGCTTGTCATAAATGAGTGGAAAGGGGTATGTACCCAAAGGAGTCTTGAAGGATGTCCGGTGAACCCACATAGCTGAGTCCAAAAGTTGTGACCAATCCTTTCGATGTGGGCGGACAAAAATCTGCAGTATTGTCTTGATCTCCCTATTTGAGACCTCAGCAAAACCATTCATCTTTGGATTATATGGAGTAGCTACCTGATAGTTAATGCTGAACTTGTTAGCAAGGGCCCTTACCATGTCATTGATGAAATAACTACCCCCTCAGAAATCAGAACTCTCGACACCCCAAACTGCAAAATGATATTCTTCCTCAAAAATATGCAAACTGCCTTCGCATCAACGATTCAAGCAGGGATAGCCTCAACCTAATAATTCACATAATCCATGGCCAACATAATGTACTCTAATCATTGACTCATGGGGAATGGGCCCATAAAATAGATTCCACATGCGTTGAAATTCTCATAGAAGTGAATGGGTTGCATCGGCATCATATTACTATGTCCACAAGTACCCATCCTTTGGTAGTCAATACAAATCTTCATGAATGCATTGGCATCCTTGAAGAGTGTAGGCCACCAAAGGCCTGATAGAAGCACTTTTTGCATCACCCTCCTCCCAGAATGATGCCCTCCTACCTCCATTTTGTGGAAATAGATGAGGATAATGTGGTGTTCCTCCTATGGAATACACCTATGCTAGGCACTATCCCCCCCACTTCATGGTAAAGGGTGGTATCCTCCCAATGGTACGACTTGGCCTTCACAAGGAAGGTCTAAAGCCGCTTCCTGGACCAGCCTTGTGGAACATTCTTGGTAACAAGATAGTTTACAATGTCATCATACCATGGAAACAAGGTGATAGAAAGAATTGCCTAATCTAGAAATGTCTCCATGATGGGTGTAGTGAACTCAGAAGTCTCATGAACCTCTAGTCAGGGGAGGTGATCTGCTACAACATTGTTAACTCTTATTTATCCTAATTCTCAATATCAAACTCCTAAAGCAGAAGGATCCATTTAGTAAGACGTTTCTTGGCATCCTTCTTATCCATTAAGTATCTGATGGTTGTGTGGTATGTGAAAATGGTAATATTGGATCCAATGATGTAAGATCTGAACTCGTATAAAGAAAAGACTATGACTAGCATTTATTTCTCTATAACAGTGTAATTCCACTGGGTGAAATCTAAAGTTTTGCTAGCGTCGTCAATAGCATATGGAAGGCCATCCCTCATCTGTCCTAAAACAGCCCCATGATCTTGAATTGGAGAGACCAATCAGGTGGCTGAAGGAAAATTGCCTATACAACCAGATTCTTAAGAGTCTCGAAGGACGAAAGATATTTATCATCTACAAAGAACTCGATGTTTTTCATGAGAAGATCAATAAGCGGTCGGGCAATTCGACTGAAGTCCTGAATGAACCGTCGGTAGAAATTGACATGCCCTAAAAAAACCGCAACTTCTTCAGATTAGATGGTGGATTGAGCTTCTTGATGATGCGCACATTGGTTGAATCAACCTCAATGCCCCTTGTTGAAGATGATATGACCGAGTAATGTCCCTTGAATCATCATGAAATGGCTCCTCCCAAGATAATACAAGATTGACCTCCACACAACATTGAATCATGCGATCTAGGATAGAAAGTCCTGATCGGACCTGTCACAAATTTTATTCCTGACGAGAAAGAAGCTTACTGAGTGAGCAAGCGGGGAGACCTCAATCCAGGAATGATGAGAAATGTGTCAATAAAAGTCATGAGGAATGGATCTGAGACTGATGGTTGACCGACCCCTGAGCCTGAACTTGTCGACAACCTCTTCCAATATCAATAGGTTGATTGTCCTGCATCTTCCAAAGCATCAAAATCATTGCCATTGATCGAGAATTCATCCATGAAGACCTCAAAAAAATGCATCCACTATGTCCAATAAAATTGAAGCATGCACCTTTGGAATGTACATGGGGCACTACATTAACCAAAGGGCATCCATCTAAAAGCATACATTCCGGACGGATAGGTGAATGATTTTTTTCCTAGTCTTCGAGCGTAATGGACACCTGATTATATCCCAAGTAAACATCAAGAAATTAGTAATAACTCTTCCCAGCTAATATCTCAATAATCTTATCAATGAATGGTAGTTGTAAGTGATCTTTCTTGGTCGCTTGATTAAATCATCTTTAGTCCACGCAGATTCACCAAGAAGTTGGTACTTGGGTAGCAATCTCCTCTCCGTCCTCATTGATAACTATAGTGATACCTGCCTTCTTGGGTACCACATGAAGCGGTCTGACCCATTTAGAGTTGGATATGCAATAGATAAAATCGATGCTCCATCACATGGAAATTTCTTTCATAACCACCTCTTGAAGATTAGGGTTTATCCTGCGCTAAAACTCACGAGATGGTTTGGCATCATCTATTAAAAAGACATGGTGGGAGCAGAGGGTCAGACTAATCCCTAAGAGATATGATATTGACCATCTGATCACCTTGCGATTTCTTTCAATAACCTCCATCAGGCGATATTCTTGGTCACTAGTCAAATCAACAGAGATTATGACTAGAAACATGTTGGGATCTCCTGTAAAGGAATCAACAGGTCATGCTCTGTGCTAATGGCATCAGCTCCAAGTGGGTGGGAGTTGTTAAATATAGCTTCCTAAGGGTTTGAGTGAATGCAACCAGATCTGTATGTGATAGCTCTCTCTGATCATCTGAATCTGATGGAGATTGGCCTACTGATCACTGATAAGATTGTACTAGCTCAGTCCCCATACTGGTTGTCGGTTATCCAGAAATCAAACATAGAATATACTCATCAAACTATCCATGTCTTAATTGGAGGGATTACTATCTGAAATACCATAAATAATGACATCAATACTAGCATTAGCTTCCTCAGCCTTTAATGTATCCTGCTCCACAAGTGTGCTCTCCAAACTGTCATCAACCAGTGACTTGAAATCTGACAAATCTAAAATCGTCACAAGAGAACGTGAAATCGGATCTTCCCAAACTGCTTCATCATTTGTAATCACAAAATCACACTCATGATGGATGTCTGGCATTGTGTCTGACATCTGCTCTGAGCTGGTTGTGATAATGGAATCCTCGATCATCTCTAATTGTATAATCTCGCCCTCGAAGCAAAAGTACACCATCCCACTACCATAATCTGACCCGACCTTTGTGGTCACCAAAAAAGGTTAGCCTAATATGATCGGGGTATCGGTCACACATTGAGGGACCTCCACGTCCAACACGACGAAGTCCACAAGGAATTGTAAACCCTGAATGGTAATGGCAATGTCCTTGAGTAATCCCTTCAGTCTCTTGACCGATCTATCAGCAAATTGTAAGATCGTTCTGCTTAGTCTAAGATGCCCAAACTTGAACTTGTCAAGCAAAGTAGAAGGACGGAGGTTAATCGGGGAACCACTGTCTAATAGTGTACAATAAAATCTCTGTTCATGTATCTGACATCTGACATATGGAGCTCTTGTACTAGGTCTCTTGGCTGGGTGGTAGTTCTGAATGGCATAACATGTTGCCTTGATGAGCACGTGGATCTCTGAACAGGGGTTATACCTCTTCTTTCTTTGGATTGTAGTCTTCTCTATAAAGCCCTTATGGAAGAGAGGTATGTGTGCCAAGGCCTCTTAAAGAGTCAAATGGATATGGAATCTATCAATCATGCTCTCGTTGAACTCCATGAGTTGTCTCTTTTTGGGATTTTCTTTTTTATTTCCTTTCCCTAAGTGGAGTGCTCGAGGAAAAGGAACAAATGGACCCTCCTTGGAAGTATGAGGGTCAGAAGTAAGAATAGGTCTTCTCAAATGTGTATGACTATCATCAAAAAGATCATTACCATCGTCACAAGATGAACTAGTTGATAAAGAAGAATATTTTCTTTTATTTCTTTTTGGATTTTATGTTTTATACATTTTTTATATTTTTCATTCATCATCACTAAATACAAGTAAAGGAATATCAGAAGGTATATATGTACAAGTGAACTTGGTGGCATCACCAACACCATCAACAGTATGTATAATAGCATCATCACCGCTCTCTGTCTCAACAAGTATGGTGGCATCAGCACCACAATATACATCTGGAGGAATGATGACAATAGTACTGTCATTTCGCTCATCTAGCTCGCCTGAATATGCATGTGCATCCTCTCCTTGCATAGACGAGATGTCGCCAGCTAGAGCTCTATCGCTCCTATGTGTCACAAAATCAGCATCAAACAAATAAAGAATATCACCGTGTACCTCACTCGATATGGTAGACTCTATCAGTTGTACATGCTCGGGCTTCCTCTTCATGTTGTTTAGGCTTTTATTTATTTTTATGTATAATTTATTACATGTTACTTTTTACAAGTATATACATAGGTATATTGACCTATGTTTTGAGTATTTTATTTTTATTTGTATTTTTATTTTATTATTTATATAAATTGATTTTATATTTATAAATTATTTTAATGTACATAAATATATTTATATTTTATTTTTCTGTTGTTATTTATATACTTAGTTAAATAAGGGTATTTATGATATATGTATAAGTATTATATATTCATCTATGTATCTTTGTGTATTGTTTTATTTTATTGTTTTCTTTATGGTCTTATTTTATTCTAAACATGTACATAAGTTATAAATAATATTTACAAAATTATAAAAAAATATAAAATAATGAAAATAAAAAGAATAAATAAAATGCATATTTTATTTTGGTATATAGTATAATAGGGGTCCAAAACCTAACTTTTGCATCATTACTCCAAATTGAATGAAACCACCTTCATTACGAAGGATATGGGGAGGTCCTTAATCCCATCACGGAAAGCATAAGGATCGCATCGTATGCGATCGGGAGCGACTAGTCGCTCAAGGCAGCGGAATTTAAAGTTTTTCAAATGATGAAACCACATGATCCAAGAACACTTCTTGGGTCATTTCATCCAAACCACAAACGAGTATTAAGTTTACCTCTTGAAGCATGGTTGAGATCAAGTCTCTAAACGAAGAGAGCTCCTGTCTAAAGTCTGACCTAATAAAGGAGAAGCTTGCGAGCGCATTAATGAGACGTGTGCTCCTTGCAATCCATGTTGATGATCCAAGCGGCGAATCTCCTGATCTCGTCACACGAGATCTAATGTCTTTTTAACGAGCTAGGCACACCAAAGGAGACAGAGATCCACGAGCAAACAATCTGGCATTATAAAGACGATGATGCAGCGATGGCGACTCTCTCTAGGGCTCCATGGTGGACGGCCACAATGAGAGAGAGGGAGAGAGTTGGCGTGTAGAGAAAGAGAGAGAGAGAGAGTTTAATTCCTTTTGGAATTATATGTGTGTAGTCTAAAAGGCAAGGGATACCCTTCCTTTTATACTAGTTGGATTTATATGGATCTCAATCCATGCGCCCTCTTAGTCCAACAGTTTAGATTAAGAGGTTATTGATCAATGGACATGATTTCTCGCTATAAATTTGCAACAACAAATTTAATTAAAATAAATTAATTATATCCCTTTATCAAGATATAAATTAATTCATTTTAATTTCAATTATAATAAAAATATAGAATAAGGAGGCAACCACCACCCTAAAAGAGGGTGCTCATCCCTCTCTTTGACTTGGTTAAGGTGGACGACCACCTTGTTGGTGGTTTTGCCTTCCTTAATATATATTTATTATATAGGATAAAATATAACAACTATTATTGCATTTATCTTCACAAAATCATTCGAAATTAAATTTGTGAAAACATCAATCATGCCTTGATAATATTAATCATATTCATATATTCAACATAATATGTAAACTAGATTTACAATTAATTGTTTATTGTTAATCAAATTCACAATAGCATATAATTTGTAATTCTATTTACAATTAAATCTCTCCATCATATTATAAATCATATTTATAATATCCATGATTATTGTGGATAGTGATATCCATATTAATCATATCCTTGATAATTAAATCATATTTTATCATCTTGGATCTCTATTCTCATGTGCCCAAACATGAATTACATTCACATTATTCATATCTTTGATAATTAAATCACATTCAATCATATTAGATAACTCTTTTTATATGGTCAAATAATATGAATCAAATTCATATCATTCATGATAATTAAATCACATTTAATTATCCATTTCTCAATGCTCGGATACATATATCAATAATGAAATTATCATTGAGCTCTTTCAAGTACAATATGTTTTTCTCTATGGATACTTGGGGATAATCATGTTCAGATCAAGGTCCAACATTTGGACAAAGATTAGATCACTTCTCTATGAGAGGAGTCACTAAAATTCAGACATGTTTCATCACTCCCTCGGAATGGAAGCGTCATGGTTATACAATCGTTTATGATCACATCACCCTCGGGTATTCCTAATATCTATACATCCTGCATACTGGAAGAACCCATAGAATAAACCCAAAGTTTTAGATCTCTTTTAGATTGCCTCATTCAGGGTTTATCACTAAGTTTCTCATTTGACTATTGGGAGTTGGTACAGATCATGTACTTTCCAAAAGCATATATCATACCCAGGTATTGATCATATACTTTCCAAAAGTATATATCAAACCTACAAATTCAGTCAAGCTTCTAAAGCAAGATGATCGTGCACGAAATTTGATTCTTCACAATATCTCATGAGTGAGCTCATGTCTTCTGATTCAGTAAATGAAGCTGTATGATCCCTTTGAGAGATCGTATTACTCATATTCGCTTATATTTACACCAACGTGTCGGTGTACAGACCTTGGTTAGGTCATCAACCTATTGGTCTGCCAAATGTACATACCCAGACATATAGTAACACTTCTGTCTCTGGTCAGAGGATGTGTGCCTATATCGTGACAGCATACGACATAGGTCTTTGGTTATCTTGATCTTGTCAAGTCAACTCTTCTACCTAACTTATCTAACACCTCTGAGTCTCTATTCCTATGCAGAGGACCTGCTTCAAGAGATCGGCTAGATATCAGCCTTTAGAGAAAGGATTGTCATCTCCTACTCATGCTGGAGATCATCTCTTAATAATCGTTTGATGGTGATTGATGAGTCCTCAATCTAACTCTTTATATATTCATCCCTGCATCTGTCTCGATGATTCAACAACTGAATCAATAGCTATATGATCATTAAGACGACCATGGTACATAACCCAAATTGTACCACGGGACCTATTATGCAAATTTGTTATTCTTTATTTTAGATCACGGAATGATATTTGCAATAACATTTATTGCATAATGGCTCGTTGTGGGCTCGCATGTCCAACAATCTCCCACTAGCCCAAAGAGCCACTAATGGGCTAATCTTTAAACCCATACTCATGTGACAATCATAGATTATTTAGAAAAATAGCTTGGTAAGCTGATCAGTCCCTCTATTCCCATGAGACTACACGAAGTCTTTTTACGGTACTTGCATATCTCCTAGTAACAGTGCTCGCATCTAATGCGAATGTTGCATCATATGCAACCAATACTCAATATTGTCAATTATAGTGTCATTGACACTACAGCTTAATAATTATTATAACCAGGTTTTTCATTATCCTTAACAAAATACCCTTATTCCTAGAGATCTCGATCTCCTAAGATATTCGCAGTTAAGACCTTTCATATCTCTATATATAAAGTCTTAATTTTTTGAATCAAAGACTTTGAGATCACTATCTCTAAGTCTTATCATCTTTGAAGGTATTGTTATTACTGCAACTAAGTGTTTTATCTCCATAGTAAGATTAGCAACAATTTACTACTCCCACTACATGGCAGACATCTGGCTTTTGTACACATCTAGCATACATCCGACTTCTCATGGATGATGCACAAGGGCTAGTAGTTTTAGAATTCACTTCCTCAACTCTTTGAGGTGCTATCCCTTTAGATAGGTCAGTACCATATCTTAAGGGAAGGAAGCCTTTATTGAGATTTTTCCCGAAAATGGAACATGTAAAAGGTGTACCACTAATGTGATGGTCCCAATACCATCTTCTCTTTGCTTCTGAAAAACTTCAAAACTAAGATCCAAGAGGTATCCTTGCGATCATATCTCAAGGTACGGAATAGCCAGTCTACAAAACACTTATTATTATCCAGATTATTAGGATATCATCTGCATTTAGCATGATGAACACAATGGCGCTCCCACAAAGCTTCACAAGGTTCATCAAGATTCTATCTGAAGTCATAACACTTATCATTTCATCAAATCCAATGTTCCAACTACAAGAAGCTTGTTTGAGTCCATAGATGGAGTTCATCAGCTTGCACACCTTGCTTTCCTCAACTATGAAGCCCTGGGGCTACTTCATATGAATATCCTCGGAGAGTATTCATAGAGGAATGCAATCTTGACTCGCATGTCATAGATGCCAAAGTCAAGTTATGTAGATATGGTTAGCAATATTCTGACGAGTTTAAGCATGGTCACTAGATAGCAAAGTCTCATCGCATGTGATGCCTTCTTTTTATGTGCATCTTGATGATACGAGCTGTGCTTTGAAGGTCTCTACCTTCTCATCAGGTTCCCTCTTTCTCTTAAAGATCCATTTAGACATTAACGGGTCTTACCCATATAGGTGGATCCTCGAGGGTCCATATACAACAATTGTATATGAAGTAGACTTCAGACTTTATTGCTAACATCCTTCTTTCCATATATGATCCTCAGAAGCTTCATCATATGATGTCAGATCATTGTCAGACTTTAACTGACACATGGAATCCATCCTCAAACTCATTTGAAGTGGTATGAGTGTTTCACCTTTAGTTGTCTTTTTAGTTTCTGATTTTAGGAGCCTCATTATCTTCTCAAGATTAAATGAGTTCCTTCACTTCATTTTTCAGCTTAATTCTCAAGAGTCTCATCCTCTAAGAATCATATCCTTAGAGATGAAATCTTTTTAGAATCCCAAGGTCATAAAGTAGGTATCCAATACCATCCTTTATTTTCCTAATGAAGTAGCACTCTTTGGTGATAGATTCCAGCTTACTTGCATCCATGACAAAGTTATGGACCAAGCAACCCTAAATCCTCAAGTGTCCAACACTAGGCTATGTTCCAAACCATAGCCTATGAGCATGTTTGTGTTTAGATTAACATGGAATCTTTTTAAGGATATATATTGTAGTCTCTACTACGTATATACCTGAAAACTAAGAGGTAATTATGCTAAGATTCTTCATTAATCAAATCATGTCACACATGATCCAATTGTATCTCCCTACAACTCTATTGAGTTTAGGCTTACCAGGAGAAGTGAGATAGGAATGATATTCCTATCTCCATAAGGTGTTTCTTTAAATTCATCTAATAGGTACTTGATACCTAGGTTTGATCAAATTCATTCATTTTCATTCAAACTTTGATTCTAAACCAAAATTGTGAAATCTTTGAACATTTCAAAGGTTTCTAAGGTAAAGGGAAGATATCTCATATCACAAATAATCATCGAATGATATCACATATCATCAATGTTTATTATGATATAGATGATCCACATAGATCAATATGTATGAGATCCTGAATACCGTGACATCTTACACCATTCTCAGAGAAGGGTTGTATTGGATATTTTACTTTGAACACAATATTCACAAGTATGTAAGATTTGAAATTTCAGATAATCTAAAGTTCCATCTCTTACTAGTCTATTCATCAATAGACATATGTCCAAGGCTTTATGCCGGATCATTGTCAAATGATCTTCATCCTCCTATTGATCTTTGAAGGTTTAATTTTCAGTATTAAAAATGCTAATGAACCATTAATTAATTTTCTAATTTGGTGGAGTTCTCCAGATGTCAGATTACTATATGAAATATATCCATCATAACTCTTTATGTTAGGTCTATTCAAGAACTCATGTTTATTTCCAACATTCAGAAATAAAAAATGAGTGTATTCTAATTTCCAGGTCATAGAGACATTCTCTAGGACTAAGGGCTCTCCCACTGAAATATGAAGTCTATTTATCTGATAGAGATTGTTGCAACAATTGCATCAATATCCATGTAGATGACTATTTTACCTTAAGATACCCTCCAGGCTTATCCTTAATCTCTATGTCAAACTCTTGGAGTAGAAGGATCCATCTGGTCAATCTGGCTTTGGCATCCTTCTTTGCCATGAGGTACCTGATGGTAGTATGATCAGTGTATAAGGTCACTCTAGATCCGATAATGTACGATCTGAACTTATCTAGGGTGAAAACTACGGCTAGCATCTCCTTCTCAGTGACAGTGTAGTTCCGTTGCGCGGCATCCAATGTACGGCTAGCGTAGTGAATGGAAAATGGGACTCCATCCCTCCTCTGTCCCAGCACGGCCCCTACGGCAAAATCGGAGGCATCCATCATGATCTCGAATGGGAGAGACCAATCAGGCGGCTAAAGAACAGGAGCCTCAACAACACATCTCTTGAGAGTCTCAAACGATGAAAGACACTTGTCATCGACAAGGAACTCGTTGTCTTTCGTCAGCAGATCAGTCAACAGTCGGGCAATCCTACTAAAATTTTGAATGAAGCGTCGGTAGAAACCGACGTGCCCCAGGAAAGACCGTAACTGCCGCAAATTGGACAGCGGTGCGAGTTTTCTAATGACATCTACCTTGGCCGGATCAACCTCCATGCCCCTGTTGGAGATGATATGGCTAAGCATCGTCCCCTGAATCACCAGGAAGTGACTCTTCTCCCAAGACAGCACAAGGTGAACCTCAATGCATCGCTGAAGGACTCGGTCTAGGCAGTCAAGACAGGAGTCGAATCCGTCGTCGAAGACCGAGAAATCATCCATGAAGACCTCCAAGCACTCCCCCACCATGTTCGAAAAGATTGGCAGCATGCATCTCTGGAAAAGTCACGGGGGCATTGCATAGCCCAAATGGCATGCGTCTAAAGGCATATGTACCAAAGGGACATGTGAAGGTAGTCTTGTCCTGGTCCTCGGGAGCGATGGCCACCTGATTGTAGCCGGAGTACCCATCCAGAAAACAGTAGTGGCTCTTCCATGCCAGTCTCTCAATGATCTGATCTATAAAGGGCAGGGGGAAATGATCTTTCTTGGTGGCCTGGTTGAGTCGTCTGTAATCCACGTAGACCCGCCAAGAAGTGGGTATCGGGGTTGCGATCTCCTCTCCAGACTCGCTGACTACTATAGTGATGCCCGTCTTCTTGGGCACTGATGAATCCACGTTTCATCATCTTTATTCTATCATTTCGGCCTCAAAAACCCTAGTAAA
Organism: Ottelia alismoides; assembly: GCA_037367405.1. Classification (NCBI taxonomy): domain Eukaryota; kingdom Viridiplantae; phylum Streptophyta; class Magnoliopsida; order Alismatales; family Hydrocharitaceae; genus Ottelia; species Ottelia alismoides. The sequence goes on from JAZKJV010007200.1 coordinate 565,571, forward strand.
TGCTTGTAAATAGCATTAATTAGAGCATATTAGCATTCATGCATGTATCTGTAAATAGTGTATAAAATATTGTAATTAAAGCCAAAATCATAGAATAAATAAAAGAAAAGAAAAAGAATAAAATATTGTAAATATTTTATGACCCAAAACCCCGAGACCTAGGCATCTTGATGAATAGGTCAACAAGGAATAAAGTGGGGGAGATAAGGGTCAAATACCTATACTTTTTAATTCATTCTTTATTCATTTTGGGACCTATTTTTGGTTCCACTTCTTATACATCAAATAAAGAAACTTTATACATGAAAAGTGTAGATAATTAAATAAATAAAAATATAAAATTGATTTCATTCAAAAAATAATGTACAGAAAAAAAGTTATAGTCTGAACAAAAATCCAGAATCCCAACTTCCCAGACCCGTATCTCACAAATGAAAACCCCAAATGCAACAAACTCACCTTTGATTGTATATAGAAGAAAATAAGCTATTTAATGGCGGTGGTTTTGCATTTGGCGGAGCTACGGTTTGAAAGTTGAGTTTTGGACCCACATTGTACAATTGTACTAATTAAAATATTCAATTTATTATTCATTCTTTATTTTTGTTTTTTTTATATTTTTATAATTTTGTAAATATTACTTATAATTAATTTGTATATTAAAATCAGAATAAAAGTACAAAAGAAACACAAATAAAAATACTTGTATATATCATATACATAGGTACGATACCTATAAATATACCGATATGATACATACTTATATTTTATTTAATATACAAAACACTTCAGAAAAATAAAATAAAAATATAATTATGTGTGTAAAAGTATTTTATAATTTTATAAAATACTAAATAAAAATAATAAAATTTAAAATTCATAAAATATAAATCAATTAATAAAATATATAGACATTATACCTACATAAGCTTTAAAAAGCAACTTGTAAAAATATGCCTCATAAAAAATAATTAAAAATCATAATAAAATACTTTATAAATTAATAAGCATTTTTTATTAAATAACCTATAATTAATTAAATCATTTAATATTTTTATTCATTTTATAAGACTTTTATTTACTGTTTGTCTTTTTGCAGATGACGTGGCCCAATCAGGCCACGCCATCCATTGACCGGGGGTCAACTTCTTGACCCCAGGTCTGTGACCGTAGGACATGCTGAGGCGCCCACTTTCTTGGATTTTTCGCGGGTGGATCTTTCACCGATTAGCAAAATGCCCTTCACGACTTTTGATCCTGGTCCATAGCTCCTACACGCCCTACATTTACCTTGGGCTCTGAACCATCGATCTTCCCGTTATTCCTCGTTCTTCGAGCATGCTTGACCTCAGTTCAAAACCATCCCAGTTCCCCCTTCCATCTTCGAACCATTTTTTGGCCGAAGCCAACACCTCCGAGAATCCACCGTGTGTCCCCGGTGACAAAGGGTTGACCCAGCATCTTCGTCGAGGTGTGGCTAAGGTCGGAAGTGTGTTCCTGCCACCTCCAATGGACGCGTCATCGTGAGGTTTCCACCTCGCCTTCCTAGGCTCGAGGTTCACTCTTTCCGTTTGATTTTCTTGCATTTTCTTTGCTATATTAGGTTTAGGATTAGATCGATTACTTGTCCCTTTCGATTCGCACGCAACTTCGCCTCACATCAGCACAAGCTCCGGCGAGCTCCATTTTTTGCTCCATACACCGAACAATCATCTCGTTTCTGTCTTGGGACCCCCTACTATCGTACTTGTGTTTCCATTTGCAGGTCCTAGAGGCCAGAAGACCCCCTCCTGGGGTCGATTTTTGCAGCAACCGTGCTACCTGGAGCCCCCTCTCCGTCCATGACCTCACGGCAGCGCATCGGAGCTTCTTAGCCCATTTTGGCTTCGAAGTTGAGTCAGGGGTCCTTCCAGGAATCGTTGGAACGCTCCAGCGGCAAGAACGGAGGCCGGAGCGATGCTAGCGCGCTGATCGAATTTCGCAAGGGGCGGCGCTCTTCCCTGTTCTTGCAGAGGGGTTGCCCGTCGTCCGATCCAAGGGGAGCGCCAGAAGTTTCAACCACCATCGGATTTTGCGAACCTTCAGCCGTTGATCGTCATTAGGCGATCTAATCTAGGCCGTAGGTGGCGAAGAGGCATCGTGGGCTCGGAGCTTGACACGTGGATTAAGTGGAGTTCATCCCACCGTTCATCAACCCGCGGGCGTGGGTATTTTGTGCACACCTCCTCGCCAGGTTTTTGTATTTAACGATTAATATTCAAACATTTGTCTGCATTGGAATACTTTTGGAAAATTTACATCGAGGTCCCGGTTTCCATTGTAATACTCATCAGCCCCTGCCAGTCACGTACGTCGCGCACGTGACTTGGCGATTTTGCGAAAGACCCCGGGCTTTTTGTTTATTTACGTTTAGTACCAAAACATTCAGTCACAGTTATAAAAGTTCTGGCACTTTTACATTCAGGCCCCTCGCTTTTTGAAGTATTGCATTTTAGCCCTTCCCAAGCGCGTGCATCGCACGTGCGAGGGTAGGTATTTTGCGCGTAAGGGCTTGCGCCTTTTGCTATTGTCATTTAGTCAAGAAGTATTTTGCTTAGTCATAATTTTTGTGTGAAAATTGCCTGCAAGCCCCTAGATTCTTTTCTTTTGCTAAATAGTCCCTGCCAGGCTTAGAATTTTTGTGAGCTTGTCTTATTTATTTAGAGCATCATTTTAATTCGAAAAATTCTCAAAAATTCAAGTTAAGCTCCTGTTCATTTGCACTTTCACGCCATATTTTTAGTTTTGATTTATTACATTCTCATATTTATTAAAAATCAAAAACTTTCCATTTCAGTACTGTCTAGCTTAGAAAATACCAAAAAATATTAAAATACCTTGAAAAATTCCAAAAAAATTACCTACTATCTATTTTAGTTCATTAGCGAATCTAGAATCCTCTAGAATGTTCTAACTTAATTTCCAAGTTCGGGATAAGTTTTGGCTAAAACCATGGGACAAAACCATGGGCCACTAAACCATGGTTAAGGTCTAAACCATGGTTTTCTAACCATGGTTAGTGGTTTTCTGGGGCCTGTAAATAGACCCCCTACCCATTCATTCTCTACAACTTCCACTACCACCACCACCCCAAGGGCTAGGGTCGAGAGGTCGGGAGGAGGAGTGGGAGGTAAGGGAGGAGCGCTAGCGAAGCACTGCCGGGAGAACGAGGAGGAGAAAGGTATGATCCTCTCTTAGTTGCTTCGTAGTCCAAAAATCACAAAAAAATTCAAAACCAAAACCTAAAAAATTAGAAAATACTCAAAAAACTTCAAAAAATTCTAAAAAATTATAGAAAACTCTAAAAATTTAAATTCATGTCCTGTAGGTTCTATATTTTATTCTCTTTGTTTTAAAACTAATTTGGGAAAATTTTGAGATCATTTGACATTTTTCCTTCCCATTTTAGTCTTGGCCAGATTGTTAATTCACTGTTTTCTTTATTTCAGTTTTTAAAAATACCAAAAACATTTTGAAAAATACCCAAAAATCACAAAAACAGTAAAAAATCATAAAAACACCAAAAAGATTTTATTTCTGAATTTTTGACTATTTTTACATATTTTTTTAAATATTCTATCCCCTCTTTTATTATATAGCTTATAAATTCCAATATTGAAAAAAATATAAATTATAAAAATATAAAAAATCAGAAAATTAAAAATCAAAATATAAAAATAAAAATTAAGAAAAAAATTAAAATTAAAAACCCACAAAAATATTTGCATTGCCATAGTGTAGACAATATTTCACATTCACACACACACACACTTGCTTGATCTACCCTGTTTGCTCCCTGTGTTCGAACTCTCTGCATACTTGCTCTATACACCATTTATGTAGAGTTAAAAATAAATTTTAACTTCACATTTATTTCTTATTGCTTGATCTATAGTGTGGGTTAATTGTTGATTAATTAGGGATTTTTAGCAGTCACCGCAGCGACCCTTGTGTTCCTGCTTTGTGTCGAATACTAGACTGTTAGAAATCCCTAGTTATCAAAATGACGCCGTTGCCGGGGAGCAACAGCGCGTAGATCTTATTTTTGTTGTGTTGTGATCATTTGTCTGCACTTCGCGGCTTTTATTTCTATTTGTATTATTTTTGATATTTCTTGTTTGAATTGTCTAACCTCTCTCTTGTATGACTTCTTGCGAGAACTGCGGATCGAGGGAGGAGCTCTCTTCCAAAAGCACCTGCGCACCCACGTGAGGCGACTTGACTTAGCACGAAGGCGGGCTAGGAGAGGATTTTGAAGACAGTTCTAGTATATTTATTTATTGCATTTATTAGTGTAATTTGTGTGTGAGAGAGAGAGAGACTCTATTTGTTGTAATAATAGAGGTACCCCGGACATTTAGACTCTCGAGCCTAACTTCCAAGTGTTTGTACACTTGGGGGCTCGCCGCGGTTTTTGTCGGCTTTCTTCGCATTCTTTTTATTTTGTTTTGTTTTTCATTTTATTTATTTTGTGTGATTGAGCCCCTAGTTTTAGCATTGCTTGCAATAGACTAAGGCCAAACACTTAATATTTTGCATGCACCTATAGTCTCGTTTGGACTTAGTCAAATTTTAAACAGTTGATCATCACCTTCAATCCGTCGCGCCGCGAGCTCTCCCTGCCAAGCGCTTCTCCTGAACTCTATTTGTCGAGAGGAGGAGGGGTGAGCCTAGGCCGGACTTTAGGATTGAGGATTTGTGGTCAACTTGTGGTTCTTCACGATAATAGCAATTTCTGAAACTTAGGGCGATTTCATCGGCTTTGCATTTGCATATAGATAGGTTTCAATTCTGCTGAGCATCTTTGCATGTAGAGTGCTGGAGGCAAGATGAGCATTTCTCTTTAGCATACATCATTGATTTATCGCTGGCATTGCTTTTCCGCCTCTCCCTCTGATTTTGCCAACCTAGGTGCTAAGTGAAATTGACTCCTCCTTAGGTTCGTACATTCTTCACTAAAAATCCAAAAAAGGTGATAACCAAATAAAATCGGGACTGCTAATATTTACTTGGCCCTAAAATCCACCAAAAAGATAATCTTCTCTTGGGGCGAGTAATCCCCTCATTGTCTACATTTTACATTGCTCGCGCACACACTAAGGTTAGTGCCCAAATCCCATATTCATCCCCCTAAGTGTTTGTGCAATTTTGGACTTCTCACCTAACTTTAAAACAGACAAGATAAAAAGAACGCTCTTTGCGGTCTCTACCGAGTTGAGTAGGTGAATTGAGGGTTTGTCTTATTTTCATTTTTTTTCTGTGATTGTTGTGTGTGGCCTAGATCATCTCTGCGCACTTGCGCCTTCTTCTTCACTCTCTTGACTTGACCGACGTGCTCCCCCGAATCATTTTCTTTTGATTTTGAGATGGACCCCTGGAGTGTATTTTATCCGGACTTTGCGGATCCCTCGCTTGCCCCAGCCGGTCCACCTCCCTTTTATCAGGAGGATCATCCTCCTACTTTTTCTGATTTTTGTACATATCCGCCTCAGCCACAGTATTAGACCTCGGACTTCTACCCAACCCCATCCCCACCTATGTATTACCCACCTCCACCTTCACATCCACCCGAGTCTGACCTGTTGGAGTCACCTCCCGCGACTTCCATGAGTGTTGTCATGAACCTAATGCTAGAGCATATCAATTTTATGAAGGAGAACCTTGCCACTTTGAGAGAATATCGGAATAGTGCTCCTTTTGTCGGGGATACGGCTTCACTTGTCGGTAATCATGGGAGCTTGCAATCGCCAAAAATACAAAAAAATGAGAAAATTTTAAAAATCCAAAAAGAGTTCGGGAGACCTTTGGTTGATTCAGACCGTGAGGAGAGAGTCCACTTGCCAGAACCTTGTCCACACATCCATTCATACTTAGTCCCACCTTTGACCCCGAGGATGCCGCTGTACAGACTGCTCTTGGCATGCCTCGTGTATACACTGATTCCGACTTCCTCCATTGTATGGAGGAAGTCCAAAAATTCAAAAAAATGCTATCTGACCCCGAAGTGGTGGCCACTATTCATGAGCTCATCCAGGCCCCACTTCAGCAGGCCATGACTAATTTATCTGCCCCTCTTCCCAAGAAGAGAAAGTGGAGGAGCAGGTCTGAGCGTCACATTCTGACCATGGCCACTGCCTACGCCATCACACACCGTCCCATTCCCAAAAAGAAGAACACAGCTACACCTTTCATCACTTGCACCATCTCTGACTACACTTGTGATCGCACTCTCCTAGACGGCGGTGCATCTATTAGCACATTACCCTTCTCACTAGTACAGTCTCTTCACTTAGGGCCTCTAAAGAAAACCAGGATGATCGTTCAGTTTGCTGATGGATCTATCAAGAGGCCGAAGGGTATCCTTGAAAACGCCGTCATTTTTATTCAGGGCACGAGCCACCAATGATGGAGATCCAGACGACGGTGCTGAGGCCATCGTGAGACCAGATGCAGACGGTGGTGCTGATGCCACCATTTTGGATGCAGAGCTAGAGCGTGGTGCTGATGTCGCGAAGACAGGTGCCGGTGGTGGTACTGAGGCCACCACATCGACTTCCGTTGAGCTTCCCTCTGTGATGTTACCGCCTTTTGTATCTATAGACTGTGGTAACAAGAAAAACAAAAATATGAATAAAGGAAAGGTTTCTGTTCACATTGCGGATCCATATGTGTTGAATGATGATGATTGTATGGATTCTATTCCTTCACATGCACATGGACCTATTCCTAGTCCTCCATCTGAGGAGGCCCCTACCATCCCCTTCCCTGAGGCACTCCGCCGGGCGAAGGGGAATAAAAGAGAAAATCCTAAAAAATATCAGCATGTAGAGTTCAGCAATCAGATGATAGACAGATTCCATATTCAGCTTACTCTACAAGAAGCACTTGAGCACATACCCCTCTTCAAAAAGAACTTGAAGGAGAAAACTACAGTCCGCAAGAAGAGGAGGAACCACAGAGATCAGATCCATGTGCTCACTCATTCCACTTGCTACACTATTCAGAACAAACTGCCAGCCAAGCGACCTGATGCAGGAGCTCCCTATATCAGATGCGAGATTCAAGAGCAGCAGTTTGATCGTACTCTGTTAGACAGCGGCTCTTCAATTAACCTTCTTACGGCAGCCTTACTCGACCGATTCGTGTTTGGTCCTCTTCTTAGGAGCAGGACAGTCCTTCAGTTTGCTGATAGGTCGACTAAGAGGCCGAAGGGGTTATTGAAAGACGTGGTCGTTACCATTCAAGGCCTGAAATTCCCTGTGGACTTTGTTGTGTTGGACATGGAGATCCCTGAGTCGGTAACCGATGCCCCCATCATACTCGGACGTCCATTCTTGGCCACTGCCAAGGCGGTGACCGACCATGATAGTGGGAAGGTATGTTTTCACGTAGAGGGAGAAACCATACAAATAGAGACGATCGAAGAAACGAGAGCCAGAGAACTAGAATGCTCAGAGCAGTCCAGCGAAGCAGCGCAGATGACCGAGGAAGAGCTAGACATCCACCGAGAGTGTGATTTTGTGATGATAGATGAATCTTACTGGACAGATCCTGTAGCACCGACCCTTGCCCTGCCTACAGATTCATTATATCTAAAGCTCATGGCAGTCGAGAGCTTGGAGAGCACACCCCTGGACGAGGATACACTTGAGGCTGACAGTGTTGGGACGAGTGGTGCTGATGACTTTCAATCTTGTTCATCTTCTTCTGATCCCTCGGATTAAGACATTGATTGGGATGACTTCGATGACTATTTACCTTGTCTGATTCCTTCTGAGCCAACAGCCATGACAGAGTGCGAGCCAGTGCAGTTCATTGATGATTCAGCAGGATGCCCTTCGTCAGAGATTCATGCAGAGCGAGAGTTTTCACATGCAGACCTGATAGACTTCACACAAACATATTAGAAGTCAGATCTACCACCTCCTAGTTGTCCAGAACTGAAACCTCTGCCGCAGTCGTTGAAGTATAGATTCCTTGCGGGTGAGACTGATATGCACCCAGTCATTATATCAGCAGGTTTGACTGGAGAGCAAGAATCTCGTCTGATGGAGGTTCTTGAAAGAAACCGCAAGGCGATAGGTTGGAGTATAGCTGATCTCCAGGGGATTAGTCTGGCTCTGTGCTCTCACCATGTCTATCTTGAGGATGACGCTAGGCCGTCGTGTGAGTTCCAAGGACGGCTGAACCCGAATCTTCGAGACGTAGTCATGAAAGAAATTTCGAAGTGGTGGAGCGCCGGTTTTATCTACCCCATCTCCGACTCCAAGTGGGTTAGTCCATTGCATGTGGTACCCAAGAAGACGGGTATCACTACAGTTGTGAACGAGTCTGGAGAGGAGATCGCTACCCGAGTATCCACTTCTTGGAGGGTCTGTGTGGACTACAGACGATTAAATGAGGCCACCAAGAAGGATCACTTCCCGCTGCCATTCATCGATCAGATTATCGAGCGGCTAGCTGGGAAGAGTCATTACTGCTTTCTTGACGGGTACTCTGGATATAATCAAGTGGCCATTGCGCCCGAAGACCAGGAGAAAACGACATTCACCTGTCCGTTTGGGACGTATGCTTTCAGACGGATGCCCTTTGGTTTATGTAACTCTCCAGCGACATTCCAAAGGTGCATGTTGTCCATTTTCTCGGACATGGTGGGTTACTGTTTAGAGGTCTTCATGGATGACTTCTCGGTCTATGGCGACGGGTTCGATGCTTGTCTTGACTGCCTAGACAGTGTGCTTCAGCGCTGCATTGAGGTCAACCTCGTATTGTCTTGGGAGAAGAGTCACTTCATGGTGACTCAAGGGACGGTCCTTGGTCATATCGTCTCCAACAGGGGCATGGAGGTCGATCCGGCCAAGGTGGATATCATTAGAAAACTCAATCCACCGTCCAATTTGCGTTAGTTGCGGTCCTTTCTGGGGCATTGATGAATACTCATTCATCACTCTTTATTCTTATATTTTAGCTACAAAAACCTTTGCAAATGCATGTATATAGTTGTAAATAGAAATAATTACCAAAAGCATGCATTGTGTAAAAACCTATAATTAGCATGTTTTTGTGCAAACATAAAAGAATAAAGATTAAAAAGAAAAAGAGGGAAATATTTAGAATAAATATTGAGCAACCTAACCCAAGGGAGGGCTCAGCATGGGCCTGACCACATAAAAGCCAAAGTAGAGGGAGATAGGGGCTCATGTGTGTAAATATTTATGTAAATAAAATAAAAATATTTTCCTTCCAAAAAGAGACTAAAATAGGCTTGTAAATATTTGTATATATTTATAAATATAAAAACAAGATGAAAATAGAAAAATTAAAAAGAAAACAAAAACACCACTCATGTACATAGTCCCCTTGTATATAGTCCAATTATCCCTATTTATTTAGCCTTATAAATAAATAAAATTAATTTATAAAAGTTTTATAAATATTCTATATTATATAGTGTAAATAAATAAAATAATTAAAACAAAAACAAAATAAAAATCACAAAATTAAAAATCAAAAAGACTATTGTAAATACACCATATATATATATGTACATATGTATTTATTTCACCTATGTATATAAATTATAAAAATAAAGTAAAAATATCTTTTTATTCCTTTTTTTATGTTATAAATAAATAAAATATAAAATAGGAATAAAATTGTATAAAAATAACAAATTAAAAATCAAAATTAAAATCCTATATATTGTATATATACCTATATATAACCCTACTGTGTAAATACACTATTTTTACTTTGAAAAATTAATTAAAAATCACTAAAAAATAGAAAAAATAAAAATATTTCATGTTTTGACTTTTTAATAATTCGGCCATTAGCTACCTTTAATTTAACTTTCAAATATCTGCCACGTGGCCTTTACCCATTGGCCCTGGGGATTGTTCACCGCCCGGTCAACTGCCCCCCCAGGACCACTTCCCACGGGTTAGGTGCCCGACCCGATTTCTCGTATTTTTCGCACCTAAACCCGATCATGCCTCGCCTAAACCCCGGGTCCGAATTGATCACGTCATATCCGCCACCCTCGCCGGAGCATCCGTCTCGGGATCCGCGCACTCCATTGCCCTACCCGCGCTCTTCTTCCCGGACCCTCCACCGTATATAGTCCCAGCTCCGCCACCTCCATTCGCATCTTTGGCTCATTTGCTTCGCTACCTGTGACCTCCACTGTGTTGGCGAGAGTGACAGCTTGCTCCAGCAAGTGTCGCAGCGAGGAGGGAGCAAGCGGCCACTGATCCGGCGAGACATCACCGCCTTGCTCCGCCAACAGCAGGAGCTCGAGCCTCGGAGGTAGACGCTCCTCGAGGCCAAGACCCAGAGCATCACCAGCTCGTCCACAGTCTACTCGACCACCCAGGTAGCTGTAGTTCCTTTTCTTTTTCGCCAATTTCATGTTTCCCCCAATTTGCTCCGCCGTCGTCTCTAGCTGATTCCAACCATCCCGCTACTCCATTCGATCATCGGAATCCACAGTCACCTCCGCCTTCCTCCCGCGCACGTTCTCCATACTCCCACTCAACCCAGCTTGCACAGGAGTTGGGGTTCGAGCTCCTCCGTCCTCACCCTCGCCGGAGCTCGCCCACATCGACCCTCCCACCACCTTCACCCCGCCTAACCGGGTCGAGGCAGTTTTCCCTCGACCCGCGAGCTGTCTGGTCTATTTTGCAGGTTCATCCAAGCCCATCTGAGGGCTTGGACCATTGGGTCCAGATGCTTCACCTCCGCCGACCTCGTCGGAGCTCTCCAGAGCTCGGCTGGGTCATCGGAGACCACCACTCGACGCGGAAGCATTCCACGCTCCTTCTCCGATCTTCAGCGTGCTTCCAGGAGGACAGCAGCACTGCCACGAGCCCGGCGAAAGTCGCCGGCGTCTAGTTCGTCCAGCATCCTCCGTCGTCGTTCGATCGCCTTCGACCTCCAGTTCATATCTCGATCGTTCATCTGAGGAGGTCCCTTCACCGTCAGATCTTCGGAGAGGCGATCCCCACCGTCGATCCAGCGAGGCTTAGCCGCGACGCACCGTCACCGTCAGATCTACACGTGGCGAGCCCCAGACCGTTGGATTCGCGCGAGGAGTCCAGCTTTGGAGCGCCAGTGGTCCCTCACCGTCAGATGCACCACGTGGCGCTTATCTAGCGGCTCCATTAATAAAGGGTAATTACCCTTAGGCCCTCCTTTTATTTTATTTAGCAATTAGTCCTGTAAATATATAGTGCAGTTATTTAGTTTTGGTACATTTGCATTGTGGACCCCGCACATTACTTTCTTTGCTTTTATGCCCCTGTGTATGGTGTAGCACGTGCTTCGACACGTGGTTTTCTGGGCTTTTTGCATTTACAACCTTGTAGTTCTGAGATGTTATGGATTGAATGAAAACTTTTGAGTATTTGTATTTATACCCCTGTGCGTAGAGTAATTGTGCATGTGTGTTTATTCTTGGGTTATTTGCAGACTAGCCCTTGGACTTTTGGTACCTGTTACCAAAAGGTCCTAGGACTTAGTTTTTATTACAATCGGGTCCCTGAGTGCCCCAGGCACGCGCACACGCGTGACCTCCTAGGTATTTTGCACCAGACCCCCAGGACTCTTGGCATTTGCGTTTTGGTCCCTGTGTGTTGTGCCCTTTTGTTTGATTTTTAATAAAATAGCAAACCAACTCCAAATCCAATGAAAATTGGATACATGACTCCTGCCATAGTGTAAAATTTTCTGGAATTTTTGGAGACATTTTTATTTTGATTTGATATTTTTAAAAATTCAAAAACATCCATTTTTCTTACTGTTTAACTTTAAAAATCACAAAAAAATACTATAACATATCTAAAAATTACAAAAAATTACCACTGTTTGTTTTGGTTGGCTTGATTTTCTAGCCAATTTTGGCTATTTTTCATTATCTAAAACACCTACAAATTGAAAAACACTTAAAATCTTATAAAAATTCTAATAAATAAACTAAAAACCCAAAAATAATAATTTAGGTGCTCAAATTTTCCTTGTTTTCTTCTCTATACAGGAAAAATACCTCCAGGCTTATTGAGGACTCTTAGATATTTTATCTAAGTCCCTTAAGCTCGGCTGGACAGTGCCTTCTTTTCCTTTCACTGTTTGATTTTTAGAAAATTAAATAAAAATCAGAAAAATCCCAAAAATTCACTAAAAATAGTAAAAATTATAAAACACACAAAAATATTTTTATTTGAATTTTCGGTTGATTTTTAGTGCATTTAATAAATAGTTGAATTGCTTGGTTTTCTTGTTTGCTTTATTTTCTTCATACATTAAAAATCCAAAAAAATATAAAAGACTTAAAAACCACCAAAAACACCTGTTTATTTCCTTTTATTTTCTTTTTGACTACTTCGTAGGCCGCAAGGCCAATTCGTGCTCCTTGTGTTCGACCCTGGTCGCTATACCAGGTTAAACTAATAGCAAGACCGCTATCTTGTTTCGATTTGATTTTATCTTTATTGGTGGTCTATTTTTCTTGATTGACACATTCGAGTCTGATTGCTTGGGTCGCAACGACCATCTAGATACCTTTACCTGAGTAGTCGGATTTCCGTGTCATCAGAATGGCGTTGTTGCCGGGGAGCACGGCTTAGTAGTTTTCGTTTTATTTTCATTTTCTTTTTCGTGGCTTTTCGCGGCTCTTTCAGAGTCCGCGGCTTTTCGCGGCTTTTTGTTTTTATTTTATTTTTGCTTTATTTTGTTTTATTTTATTTTATTTTCTTTTATTTTGTTTTGTTTGATTTTTGTTTGTTTTATTTATTAGGTATTTTTGCATATATACCCTCATTTTATTTTCATTTATTTTTCTTGCTATTATTTGCTCATTTTATTGGTCTGACCACTTGTCTCTTTTCTTGCGAGGGCCCGAGGACCGAGGCGGCCGATTTCAAGAAGCCGACGCAACCGAGGAACTTGGAGGCGGCTCCCTTCTGCACGGAGCCGCAGGAGAGCGTGAGAGAGAGAGGCTGAGTGGGAGAGGTTTAGCTTAGGCTTTATTCCATTTGACTATTATTTGTAATAATACAGGGACAGACTCTTGGACTTGGTTGACTAGCAGGTCTGTTTTGCCGAGCACCAGTGTGCTCGGGGGACCCTTAGGTGTTTTCACGGCTTTTTCCGCGATTTTGGTTTTCTTGCTGCATTTGACGGTTTTCAGCGGTTTTTATCGAGCCCCTAGACTTAGGATTTTCTGCTTGCTTGTGTCGTAATTAGTAGGGTCCCCACACCTAATTGCTTGCATGTTCCTATAGTGCGATTAATTGGACCTACTAATAATTGATTAATAAAAATAACTGACTCATCCCCTTCGTAGCCTACGTGTCGTAGTCTGCCCCGCAAAGCGCTTTCTCCTAAACTCAAGTGTATTGAGCAGAGGAGGGGTAGACCGAGACCGGACCTTTGGCTTGAAGGATCGGTGACCAGTTAGACGGTTCTTCGAGTAGACTTGCTGGTTTAGGACTCGGTTTTCATCGCTGCACCATTTAGGAAGTTTATTTTCTGTCTTTACATTTCTGCGCGGATCACTTGCATGTAGAGTGCCGGAGGAAAGGTACGCATTTCTATCTCTGCATGCATCATTGGTTTCATCGTGCATCGGCTTTTTCGTCTTCTCCCCCTGTTTTTGACTAAATAACCAGGAGAACCGAAAAATTCGTTAGGCCTTTGTTTTTATTGGAAAAATTAAAAAGAAAAACCATAAAATTGGGACTGGCTAAAACTATTGACCCTAAAAGACACTCGACTTAAAAATTTATCTTGGGGAGAGCAACCCCCTCATTGTTTGATTTGATTACGCGAGAGAGTGACCCACACACTAGGTAGAGCCCTCCGGTGCTATTTCCAGCTGACTACCGACTCTTCCGTGCGGGCCAGTCGGTTGGGGCAACATCGGGTATCCCAACAAGTCACGTAAGCGCTCTGATAGATTGTTTGTTCACCTAATAAAATTTGACAAGATAATTTGACCGAGTCTTTACGGTCTTCAGCTCGTGTTGTGTTGGTGAACAGAGGGTTTGGTTGCCGATCATAGTTTTTCCAGATCTCATCCGCCCTACTCGTCAGATCACAATGATGGGTAGACGCTCTCTTAGGCAGCCTCTGGCTGCACCGCTTTCGGGCACGTCTACCCATTCATCTAGGTTGGCCCACGAGAGCCGAGACCAGTTCTCCGAGCCCGAGTATGATTCCGCCCTGTTCCCCCTCGACCCCCTTTCTTTCGGTTCTGAGAGATATGAGCCAGAGGAGAGATTAGCAGACTTGACAGCACCTGAGTTTGGCTCATTTGATTTTGCAGACGTCATGGCTGGTAGTTCTGAGGATCGTTCCCGAGGTCAGCCTGAGCATTTCGTATTGGACCAGGGTGCGATCAACTCCACCCTGATCGCCTTACTAGAGACCGTTCAGCAGCAGTTGAGGGATCATGGAGCATTCATGCTCGATATGAGGAGAGAGATGGAGCAAATGCGAGCTGAGCGTGAGGAGCGTAGAGAGGGACCGAGGATCCCAAAGGATGCAGATGCAGCAGCCGCAACAGCAGCCGCAGCAGCCGCCGCAGCGGCAGCAGTCGCCGCAGCCGCGGTAGGAGGACCACCGAGACCGATGCGGGAGTTGTACAACCCCGGATCGACGCTGACGCACCACTGGGTTGTACTTCTAGCTATCGTGGGGGACTTCAAGTTCCCCCCGAACACCTTGCAGCTACTCCCCCGCTTCCACGGACTCGCTACTGAGGAGCCCCATCTTCACCTCCAGGAGTTCCTCATGATTTGCAGCACTGTCCACGACCGTCAGGTAGACCAGGATACGATCCGGATGATCGCCTTCCCCTTTTCTCTAGCAGACAGAGCAGCCACCTGGCTGAAGCACTTGGGGAGGTTTGTTTACACCTGGGAGCAGCTCCGCATCGAGTACTTGAACAAGTACTATCCACTCAGGCGGACCAATGCAGCGAGAGCCCTCATCAGCAACTTCTCCATGCTCCCCAACGAGTAATTCCATGAGGCATGGGAGAGGTTTCGTGAGCTGACTGACCGATGCCCGCACCATGATATTTCGAAGCCCAACCTTGTGCAGAGCTTCTTCAGCGGGCTGACACCAGAGCTCCAGGGCTTGGTGAATGCTTCTTGTGGCGGGTCTTACTTGGCCAAGGATCACGACCAGGTCTGGGCCATCTATGAGGAGATGGCCGAGAACTACATAGTGATGTCCCAGACCAGGTTATACACTCAGGGCAGACCCCAGCAGCAGCCAGGACCCGTGCAGTACCAGAGGATAGCACGGGTCGACGCCGGTCCATCCAGTTCATCCACAGTAGCAGCAGCACAGGCAGAGTCATCCGCTGCGGATATGGGTATTATCAGCAAGAAGTTGGATTGGATGGAGATGATCGAGAAGAAGCAGTGCCAGGGCATCACTCAGATGGAGCAGATGGCACAGACTCTGAGCGACATGAAGACCCAGCTCATGTGTCTCCAGGAGGCATAGACGGCTCCACTGCCCCGTCTTCAGTCGCGAGGGGATACGACGGCAGCAGCATCTCGTTCCAGCGCTCCAGCTCACACCAGCAGCCTAGACAGGTTCACCTTGTACAGGCGGAGCCGTACCAGCAGCAGCATCCCTCTTACCAGTCACCACCATCTCCAGACATGCAGATGGTGGTATACCAGCCGGATCAGCCTCTGGCAGTACTCCCGCCAGCCCAGTACGACACAGAGTCGTTGATGGATGTCAACGGGATTTGGTATGACCGTCCTCAGCCTGGGATCCGATGAGACCATCCCGGATTCAGGTGGGGGAGTGGAGGTACCCATCCCCAGCGGCAGCCATCTGGCCAAAGAGGCCAGTATAGCCAGCAGAGGGATCACCAGCAGCAGCAGCCCCCAGCCTACCAGTCACAGCAGCAGTCATCCTTCGTTCCTCGTCCCTATCAGCAGCAAGGACAGTCTTGGAGGCGAGAGCAGCCTCACCAGCCACACCAGCAGCAGCACCCTTCCTCTTACCCCTCTCAGCAGCAGCAGCACCAGTTCCAACAGCCTCATCAACAGAGAGGCTACCCGTCGGGCTCTCATGGTCCATCATACGAGAGCCCCGCTTTGGACGACATAGCCCGCCTCCTCACGGACCAGCATGCTACCTTCAGACGGGAGATGGACGAGTTCCTCCAGGAGATGCAGGACATTGTGAGAGGGAAGGCCGCCATTCCTGCCCAGATAGAGCCGAATCCCAACAGCCTGAAGCGGAAGTCTGAGCAGGTAGCTTCCACTGAGCATGCCACTCCTAGTGATCCATTTGATGATATGTCTTCGGATCTTTTTGATGCTGATTTTGTTACGTTTAGGAGCGGTAGGACACCAGCAGGCGGCGGCGCCTCGTCTGAGCTACACCACGAGGACACTCTTAGAGCGCTAGAGGAGGAGGAGAGCGGTACTGAGGCTGCTCATGATGATGACGGTGGTACTGATGCCACCAAGGATGCTGATCCCACCAGCGGTACTGAGGCCGCCGCTTCACCAGTCCGAGGAGGTGGTACTGACGCCACCCGAGTTGCCGAGCCAGCACGCGGTACTGAGGCCGCGAGACGTCCAGCAGAGCCAGCCCGTGGTGGTACTGAGGCCACCGGTGTTCATGTAGAGAAAGCTGTTGTTTTTCCTTATACTGATGTAGCTCGGAACCATATTGTGAATAAAGGAAAAGGTTTAGTTTACTCTGGTCCCACTGTGGTGCTTGATGTATATGCGGATCCAGCCGTCAAGCCATCTAGACCTATTCCTAGTCCCTCATCTGAGAAGGACCATGTGATCCCCTTCCCTAGAGCCCTTCAGATGGGGAAGGGGAAGAAAAAAGAAAAAGATCCAAAAAAGAGAGAGTAGGAGGAGTTCAGCCAGAGCATGATTGATCATTTCCATATCCAGCTGACCCTTCAAGAGGCTTTGCAGCACATCCCCCTTCTTCAGCGTTCTTTGAGAGACAGGACTACAGTCAGGAGGAGGAGGAGGAACCACCATTCAGAGATACATGTGCTGACGAAAGCCACGTGCTTCGCGATCCAGAACCGTCTGCCGGCCAAGAGGCCAGATTCAGGAGCCCCAAATGTCAGATGTCACATTAGAGAGCAGAGGTTCGACCGGACTCTATTGGATAGCGAATCGTCTATCAACCTCCTTCCGGCAGCCCTTCTCGACTGCTTCGAGTTGGGCACTCTTAGACAGAGCAGGACAGTCCTTCAGTTTGCTGATCGATCTGTCAAGAGGTCGAAGGGGTTGTTACGAGACGTTATCGTCACTATTTAGGGCCTGCAATTCCCCGTGGACTTTGTAGTGTTGGACATGGAGATCCCTGATTCAGTGGCTGATACCCCCATCATCCTCGGTCGTCCGTTCTTGGCCACAGCCAAGGCGGTGACTGACCATGATAGCGGGAAGGTATACTTTCGCGTCGAGGGAGAAATTGTACAAATAGAGACGGTCGAGGACTACAGAGCCAGAGACAGAGCATGCTCAGAGACCAGCACAGATACAGAGCAGCTGACAGATGCCAGGTTAGACATCCACCAGGACTGTGATTTTGTGATCACAGATGATGAGGCAGCATGGGCAGACCCTTCAGCACAGGCCATCCTCTCATTTCCAGACACCATTGATGTCGAGTTGATAGCAGAGGAGATCTTGGAGAGCACAGCCCTGGTCTAGGATATTTCAGTGGCAGCAGAGCCGGTTCTTGACCGCGACACGATTTCTAGTGATGGTGGTACTTAGGCCACCTTGTGTGATGGTGGTACTGATGCCACCTTGTTTGATGCAGATCCCTCAGATTCAGAGTCTGATTGGGCAGATTGCGAGGATCAAATGCCAGACCTGAGTCCCACAGAGCCTACAGTTGAGGAGGAGGTAGATGCAGAGCAGATCAGAGACAGATCAGTTGAGCAGCCTTCTCCAGATCCAGTTTGCGAGAGTTCGTTTTCATTCTCCCAGTCAGACTTAGCAACTTCCGAAGCCAGATTTGCCAGCACCCAGCTGTCCAGAGCTGAAGCCGCTCCCTACTTCGCTGAAGTATAGATTCCTTGCGGGCGAACCTGAGATGTACCCAGTCATCATCTCCGTCGATTTGACTGGAGAGCAAGAATCCCGTTTGATGGGGGTTCTTGAAAAGAACCGCAAGGCAATCGGATGGAGCGTAGCAGATCTCCATGGGATTAGTCCATCGTTGTGCTCCCACCATATTTATCTCGAGGAGGGGGCGAAGCCATCGCGTGAGTTCTAGCGGCGGCTGAACCCCAACCTGAGAGAGGTCGTCATGAAGGAGATTTCAAAATGGTGGAGTGTAGATTTTACTTATCCCATTTCCGACTCCAAGTGGGTCAGCCCCTTGCATGTGGTGCCCAAGAAGACGGGCATCACGACTGTGATCAGTGAGTCAGGAGAGGAGATCGCTACATGAGTACCCACCTCTTGGTAGGTCTGTGTTGACTACAGGAGACTCAACCAGACCACCAAGAAGGACCATTTCCCCCTGCCTTTTATTGACCAGATCATTGAGAGACTGGCAGGGAAGAGCCATTATTGTTTCCTGGATGGGTACTCGGGCTACAACCAGGTGGCCATCGCTCCTGAGGATCAGGAGAAGACCACCTTTACCTATCCCTTCGGCACATACGCCTTCCGACGCATGCCATTTGGGCTATGCAATGCCCCTGCGACATTTCAGAGATGCATGCTGTCGATCTTTTCGGACATGGTAGGGGAGTGTTTGGAGGTCTTCATGGACAATTTCTCGGTCTACGGAGACGGATTCGACTCTTGTCTTGACTGCCTAGACCGAGTACTCCAGCGATGTATAGAGGTCCATTTGGTGCTTTCTTGGGAGAAGAGTCACTTCATGGTGACTCAAGGGATGGTGCTTGGCCAAATCATCTCCAACAGGGGTATGGAGGTTGATTTGGCCAAGTTTGATGTCATTAGAAAACTCGCACCACCATCCAATTTGAGGCAGCTACGGTCATTCCTGGGGCACGTTGGGTTCTATCGGAGATTTATTCATGATTTCAGCAAGATTGCCCGGCCGTTGACTGACCTCTTGACGAAAGACACCGAGTTCCTTGTCGATGACTAGTGTCTTTCGTCCTTTGCGACTCTCCAGCAGTGTGTGATTGAGGCTCCTGTTCTCCAGCCGCCCGATTGGTCTCTCCCATTCGAGATCATGACGGATGTCTCCGATTTTGCCATAGGGGCCGTGCTGGGACAGAGGAGGGATGGAGTGCCCTTTTCTATTCACTACGCTAGCCGCACATTGGATTCTGTGCAGCGGAATTATACGGTCACAGAGAAGGAGATGCTAGTCGTAGTGTTCGCCCTAGATAAGTTTCTATCTTATATCATTGGATCTAGAGTGACCTTGTACACTGATCACACCGTCATCCGATACCTCATGGCAAAGAAGGATGCCAAGGCCAGACTTACTAGATGGATCCTTCTACTCCAGGAGTTCGACATTAAGATCAAGGATAAGCCTGGAGTCAAGAATGTGGTGGCGGATCACCTCTCCCGTATAGAGCAGCCTGAGGAGTCTGAGCAGATTGATCCCATTTGTGAGACCTTCCCAGATGAGGTGATCCTTGCTATCGCCTCACTCCCATGGTACGCCGATATTGTGAACTTTCTCGTTTCTAGGAAAGTCCCACAAGATTGGCCCAGGCAGAGGCTTGAGACCTTCCTTGCGAAGGCCAAGTCCTACCACTGGGAGGTTCCCATCCTTTACCACGAAGGAGGGGATAGCGTCTGGCGTCGGTGCATTCCTCAGGAGGAGCACCATAGCGTCCTCACTTACTGCCACAAGCTTGAGGCAGGAGGACATCATTCTGGGAGGAGAACGACAGAGAAAGTGCTCCAATCCGGCTTGTGGTGGCCTACCCTCTTCAAGGACTCTAATGAGTTCATGAAGAGGTGTACTGACTGTCAGATGATGGGCACTTGCGGACAGCGTGATATGATGCCGATGCAGCCCATTCACTTCTGTGAGGTTTTTGACGCATGGGGCATCGATTTCATGGGTCCATTCCCTAAGAGTCAGGGATTTGAGTACATTCTGTTGGCCGTAGATTATGTTAGTCGTTGGGTTGAGGCTACCCCCGCCCGAGCCGCTGATGCGAGGACAGTTTGCCGATTTTTGAGGAAGCACATCATCACGCGGTTCGGGGTTCCTAGAGTTCTGATTTCAGATGGGGGGTCTCATTTCATCAACGACCAGGTGAAGGCCCTTGCTAGCGAGTTCGGTATAGACCATCGTGTTGCTACACCTTACCATCCACAGACGAATGGTCTAGCCGAGGTGTCGAACAGGGAGATCGAGACTATATTGCAGAAAGTCGTCCGCCCTGACCGAAAGGATTGGTCACAGCTTTTGGACTCGGTCTTGTGGGCATATAGGACGTCTTTCAAGACACCATTGGGCACATCTCCCTTTCACCTCGTATATGGCAAGCCGTGTCATTTACCTGTTGAGCTGAGGCACAGGTCACTTTGGGCAGTTACAGACATACTTATGGATCCAGATGGTGTAGGAGACCAGAGGAGAGCAGAGTTAGCAGCCCTGGAGGAGTTGAGAGATACCGCCTTCTCAAACAGCCTACATTATAAGGAGCGAGTTAAGGAATTGCATGATTCTCACATCAGCCACAAGCATTTTGAGATTGGAAAGAGAGTATGGCTGTTTGATGCGAGGCTTCGTTTATTTCCAGGGAAGCTACAGAGCAAGTGGAAGGGACCCTACTTGGTGAGAAAGGTACACGACAACGGTAGCATTGATATATCCGAGTTGTCTTTTGAGAGTACCTTTCGAGTGAACGGCCAGCGGCTCAAGCCATTTCTAGATCATGAGCCGCGGGTCGTTGATCTTGCCCCTATTCATTTTGCGTGAGATGTGGTCTTTGACTCACATCTAAGGCATCTCACGCCTGAGTTTCACTGATCTTCCGCCATGTATAGATCCAGCTGTCTATATCACTACATTCTTTAGTCCCACATCCCTTACTTTATCTCTTGATTATGCTATACTTAGGGTGCACTTTACCCTAAGTATAGGGGGGATGTAGGACCTTCGGGTATTTCTTTTGTTTCTTTCTACCCCTGTTTTTGCTACCTATACGTAGGGATATTTCACCCTAAGTATAGGGGGTAGACCCTGTACATTCTCCACTCGGTTTTCCCTTAGTATACAGCCTGCTATACTTAGGATTACTTGATCCTAAGTATAGGGGGAAAACCTGAGATCCTCTTGACTTTTCTATTTTCATCTATTCGTCTTTGTATATAGCCTTTCTTTTCACTTCCCTATACCTAGCACGAGTTATGTCTTCTTCATCGCTCTTGACTCTGAGGACATCGTTCGAGCTAAGTATAGGGGGTGTGTATATATTTCATATATACTTTAGCCATAACTCGTACTTTGTATGAGTGTGTTAATAAATAAAATGGCTAAAAACCCTAAAAATCACAAAAATTAAAAATTTTTCATGTACGTAAACTTCTTTTATTTGCACATAAATAGCTAGTGTACAAATTCTTTTTGTAAAAATGATTTCAAAAATCTTTTGTGTAAAGCTTGTGTAAATATTTTCTTATCAAAATTATGTATATAGTACAAAATTTTTCCAAAATGTTTTGAAAATCAAAAGTTTGCAAAAATCTTGTGTAAATGTGTGTAAATACTTTTTGCAAAACTTACACTTCATGCATCATCCATTCATGATTTCAAAACATTTTTCAAAAATTTTGCATGTTTGTAAACTTTGTGTAAATAGCATCTTTTGTACATATGTATATAGTTTTTCTGGATGATAGTTGACATTTAAACTAGCCTGGAATCAAATTGAGAAATGGAGCTTGATTAAGATCTTAATCCACCTAACTTCTAAAAGGAACCTTATAGGGCTTAGGTTTAAGGCTTTTCAGGTCCATGGTGACTTAATTCTTTGAGTCCACTAGGCTATGATCACATGTCATCTCAATGAGCCTAAGTAGAGCACTTAACAACAACACATGACTCATATAGATTATGGCTTTACTTGGACACCAGCACTATGCACCGAGCTCTCTACGGATGAGGTGGTGAATAGGCAGTCTTCCTTGACTTGGGGTAGCATATGAGGGTAGTACTTCTAGGCGGAACCTCTCTTCTTCTTTTAGTGAAGGAAGTGCGTCTCAACTTGGTCTGGTTGCCATGAGGTCTAACGACGGGAGTTGTGGGTTGCAATAAAGCTTCAAAAAAGGGATAGTCTACTGGCTCAAGAGGAAAAACTCCTTGTATATATATGCTGCACATGTATATGTTGTATAGATGCACTTGAAAAAAAATGCAAAAAGAAAATAACTCCAAAAAAGTGGTGGGTCTGATAGAAAATGATAATCCCACCGGAGTATGTATATAGAGTGCAATAAGCAAAGCTTGAGTCTCATGATCCACCTGATGTAGCTTGCAGCAGGGAGACTTGGCTACACTGGTCAAGCTCCCAAGGGTACATGGCTACACTGGCCTTGACCCATTCTCTTCTTCCTCCTCTTCTTGAGCCGGTTGAACTTGATCTTAGAAGGGAATACCCCGCTCCTCGGGGAAAGAGTGGCCAGATTGAGGTCATAGAGTTACCTTGTTGGGGAGGGTTGTCAAGTTGCCATTTCTGAGGTGGAGAGCTTAGACCCCACATTCACAGGACAAGAAAAGATTCATGGTCTTCAGGGTTTGTGATTGATGACTTGTTCTGATCTAGAGCATTGAGGAGTCCTGGTTATAGATTAGTGGAACTTAGAGGCTGTTAAGTTTTAAGCTTAAGTCCAAATAAGGTTCCGACACATTAATAATCCAAATATCTGATCGAGCTCCATACCTTAATTTAATGAAGGCAAGTTTAATAATCAACCTTGATCCATGTACATTCTCTTTTTCTTTTTCTTTATTTCTTTTTCACTTCGTTTTCAAATAAGTGTTTGCTAAGGGACTAGCAAAGTTAAGTATAGGGGGGTGATGAATACTCATTCATCACTCTTTATTCTTATATTTTAGCTACAAAAACCTTTGCAAATGCATGTATATAGTTGTAAATAGAAATAATTACCAAAAGCATGCATTGTGTAAAAACCTATAATTAGCATGCTTTTATGCAAAAATAAAAGAATAAAGATTAAAAAGAAAAAGAGGGAAATATTTAGAATAAATATTGAGCAACCTAACCCAAGGGAGGGCTCAGCATGGGCCTGACCGCATAAAAGCCAAAGTAGAGGGAGATAGGGGCTTATGTGTGTAAATATTTATGTAAATAAAATAAAAATATTTTCCTTCCAAAAAGAGACTAAAATAGGCTTGTAAATATTTGTATATATTTATAAATATAAAAACAAGATGAAAATAGAAAAATTAAAAAGAAAACAAAAACACCACTCATGTACATAGTCCCCTTGCATATAGTCCAATTATCCCTATTTATTTAGCCTTATAAATAAATAAAATTAATTTCTAAAAGTTTTGTAAATATTATATATTATATAGTGTAAATAAATAAAATAAATTAAAACAAAAAAAAATAAAAACCACAAAATTAAAAATAAAAAAGACTATTGTAAATATACCATGTATATATATGTACATATGTATTTATTTCACCTATGTATATAAATAATAAAAATAAAATAAAAATATCATTTTATTCCTTATTTTATGTTAAAAATAAATAAAATATAAAATAGGAATAAAATTGTATAAAAATAACAAATTAAAAATCAAAATTAAAATCCTATATATTGTATATATACCTATATATAACCCTACTATGTAAATACACTGTTTTTACTTTGAAAAATTAATTAAAAATCACTAAAAAATAGAAAAAATTAAAATAAAAATATTTCATGTTTTGACTTTTTAATAATTCGGCCATTAGCTACCTTTAATTTAACTTTCAAATATCTGCCACGTGGCCTTTACCCATTGGCCCTGGGGATTGATGACCGCCCGGTCAACTGTCCCCCCAGGACCACTTCCCACGGGTTAGGTGCCCGACCCGATTTCTCGTATTTTTCGCACCTAAACCCGATCATGCCTCGCCTAAACCCCGGGTGCGAATTGATCACGTCATATCCGCCACCCTCGCCGGAGCATCCGTCTCGGGATCCGCGCACTCCATTGCCCTACCCGCGCTCTTCTTCCCGGACCCTCCACCGTATATAGTCCCAGCTCCGCCACCTCCATTCGCATCTTTGGCTCATTTGCTTCGCTACCTGTGACCTCCACTGTGTTGGTGAGAGTGACAGCTTGCTCCAGCAAGTGTCGCAGCGAGGAGGGAGCAAGCAGCCACTGATCCGGCGAGACATCACCGCCGTGCTCCACCCACAGCAGGAGCTCGAGCCTCGGAAATAGACGCTCCTCGAGGCCAAGACCCAGAGCATCGCCAACTCGTCCACAGTCTACTCGACCACCCAGGTAGCTGTAGTTCCTTTTCTTTTTCGCCAATTTCATGTTTCCCCCAATTTTCTCCGCCGTCGTCTCTAGCTGATTCCGACCATCTCTCTACTCTATTCGATCATCGGAATCCACCGTCACCTCCGCCTTCCTCCCGCGCACGTTCTCCATACTCCCACTCAACCCAGCTCGCACAGGAGCTGGGGATCGAGCTCCTCCGTCCTCACCCTCACCGGAGCTCGCCCACATCGACCCTCCGACCACCTTCACCCTGCCTAACCGGGTCGAGGCAGTTTGCCCTCGACCTGCGAGCTGTCTGGTCTATTTTGCAGTTCATCCAAGCCCATATGAGGGCTTGGACCATTGGGTCCAGAAGCTTCACCTCCGCCGACCTCTCCGGAGCTCTCCAGAGCTCGGCTGGGTCATCGGAGACCACCACTCGACGCGGAAGCATTCCACGCTCCTTCTCCGATCTTCAGCATGCTTCCAGGAGGACAGCAGTGCCGCCACGAGCCCGGCGAAAGTCGTCGGTGTCTAGTTCGTCCAGCATCCTCCGTCGTTGTTCGATCGCCTTCGACCTCCAGTTCATATCTCGACCGTTCATCTGAGAAGGTCCCTTCACCATCAGATCTTCGGAGAGGCGATCCCCACCGTCGATCCAGCGAGGCTTAGCCGCGACGCACCGTCACCGTCAGATCTACACGTGGCAAGCCCCAGACCGTTGTATTCGCGCGAGGAGTCCAGCTTTGGAGCGCCAGTGGTCCCTCACCGTCAGTTGCACCACGTGGCGCTTATCCAGCGGCTCCATTAATAAAGGGTAATTTACCCTTAGGCCCTCCTTTTATTTTATTTAGCAATTAGTCCTGTAAATATATAGTGCAGTTATTTAGTTTTGGTACATTTGCATTGTGGACCCCGCACTTTACTTTCTTTGCTTTTATGCCCCTGTGTATGGTGTAGCACGTGCTTCGACACATGGTTTTCTGGGCTTTTTGCATTTACTACCTTGTAGTTCTGAGATGTTATGGATTGAATGAAAACTTTTGAGTATTTGCATTTATACCCCTGTGCGTAGAGTAATTGTGCATGTGCGTTTATTCTTGGGTTATTTGCAGACTAGCCCTTGGACTTTTGGTACCTGTTACCAAAAGGTCCTAGGACTTAGTTTTTATTACAGTCGGGTCCCTGAGTGCCCCAGGCACGTGCCACGCGCGTGACCTCCTGGGTATTTTGCACCAGACCCCCCAGGTTTCTTGGCATTTGCGTTTTGGTCCTTGTGTACTGTGCCCTTTTGTTTGATTTTAATAAAATAGCAAACCAACTCCAAATCCAATGAAAATTGGATACATGGCTCCTGCCATAGTGTAAAATTTTCTGGAATTTTTGGAGACTTTTTATTTTGATTTGATATTTTTAAAAATTCAAAAACATCCATTTTTGTTACTGTTTAAATTTAAAAATCACAAAAAAATATTAAAACATATCTAAAAATTACAAAAAAATTACCCACTATTTCTTTTGGTTGGCTTGATTTTCTAGCCAATTTTGGATATTTTTCATTATCTAAAACACCTAAAAATTGAAAAAAACTTAAAATCTTATAAAAATTCTAATAAATAAACTAAAAACCCAAAAATAATAATTTAGGTGCTCAAATTTTCCTTATTTTCTTCTCTATACAGGAAAAATACCTCCAGGCTTATTGGGGATCTTAGATATTTCATCTAAGTCCCTTAAGCTCGGCTGGACAGTGCCTTCTTTTCCTTTCACTGTTTGATTTTTAGAAAATTAAATAAAAATCAGAAAAATCCCAAAAATTTCACTAAAAATAGTAAAAATTATAAAAGATACAAAGATATTTTTATTTGAATTTTTGGTTGATATTTAGTGCATTTAATAAATAGTTGAATTGCTTGGTTTTCTTGTTTGCTTTATTTTCTTCATACATTAAAAATCCAAAAAAATATAAAAAGACTTAAAAACCACCAAAAACACCTTTTTATTTCCTTTTATTTTCTTTTTGACTACTTCGTAGGCCGCAAGGCCAATTCGTGCTCCTTGTGTTCGACCCTGGTCGCTATACCAGGTTAAACTAATAGCAAGACCGCTATCTTGTTTCGATTTGATTTTATCTTTATTGGTGGTCTATTTTTCTTGATTGACACATTCAAGTCTGATTGCTTGGGTCGCAACGACCATCTAGATACCTTTACCTGAGTAGTCGGATTTCCGTGTCATCAGGCATGTCGGTTTCTAATGACGGTTCATTCAGGACTTCAGTCGTATTGCCCGACCGCTTACTGATTTGCTGACGAAAGACACCGAGTTCATTGTCAATGATAAGTGTCTTGCGTCTTTTGAGACTCTCAAAAATATGGTTGTTTCAGCTCCTGTCCTTCAGCCACCCGATTGGTCTCTCCCATTCGAGATCATGACGGATGCTTCAGATTTTGCCGTTGGGGCTATGCTTGGACAGAGGAGGGCTGGTTTACCGTTTGCCATTCACTCCGCCGGCCGGACTTTGGATGCCGCTCAGCGGAATTACACTGTGACTGAGAAAGAGATGCTGACCGTAGTTTTTGCTTTGGATAAGTATCGATCTTACATTCTCGGATCTAGAGTGACTATTTACACAGATCACACCGCCATCCGGTACTTAATGGCCAAGAAGGATGCCAAAGCACGCCTTACCAGATGGATCCTTCTGCTCCAAGAATTCGATATTGAGATTAAGGATAAGCCTAGAGTTAAAAATGTGGTGGCAGATCATCTCTCCATATTGGAGAATCTTGAGGAATCTGAGCCCAGCGCACCTATCACAGAGACATTTCCAGATGAGGTGATCTTGGCTATCACCTCACTCCCGTGGTATGCCGACATTGTGAATTATCTTGTCGCCAAGACGGTTCTACAAGGTTGGCCCAGGCAGAAACTCGAGACCTTCCTGGCGAAGGCCAAGTTTTACCATTGGGAGGATCCCGTCCTTTATCATGAAGGAGGGGACAGCATCTGGAGGAGGTGCATTCCTCAAGAAGAGCAGCATAGCGTCCTCACGTACTGCCACAAGCTTGAGGCAGGAGGACATCATTCTGGAAAAAGAACATCACAGAAGGTGCTTCAATCCGGCCTATGGTGGCCTACTCTCTTCAAGGATTCAGATGAGTTCGTGAAGAGATGTACTGACTGTCAGAAAATGGGAACCTACGGACAGAGAGACATGATGCCCATGCAACCCATTCACTTTTGTGAGGTTTTTGATGCATGGGGGATTGATTTCATGGGACCATTTCTTAAGAGTCAGGGATTCGAGCATATTTTGCTCGTTGTTGATTATGTTAGCCGATGGGTTGAGGCCATCCCCGCCCGAGCCGCAGATGCTAAAACCGTATGCAAATTCTTGAGGAAAAATATCATTTCACAGTTCGGGGTACCTAGAGTCTTGATTTCAGACGGGGGGTCTCATTTCATCAATGACAAGGTTACGGCCCTTGCAGACGAGTTTGGCATTGACCATCGGGTTGTCACACCGTATCACCCTCAGACTAATGGTCTTGCCGAAGTATCGAACCGGGAGATAAAAACTATCTTGCAGAAAGTTGTCCGCCCAGACCGAAAGGATTGGTCACAGCTTTTGGACTCGGGCTTGTAGGCCTATCGGACTTCTTTCAAGAACCCATTGGGGACATCTCCCTTTCGACTCGTCTATGGCAAGACGTGCCATTTGCCAGTGGAAATCAAGCACAAATCCTTTTGAGCAGTCACTGAGTTACTGTTAGATCTCGAGAGCATAGGAGAACAGAGAAGAGCAGAGTTGGCAACCCTAGAGGAACTGAGAGATGCAGCCTTTTCCAACAGCCTACAGTATAAAGAGAAAGTGAAAACATGGCACGATTCTCATATCAGCCATAAATAGTTTGAGTCAGATCAGAGAGTATGGTTGTTTGATTCCAGGCTGAAATTATTTCCAGGGAAATTACAGAGCAAGTGGAAAGGTCCATATGTGGTCAGGAAGGTACATGACAATGGCAGTATTGACATATCCGAACCGTCATCTTCCTTACCTTCTGCGTCAATGGTCAACGCCTGAAGCTATATCTAGATCATGATCCGCCGACCATTGACGTTGCCCCCATTCTTCTGGTATGAGATGTGTTCTTTGACTCATATCATCTGCATCTCATACATGGTGATCAATTCCATCTTCCGCTGTACAGATCCATCTGTTCATATCACTCTTTCATCTATTGATTTATTTTCTTCTTTTCTTCTTTTCCTTTTCTATTTTCTTTATCTATCAAAAAGGTACCGCCCCTTGTTGTCAGTTTTCTGTACTTAGGACGTACTTTGCCCTAAGTATAGGGGGGTTTGCACCCCGAGTTCTTTCAGTTTCATTTCGATCCTCTCCATTGTCTCCTCTTCTTGTTTATACTTAGGGATATTTTACCCTAAGTATAGGGGAAGACAATCTGAGTACGATTTGT
Source organism: Ottelia alismoides (assembly GCA_037367405.1). NCBI lineage: Eukaryota > Viridiplantae > Streptophyta > Magnoliopsida > Alismatales > Hydrocharitaceae > Ottelia > Ottelia alismoides. The sequence continues at coordinate 594,562 of JAZKJV010007200.1, forward strand.
TCATTCCCACCCTTGACCCTCCCTGTGTTGTGTACAGTCTGCTATACTTAGGATTCTTTGATCCTAAGTATGGGGGGGCGGTCAACTTCTTATTGGTTCATTCATTTATTCTTTAGACTTGTCTATACTTAGTACGAATTATGTCTTCTCTTGTCTCTCCGATCTATGAGGACATAGCTCAAGCTAAGTATAGGGGGGTCGTATATACTACGTATATACTTTAGCCATAACTCGTACTTTTGTATTTTCCTAATATATGGCTAATAATTCTTTAGAATTCATTAAAATCCCTAATAAAAATGTGTTTTGTTCCTCAAATTCTTTTTGTATATACTGATTAATAAATTAAGTGAAAATGTTTTTTGCAAAATGTTTGAAAAATAGTTTGAAAATCCCTGTGAAAATCTATTGAAAACTATTTTGAAAACATTTTGTTACATGTTCTCAACTTTTGTAAAAATGTGTGGTTTGTAAAAATTGATTTTCTTTGTGAGAAATAAAATGTTTGAAAAATGATTTGCAAATGGTTTGAAAAATGGTTGCAAAAATATTTTGAAAAATCTATATATACTGATTTGAAAACCGTTGCAAAATGATTTTCAAATGTGTGTACATGTTTGTAAAATGTTTGTAAAAACTATTTTGGACTATAGTTTTCAAAAATTCTTTGAAAAACTTGTGTCAAATAAGTTTGAGGAATATATGAACATCTCACCAAAATCCACTATGTACTTATAAAATTGATCACTTACCCTTGTAAATTCTTAAAATCCGCTTCTTGTTTATATAAGAAGCACTCCCGTGTACATAGTTTTCACCTAACTTTTAGCCAAAAACTTTTTGTTTTCAAAAATCCCAAAAACATTTGCAAAACTAAAATCCAAAAACATTTGAAAAATCTTTGTGAAAAATACAAAAAATGCATATGCATCATCATCATCTTTTCAAAAATCCATAAAAAGATTAAAATCTTGAAAATTGCATCACAAAAATATTTTCTGCATAGCATTGCATAGCATGAGCATTTTTCGGATTGAGTTTGATAGTTGAACAAGTTTAAGCAAAATCCGGAGATTGGAGCTTGATTGGACCTTAAAATTTACCTAATAATAGGAACCTTATAGGAACTGGGTTTGAGGTACTTCAGGTCTAATTGACTTAATTTTTTGAGGATCACAAGACTTGGTTCAATGGATTCTTGACTACCTAAGTAGAGTATTTCGGAGCACACGCACGACTCTTGTTGATAATGACCTAACTTGGACACCTGCACCTTTCACATGGCTCAACTCAGTTGGAGTGGTGAGGGGATTGGATTCGCTGGTATGAGACGCACACAAGTGGAAACATTTGTCCTCCTCTAGGGAGGGAAGTGCACCCCAACCCGTCCAGTGATAAGGAAGTCTAAAGATAGGAGGTTGTGGGTTGTGATAAAGCTTCAAAAGAGGGATAGTCTACTGGCTCAAGAGGAAAAACTCCTTATGTAAATGCTGTAGTGAATAGTATTCAAAAAAAATGTTCAGGCATGCACAAAAATAAAAAGCCTGCAAAGTATGTACAAATGTGTAAAGTCAATAAGCAAGCTTGAGTCCCAAAGTCATATCATTTGAGCCTGCAACAGGATGACTTGACTACATTGGTCTTGCATCCCAGGATAGGTAGCTACACTGGCTACCGTCCATTCTTCTCTTCACCCTCTCCTCTTGAGTTGGTTGCCACTTGAACTTAGAAGGGAATACCCCGCTCCTCGAGGATGGAGTTGTTGGATTGGAGAATCATTGGGTTGTCGTACTGGAGAAGTCAGTTTCTTTGCCATTCTAGTTGGGGAGAGCCACCATCACTTACACTGTACGAGTCAGATTCATAGTCGTAAGGGTTTGCGTATGAATTGAGATATTTCTGACCTGGCTATTGAGGAGACTTGAGCAGAGTTTTGGGATTCTCAAGGACTGTTGGATTTCAAATTCGGTTCTCATTAAGGTTCCATCCGCGCTAAAATTCCAAAGGTCCGACTTAAGCTCCAAACTTTGATTTTTGTGAAGACAAGTTTGATAATTAAACTAAATCCAAGTTCTTCTTTTTCTTTTATTTCTTTTTCTTTTTGCACTTATTGCATAAGTGTTTGCTAGGGACTAGCAAACGTAAGGTATAGGGGGATGATGAATCCACATTTCATCATCTTTATTCTATCATTTTGGCCTCAAAAACCCTAGTAAATGCTTGTAAATAGCATTAATTAGAGCATATTAGCATTCATGCATGTATCTGTAAATAGCATATAAAATACTGTAATTAAAGCCAAAATCATAGAATAAATAAAATAAAAGAAAAAGAATAAAATATTGCAAATATTTTATGACCTAAAACCCCGAGACCTAGGCATCTTGATGAATAGGTCGACAAGGAATAAAGTAGGGGGAGATAAGGGTCAAATACCTATACTTTTTAATTCATTCTTTATTCATTTTGGGACCTATTTTTGGTTCCACTTCTTATACATCAAATAAAGAAACTTTATACATGAAAGTTGTAGATAATTAAATAAAGAAAAATACAAAATTGATTTCATTCAAAAATAATTTACAGATAAAAAGTTATAGTCTGAACAAAAATCCAGAATCCCAACTTCCCAGACCCGTATCTCACAAATGAAAACCCCAAATCAGCAAACTCACCTTTGATTGTATATAGAATAAAATAAGCTATTTAATGGTGGTGGTTTGAGTTTTGGACCCACATTGTACAATTGTACTAATTAAAATATTCAATTTATTATTCATTCTTTATTTTTGTTTTTTATATTTTTATAATTTTGTAAATATTACTTATAATATATTTGTATATTAAAATAAGAATAAAAATACAAAAGAAACACAAATAAAAATACTTGTATATATCATATACATAGGTACTATACCTATAAATATACCTATATAATACATACTTATATTTTATTTAATATACAAAACACTTTAGAAAAATAAAATAAAAATATAATTATGTGTGTAAAAGTATTTTATAATTTTATAAAATACTAAATAAAAATAATAAAATTAAAATTCATAAAATAAAAATCAATTAATAAAATATATAGACATTATACCTATATAAGCTGTAAAAAGCAACTCGTAAAAATATGCCTCATAAAAATAATTAAAAATCATAATAAAATACTTTATAAATTAATAAACATTTTTATGAAATAACCTATAATTAATTAAATCATTTAATATTTTTTATTCATTTTATAAGACTTTTATTTACTGTTTGTCTTTTTGCGGATGACGTGGCCCAATCAGGCCACGCCATCCGTTGACCGGGGGTCAACTTCCTGACCCCAGGTCTGTGATCGTAGGACATGCTGAGGCACCCACTTTCTTGTATTTTTCGCAGGTGGATCTTTCACCGATTGGCGAAATGCCCTTCACGACTTTTGATCCTGGTCCATAGCTCCTACACGCCCTACGTTTACCTTGGGCTCTGAACCATCGATCTTCCCATTATTCCTCGTTCTTCAAGCATGCTTGACCTCAGTTCAAAAACTATCCCAGTTCCCCTTCCATCTTCGAACCATTTTTAGGCCGAAGCCAAAACCTCCAAGAATCTGCCGTGTGTCCCCGGTGACAGAGGGTTGACCCAGCATCTTCGTCGAGGTGTGGCTAAGGTCGGAAGTGTGTTCCAGCCACCTCCAATGGTCGCGTCGTCGTGAGGTTTCCACCTCGCCTTCCTAGGCTCGAGGTTCACTCTTTCCGTTTGATTTTCTTGCATTTTCTTTGCTATATTAGGTTTAGGATTAGATCGAATACTTGTCCCTTTCGATTCGCACGCAACTTCACCTCACACCAGCACCTCGCCGGAGCAAGCTCCGGCGAGCTCCATTTTTGCACCATACACCACCCAATCCTCTCGTTTCTATCTTGGGACCCCCTACTGTCGTACTTGTGTTTCCATTTGCAGGTCCCAGAAGCCAGAAGACCCCCTCCTGGGGTCGATTTTTGCAGCAACCGTGCTACCTGGAGCCCCTCTCCGTCTCTGACCTCACGGCGGTGCACCAGAGCTTCTTAGACCATTTTGGCTTCGCCGTTGAGTCAGGGGTCCTTCCAGGAATCGTTGGAACACTCCAGCAGCGAGAACGGAGGCCGGAGCGACGCTAGCGCGCCGATCGAAGTTCTCCAGGGGCGGCGCTCTTCCCTGTTCTTGCAGAGGGGTTGCCCACCGTCCGATCCAAGGGGAGCGCCTGAAGCTTCAGCCACCATCGGATTTTGCGAACCTTTAGCAGTTGATCATCGTTAGGCAATCTAATCCAGGCCGTAGGTGGCGAAGACGCATCGCGGGCTCGGAGCTTGACACGTGGATTAAGTGGAGTTCATCCCACCGTTCATCAACCCGCGGGCGTGGGTATTTTGTGCAAACCTCCTCGCCAAGTTTTTGTATTTAACAATTAATATTCAAACATTTGTCTGCATTGAAAACTTTTGGGAAATTTACATCTAGGTCCTCGGTTTCCATTGTAATACTCATCAGCCCCTACCAGGTCACGTGCGTCGCGCACGTGACTTGGCGATTTTGCGAAAGACCCCCGGGCTTTTTGTTTATTTACGTTTAGTACCAAAACATTCAGTCGCGGTTATAAAAGTTCTGGCACTTTTATATTCAGGCCCCTCGCTTTTTGAAGTATTGCATTTTAGCCCTTCCCAGGCGCGTGCATCGCACGTGCGAGGGTAGATATTTTGCGCGGAAGGGCTTGCGCCTTTTGCTATTGTCATTTAGTCCAGAAGTATTTTGCTTAGTCATAATTTTTGTGTGAAAATTGCCTGCAAGCCCCTGGATTCTTGTCTATTTGCTAAATAGTCCCTGTCAGGCTTATAATTTTTGTGAGCTTTTCTTATTTATTTGGAGCATCATTTTAATTCGAAAAATTCTCAAAAATTCAAGTTAAGCTCCTGTTTATTTGCACTTTCACGCCATATTTTTAGTTTTTAATTTTATTGCATTCTCATATTTATTAAAAATCAAAAACTTGCCATTTCAGTACTGTCTAGCTTAGAAAATACCAAAACAATATTAAAATACCTCGAAAAATTCCCAAAAAATTATTTGCTGTCTATTTTAGTCTATTTTAGTGTCAATCTAAAAATCATAAAAAAAATTCAAAACTAAAACCTTAAAAATTAGAAAATACCCAAAAACTTCAAAAAATTCTAAAAAATTATAGAAAACTCCAAAAATTATAAACTCATGTCCTGTAGGTTCTATATTTTATTCTCTTTGTTTTAAAACTAATTTGGAAAAATTTTGAGATGATTTGACATTTTTCCTTCCCATTTTAGTCTCGGCCATATTGTTAATTCAATGTTTACTTTATTTCAGTTTTTAAAAATACCACAAACATTTTGAAAAATACTCAAAAATCACAAAAACAGTAAAAAATCATAAAAA